>JAWNOW010000812.1:0-358122 GCA_035045625.1 Drosophila formosana | reverse complement strand
GAATATATATACTTCATGGGGTCGGAGATGCCTCCTTCTGCCTGTTACATACATTTTCTGTTGGCACTAAGTTATAATACACTTCTACCCTATGGGTAGCGGGTATAAAACAAATTTCAATATATTTTTTTGGTAAATTTTTTTGGTTCATATATCATTTAAGTTTTTTGTTTTGTTTGTTTGGACGTTGATGTGCCAACAAACAGCACCATCAAGTGACCCAACGACACCAAGCAAGGGCTTGTTACCGCGGGGCGCACCACGTAGCGTGCGGCAACGGACAATCGCGAACATTGTAGTAGTCGCTTGGACCCAAAAGTTTTTTTGTGCCTGAAAGTAGGCAACCGTTTGTTTGGCTGGCCTGACGCGATTTAGACGGCACTACAGCGTTTTAGTTTATTTATTTATTCTAATTGCGTTTTTGTTTATTAGAAATGATATTTTTGGTAGTTTGTTGTAAGTTATTAGCATTTAGTTCCCTATTCTTATGTTCCTTATTTATATGTTAAATGTGACGTACATGTGTAGATTTTGTTGCGCCACCTATGGGTGAGGAAAAATAACACCTACAGGCAAACGATAATTGTACTCAATTTGGTTTGGCGGATTATAGCGAATACCAAAGAATTTTAAGCGAATTGTCCTCTGAGGACAGAAGAAGATTTTTTTTCTCCGTCTGGTGTTGCAAACAGCTCAAGTGTCGCAAGTTTAAGGTTAAAGAACCAAATTTATATATCTAACTTAAGTGACAGTGCAGAAAATAAAGTAAAACAAAAACCAGTCCAGAAGATAACCAGAAAACTACAGCTTGTGCCGTTATACCAACTGGTAATATACCCTTTATTTTGTTTTAAAACAGGCTTCAGATACTAATGTAGTTTCTGTCTTTATGTTGGTTCTGAAATTTCAACCGCAGAACGGCACTTAGGTTATACCTATAAAATAAAACCTGGTATGTTATTTAATACCAGCATAAAAGCTGTCTAAGAGCTTTTGGGCTCGTCAGCTGACTGCAATTGAACATTGCTATGTCCCCAGTGCATTGATGCGCACTCCAAAATTCAGCGAGGGCGTTTACTCCAGGAATGCGCATCGCGCAACCAATGTACAGGAGGATCAGCCCTTTGTAATGTTTCGCATGTAGGACCATTTACCACCCAGCCGCAAAGTATGCACCATTTTTTTTTTCTATTTATTTTGGAAAGGTTTTTTTTGTTTATTGAGTATTTCTTCGTAATTATTTGTTTGTCTATTTTTTTGTATATAGTTGTTAATAAAATTGGTTAATATTAGTTAGTTGTATTGGTTTATGATATTGAATTTGTCGTTGTCTAAACATAGTTTATACAAATAACAAATGGGGTCACGATAGCGTCATCTATCGGTAGGCGACAGAAGTTGTTTTAACATTTTTGCATTTAGGCTGATGCATTCTTTTTTTGTACGGGTTGCCAATATGAGCAATACAATAGCCAACAAGAAGAACCGACAATTGAAAAAAGACGAAAAGAAAAACCAATTTTTTTGTGATGTCTGTCGTCTGATTGCACGTGTGTTAACCGGAACAGTGAACAAAAAAATTTAGATAGTGTGTTCGACGGCGTGCAGATTTATTTAGTAGGACGCCTCAATATTTCATTGTGAGTATATTTGTGTTGATCTAAACCATATACGTACTCATATATGATTTATTTTGAAGTGCGCCGCAGATTGGTCCAGCCGCCGTTACACCGCAGTGCCGAACCCCCAAAATTAGGGTAAACTAATAAGTTTGTTTTTGAAGTACAATCCTGAATTTCTGTTTTTGGTTGTAGATTCGGCACTAAGTTACAGCCTTAGTGCCAGACTTAGTTCCAGACTAAGTTGTGTTAATGTCTAATAGTGGTGTACTAATATGTGTTGTGAATAGCTTTAAATCGTTTAAAATACGCAGACGAAAACCGTCAAAGTTACGCGTAAAATACCCAGGTGCACGATCACGACAGAAAGCTGGTGGGCGCGAGACATTGAACCGCCCAGCTGTTCGCACCAAATATCGAACCAAGCACACCTGCGCATTGGGCTAAGCTACCGTGCCACCCACGCAAGCAAAAGCGGCGGCAAGTTTTAAACGAAGCTGACGGGGATACCAGGTGACCGTCCAGCCGCTCCAGCAGCCACCACCTCCTTCTGTGCCGAACCCTCATCCGTGGCAATTCACAGGCACCGCCGCGCAGACGCAGACCCAGCTGTTAGGCAACAACACCGATGGCCGCTTCGGAGTTTGAATAAGAAATTATATATATGTTATTAAATTGTTTATATTAGTACCTAATTGTGAACATTGGTAATTTTGTCCCCGTATATTGTTTCTTTGTAAGTCGATAACGATGAGGTGTTAAAGACAACGTCGCCAATCACTTCTAAGCGACTCCTCATGCACCTGTAAAATGACCATATATAAACCCAAAAGTGTATAAAAACAATCAAGAAATGTATGTAGGCCCAGACTAAAAGCCATGTTGACGTTAAATTCCCCAACTTAGATGTATTTGATATGTACGTAAAATTGCCATTAAGTACTTGTTTGTAGTGACGTCATTTGTGCAAGTGGTAAGCTTCATGCCAGTCAGCTTTTGATTGTGCACCTTCAACTTTTTTTTTGTAGTTGAACTTTTTTTTTCCACAGCTGGCGCATGCAGACACACACACCTACACGGAAAGATCTTTCAGCGTGGGATGTTGACTGTAAGTCTGCATTATAATATTTTACAATAACAATACACCCAAATAAAAGCTTTACTTTTATTTGGTGAACTATCTTGCTCAGTTTTTGGAATTAGTTGCATCAGCTGACTGTACTGCTTGCTAATTGCAACTCGCACGACACACAAACTGCTTGAAGCTTTTTTGGACTTCTGCTGATCGTTTCACTAATGTTGTTTGTGTGGTGAATAAATATTTTAAATCTGGCTTCAAACTGTCTGAGTCATTTAACAAAAGAAAAGAAAATATGGTCAAACCTAAATAATTATTTATAATAATTATATATTAGTTTTATATAATGTATTTATAAGTCAATTATTTAATTTTGTAATTGCTTTAGCCTCTCTTACATTACCTTGCTGGTAAATTTATTGTTTTGTATGTCAATTTTAATTGTTTCTTTATTTTCTTTAGTTAATAAATCAGGTAATATGTTTGCTTAATTTTTCTTTGTTTTTTGAAACCATGCATCGCTGATCAGGAGTAGGTCGGCCGACCCACTCGTAGGGATTCTGAAACTTTTTAAACTGGAAAGCAGGATCATGGTAGGGTGGGCAAGGGCACACAACAATATCTGTTTTGCCAGACGAGTGGGCTGATACCCTCTCCAACCTTATACTGTTCTTCTTACTATCTCTTTGTTTTATGTTTATTGCACTATCTATTCCCATCCCCCCAGTACGCGAAATATTCAATGTAATATAAATTAAAACCGGAGCAAAGCTGTGCGATGGCATTTCTTTTAGTTACCCCTCATGTCGGTGAGCAAAGCCGTGGAAGCCAGCGCGTACGCAATCGAATACAGCACCCCCATCAGCTCTTTGGAACGTTGTTCACTACAGTTCTTATATTAATTAATATTATATTTGGCGCCCAATCGTGTGGCCTGTTTGAGAAGCAATTTTCAACATGCTCTGAGAAAGAAAAATTCTCAAAAGTCAAGAACACCTTGTGACTGTTATCCCAAATTCCAGATCCTATATCCTCTTATTTGTTCCCTAATTTGTGCAATAAATAAATTAAACAGTTAAAAGCTAAACTCGTTAATTGTCGTGGCATAGTTCAGTGTTGACACATGCGCGATTTAATACAGTCTGGTACTTAGAAACTGTCCGTCCAATGTCAGAATATTACATATAATTGTTCTGACCATTTTTGTTCTTTGTTAGCTTAAGCAGTTAGTTACAGCCTACAGGTCAGATCAATTGTTTGACTGGATGTGGGTTAAACTGTTTGACAACATTCAATAAAATGGGGGCCAAATAATAAATATTTGGCCTGAGAACATTAAAAATATATGTATAGGTATGTATGTACAGGTATAGTGGTCTGAAACAAGTTAATGGGATTATAAAACTATGACTTGCCACTAAACTTGATACATATGTATTTCAATTCCCTAATTTTCTATTTTCCCTTTTCTTTCCTTGCTCTCACTTCGTTTTGTTTGTTAGCTTAAGCAGTTCGTTACAGCCTACAGAGAGAGAATAGTCAGTTGACTAACTTAATTTCTGTGAGGTTATGCATAGTTTCAAAAATTTTGTTTATGAATTGTATCTTTCTTGGTTTCCGATTTTGTGCTTATTTGTTAATTTGTGAATTTATTGAGACATTCAGTTATTTATTTATCTGTTTAGAGATTCAGTTATTTATTCTTCTTCTTTTCTTTTCTTTTATTTGTTTATTGATTTATTTATTTACATATCTAATAATCGAATTATCTATTTATCTATTTATTACATTATTAATTTATTGATTTATTTATTTATTTATCTATAAATTGAGGTATTTTATTATTTAGTTAATATTCATATTTTGTTCCTAGATAGGCCCTAGCTTAGTTACTTGGAAATATTTGAAAAAGAAAACAATGGCAGTACAGGGAAGTCCTAATAATCCTTATCAGAGGTCAATAACCGAAACTATTTGTTGCGTTTGCACCCAAGAAGTGGAGTATCCTGCGCAATTATTAGCGACGCGGTGTAACCATTATTTTCACCACGCCAGCTTTAACGCCAACACAAAGAACAAAAATCTTTGTCCCATTTGCCGTACAGTGCTGAGCCGTTCAGTGCTGAATATAGCCGAAGAACTGGCAGCGTCAGAAGCTGAGGCAGTCAGGATGCCTGCCTCTGGCATGACAACCCGATCGCAGTCGAGGGCGGCAAGTACTGTGCCAACCGCGAAAGCTCTTGGTATCCAGGGCAACAGGCCTGGTTTGCAACCCGCCGCAGGGCAGCCCACAGCGCAATCGGCACAGGGCCAGCGGGAACCGCAACAAGCCTCTGGAATAGCGGGAAATTATCAAGGTGGTCCCCAAAGGTTAGAAGAGCCAATAATTCAGCCAGTAGGGAGCCAAGACTTAATAAAAAATTTGCAGCAGGTGTTAGTCTAGGCTATAGCCACCGCATTAGCACAACAGACCGAGCGATTGACAGAGGCGATTGAAAGCGGATTTCAACGCATATCTGCTCAACCCTCCCCGACCAATACGGGCGCAGCTCAATATTCGCCAGTTAATAATGGCGCCGAGCCGCGTTATGCAATACCTCCTCCAATGGGTCCGCAAAATCAAAGTTCTGAGCAGCTATTTGGAATAGAACATAGGCCACATCCGTTGAACGGCGGAGCACCTGCAGCTAATAGGGGATCACCTTATGGTTCGCAGCAAAGTCCAGGACTTCGACCTGATAGGGTTAGTCAAATTATTTCAAATTGGAAGCTGCGGTTTTCCGGGCATGCGTCTACGTCAATTGACGATTTTATATATAGAGTCAAAGCGTTGACTAGACAGACACTGGAGGGCGACTTTGATCTGCTTGCACGTTATGCCAGCAACTTGTTTGAAGGCAGTGGCAGCGAACTCTTCTGGAGATTTCATAGAAGTGTTTCGGTAGTTCGTTGGCTAGAATTGTGCATTGCATTGAGGTCTCAGTTTGACGATGGTAAGACTGACTTGGAAATCCGAGCAGCTATGTCCCAAAGGAAGCAGAAGCATCAGGAAAATTTTGATCAATTCTATAATGCAATGCTTGTGCTGTCAGAAAGATTGTTGCATCCAATAGATGAGTTGTCAATGTTGAGAGATGTTGAGATGGTGCGCACCAATTTATTACCTGAAATTCAATTAGAGATTTTGTATGTGCGCATATTGAACATGGACCAATTGCGATATGTAGTACGCACTCGAGAACGGTTCATGGCCAATAATGCGAAGCCGCTAATACCTCAGCCAAGACCTTTCGTTCGACACCAAGTTCATGAAGTCAATGTGCAAACTAATTTAAGCGGAAATATTGATGAAGTGGAGCCGATAAATGGCGATATCGACGCCTTGGCACTTTCCTGTTGGAATTGTGGCAAGATCGGCCATCGATATCAAGATTGCGTGTCGGAACGAAAAGTTTTTTGTTATGGCTGTGGCAAGCGGGACACATATCGACCAAGCTGCGTAAAGTGCAACACTGCATTAAAAAACGAACTAGTGCGTGCTCCATTAGCCAGTGCACGCAAACTGATTTCGAGGGCTACCAATACGGAGTAACTAAATGTTTAGACACTCCGTCGTTACCTGACTCGTCAAAACTACCAATACCAACAATTAATAGAAGTTTAAAAAGAATCGTTCGCCGCAGTTTTGTAAGTTAAATAAATCTGCTAAACGAGCTATTCTGGCAACGGTAGTAAATAAAACTGGTGATCTGCGACCATATGCCCAAGTCCAAGTCTTCAACAAATCTGTTGCAGGATTAATAGACACTGGTGCCAGCATTAGCTGTGTAGGTGGCAGCCTTGCACAAGAAATTGTAGCAACTAAAGCGATGTATAGATCACTTAAATTGTCTGTACACACAGCTGATGGAACCCAGCAGGCGATCATTGGGAAACTATCAACTCCCTTAGAATTTCGTTGCATTATACATGATCTGAACTTATACATTGTACCATCTTTAGCTCAGGACTTGTATTTAGGCATAGATTTTCAAATCAATAGTATTTGCGGCAATGCATTCAGATGACCTGTTTCGAATTCCGTTAGCAATAGATCAACAAAAAGATCTAATAGCTGTAGTGCAACAGTTTCCCTCTTTTCACAGAACGCTTATCCCGTGCCATTGATTGATGGAATCTTAAGCCGTTTGCCAAAAGCTGAATTCATATCAAGCATTGATCTGAAAGATGCATATTGGCAGATTCCTTTGACACGAAAAGAGAAAACCGCTTTTAGTGTACCGGGTAGGCCATTATATCAGTTCACTGTTATGCCATTTGGACTAACTAATGCACCACAAACCATGTCAAAATTAATGGATAAAGTTATTCCACCGACCTTACGCAATGAAATATTTATCTATTTAGACGATTTGTTAGTTATTTCCGAAACGTTTGAGAAGCCTCCGGCCGTTCTGAAAGAGCTGGCTAACCGATTAACGTTAGCAGGGCTCACAATTAATGTGGAGAAAAGCAGTTTTTGTTTGCAAGAAGTGAAGTATCTAGGACATGTCATAGGCCATGGTAAAATCCAAACTGATCCCGAGAAAGTAGCAGCGATTAAAGACTTTCCAATATCAAGATCAGTCAGACAAGTCAGACGCTTCTTAGGTACCACAGGGTGGTACCACAAGTTTATAAAAAACTATGCTGGAATCGCTGCCCCAATATCCGACACGCTCAAGCAAAAGCAAAGGTTCATGTGGTCAGAAGAAGCTCAAAAGGCATTTAATGCTCTGAAAGATGCGATGTGTAATGCTTCAGTACTTCATAGTCCAGACATTTCCAAGCCTTTTGCTACCCATTGCGATACTAGCTTTACAGGTGTGGGAGGCGTTCTTATGCAAAGCGATAGCGAGGGACATGATGTACCAATAGCCTTTATGTCTCGAAAGCTTAATAAATGTCAACGAAATTATTCAGTCACCGAAAAAGAGTGTTTAGCTGCAGTAATGTGTGTAAAGAAGTATCGTGCCTACGTAGAAGGACATAAATTTGTTATTTACACCGATCATGCGTCCTTAAAATGGCTTATGGGCCAACGCATCGCAAAGGAAGCCAGAACATAGTCCCTGATGCTCTGTCCCGTATACACACTGAAGACCTATCATCTCTCAGTGTAGATAGAGTGATAGATTTGGAGTCGTTGCATTTCGAATCCGTTGAGTATGCAGAGCTTCGAAACAAGGTGCTTAGCCAGTCGTCTTCTGTGCCAGAGTTAAAAGTTGTCGGCAAGCATGCTTATCGCCGATCAGAACATGTGGCGGGTGAACAAATTGCAGATGATTTTTGTTGGAAGCTGTGGATCCCCAAAGAACTCGTCACTGATGTTTTAAAACAGTGTCACGGTTCTCCATTAGCAGCCCACAATGGGATTGGGAAAACATTAGAACGGATAAGACGTTATTATTATTGGCCAAATCTGGTAAATGACGTTAAAGTCTATGTCAATGAGTGTGTTAATTGCAAGTGTACGAAACACTCAAATCAGCCATTACGACCGCGACTAAAACATAATCAGGAGGTTCAGAGAGTTTTTCAGCAACTGTATGTCGACTTTTTGGGCCCTTATCCCTTACGTAGTCATTCGGGAAATGTGGGTATTTTTGTTGTGGTGGACCATCTATCAAAATACCCCTTTTTGAAACCCGTAAAGAAATTTACCGCTGATGCCATTGTGCCGTTTTTGGAAGAGAATATTTTTCACTGTTTTGGTGTCCCCGAAGTAATTTTGTCAGATAATGGAGTCCAATTTAAGTCACACAAGTTCAATGAGTTGTTGCAAAAATATGAAGTCCAACATAGGTACACTGCGATGTATGCGCCACAAGCTAATGCATCTGAGCGGGTAAATCGATCGGTGCTGGCCGCTATCAAAGCGTATATTAAGCCCGACCAGGCTAACTGGGATGAACTACTTAGTCAAATATCTTGTGCATAATAGTCCATATAGAGTTGCGTTTGTACAACAGATGATAACCAGCGGATTTGCTGAGAAATCGTATGCGGTTGGAGGATAGGACCACGAGTTTCAACCGAGAAGATTCGTTTGATCTGATTCGGCAAGTTGCAAAAGATGCCATATCGCAACAGCAGGTACGAAATGACAAGTCATATAACTTCCGTAGCCGTGAGGTAAGCTTTACGGTTAGTCAGGAAGTACACCGGCGAAATTTCCAACAAACCAATTTTGTTAAAGGATTTAGTTCTAAGCAAGCCCCAACGTTTGTGAAAGTCAGGATTAAGAAAAAACTGGGTAGTAGTTACTATGAGCTGGAAGATTTACAAGGTAAACGGGTCGGCAAATTCCATGCTAAGGATATTAAGCAATAGGTATCGTTGGAGCGCCTACATGCGAGTATCCCACTTTGTCGTTACACTGACTAAGTGTGATTTTGGCAGGGGGGTGTGTAATATTTCGCATGAAGGCCCATTTATCAGCCAGCCGCAAAGTATGCACCGTTTTTTTTTGGTAAAGTTTTTTTTGTTTATTGAGTATTTGTTCGTAATTATTCGTTTGTCTATTATTTTTGTATATAGTTGTTAATAAAATTGGTTAATATTAGTTAGTTGTATTTGAATATGATATTGAATTTGTTGTTGTCTAAACATAGTTATATACAAATAACAAAAGGGGTCACGATAGCCTCATCTATCGGTAGCCGACAGAAGTTTTTCTAACAAGCATTTGGGCTGATGCATTTTTTTTTGTACGGGGTGAAACGATGAGCAATACAATAGCCAAAAAGAAGAAGCCACAATTGAAAAAAAGAAGAAAAGAAAAACCATTTTTTTGTGCTGTCTGTCGTCTTAGTGCACGTGTGTTAACCTCAACAGTGGGAAAAAACTTATAGAGTGTTGTTCGACGGCCTGCAGATCTATTTAGTAGGACGCCTCAATATTACATTGTGAGTACATTTGTGGTGATCTCAACCATATACATACTCATATATGATTTATTTTGAAGTGCGCCGAAGATTGGTCCAGCCGCCGTTGCACCGCAGTGCCGAACCCCAAAATTAGGGTAAATTAATAAGTCTGCTTTTGAAGTGCAATCCTTAATTTCTGTTTTCGTTTGATTTTTTTTTTGTAGATTCAGCACTAAGTTACAGACTTAGTTCCAGACTTAGTTCCAGACTAAGTTGTACCGTCTTATTGTCTAATAGTGCTGTTCAGCGTGATATGTTGTGATTAGATTTGAATCGTTTAAAATACGCAGACGAAAACCGTCATAAGTCTTACGCGTAAAATACCAAACAGGTGGAACGATCACGACAGAAAGCTGGTGGGCGAGAGACATTGAACCGCCCAGCTTTTCGCACCAAATACCGAACAGAGCACACCTGCGCATTGGGCTGGGCTATCGTGCCACCATCGCAAGCTAAGCGGCGGCAATTTCTAAACGAAGCTGCAGTGGATACCAGGTGGACGTCCAGCAGCTCCAGCAGCCACAACCCCCTTTTGTGTTGAAGTCCCATCAGTGGCAATTCACAAGCACAGCCGCGCAGACGCTACACCCAGCTTAGGCAACATCACGGATGGCCGATTCTTAGTTTGGATAGGAAATTTTGGATCTAAATGTTATTGTATTGTTTATATTAAGACCTAATTGTGAACATTTGTAATTTTGTACCAGTGTCTTGTTTTTTGTAAGTCGATAACGACGAGGTGATAAAGTCCACGTCGCTATTCACTTTTAAGCGACTCCTCATGCACCTGTTATATGACCATCTGTAAACCCAAAATTGTGAACTATCTTGCTCAGTTTTTGGAATTAGTTGCATCAGCTGACTGTACTGCTTGCTAATTGCAACTCGCACGACACACAAACTGCTTTTTTGGACTTCTGCTGATCGTTTCAGTTGGTGTGGTGAATAAATATTTTAAACCTGGCTTCAAACTGTCTGAGTCATTTAAAAAAGAAAAGAAAATATGGTCAAACCTAAATAATTATTTATAATAATTATATATTAGTTTTATATAATGTATTTATAAGTCAATTATTTAATTTTTAATTGCTTTAGCCTCTCTTACAGTACCTTACTTGCTTAAATTTATTGTTTTGTATGTCAATTTTAATTGTTTCTTTATTTTCTTTAGTTAATAAATCAGGTAATATGTTTGCTTAATTTTTCTTTTTTTTTTGAAACCATGCATCGCTGATCAGGAGTAGGTCGGCCGACCCACTCGTAGGGATTCTGAAACTTTTTAAACTGGAAAGCAGGATCATGGTAGGGTGGGCAAGGGCACACAACAATATCTGTTTTGCCAGACGAGTGGGCTGATACCCTCTCCAACCTTATACTGTTCTTCTTACTATCTCTTTGTTCTATGTTTATTGCACTATCTATTCCCATCCCCCCCAGTACGCGAAATATTCAATGTAATATAAATTAAAACCGGAGCAAAGCTGTGCGATGGCATTTCTTTTAGTTACCCCTCATGTCGGTGAGCAAAGCCGTGGAAGCCAGCGCGTACGCAATCGAATACAGCACCCTCATCAGCTCTTTGGAACGTTGTTCACTACAGTTCTTATATTAATTAATATTATATTTGGCGCCCAATCGTGTGGCCTGTTTGAGAAGCAATTTTCAACATGCTCTGAGAAAGAAAAATTCTCAAAAGTCAAGAACACCTTGTGACTGTTATCCCAAATTCCAGATCCTATATCCTCTTATTTGTTCCCTAATTTGTGCAATAAATAAATTAAACAGTTAAAAGCTAAACTCGTTAATTGTCGTGGCATAGTTCAGTGTTGACACATGCGCGATTTAATACAGTCTGGTACTTAGAAACTGTCCGTCCAATGTCAGAATATTACATATAATTGTTCTGACCATTTTTGTTCTTTGTTAGCTTAAGCAGTTAGTTACAGCCTACAGGTCAGATCAATTGTTTGACTGGATGTGGGTTAAACTGTTTGACAACATTCAATAAAATGAGAACATTAAAAATATATGTATAGGTATGTATGTACAGGTATAGTGGTCTGAAACAAGTTAATGGGATTATAAAACTATGACTTGCCACTAAACTTGATACATATGTATTTCAATTCCCTAATTTTCTATTTTCCCTTTTCTTTCCTTGCTCTCACTTCGTTTTGTTTGTTAGCTTAAGCAGTTCGTTACAGCCTACAGACCTCTCTCTCTTCTCTAATAGTTTGAGAGAATAGTCAGTTGACTAACTTAATTTCTGTGAGGTTATGCATAGTTTCAAAAATTTTGTTTATGAATTGTATCTTTCTTGGTTTCCGATTTTGTGCTTATTTATTAATTTGTGAATTTATTGAGACACTATTTACTTAATTAGAATTCAGTTATTTATTTATTTGTTTATTGATTTATTTATTTACATATCTAATAATCGAATTATCTATTTATCTATTTATCTATTTATTTTTTTTTTTTTTTTTTTTTTTTTTCTATTTTCTATTTTCTATTTTCTATTTTCTATTTTCTATTTTCTATTTTCTATTTTCTATTTTCTATTTTCTATTTCTATTTCTATTTCTATTTACTATTTATCTATTTATCTATTTATCTATTTATCTATTATCTATTTATCTATTTATCTATTTCTCTATTTATCTATTTATTACATTATTAATTTATTGATTTATTGAATTATTTATTTATTTATCTATAAATTGAGGTATTTAATTATTTAGTTAATATTCATATTTTGGTCCTAGATAGGCCCTAGCTTAGTTACTTGGAAATATTTGAAAAAGAAAACAATGGCAGTACAGGGAAGTCCTAATAATCTCTTATCAGAGGTCAATAACCGAAACTATTTGTTGCGTTTGCACCCAAGAAGTGGAGTATCCTGCGCAATTATTAGCGACGCGGTGTAACCATTATTTTCACCACGCCAGCTTTAACGCCAACACAAAGAACAAAAATCTTTGTCCCATTTGCCGTACAGTGCTGAGCCGTTCAGTGCTGAATATAGCCGAAGAACTGGCAGCGTCAGAAGCTGAGGCAGTCAGGATGCCTGCCTCTGGCATGACAACCCGATCGCAGTCGAGGGCGGCAAGTACTGTGCCAAACGCGAAAGCTCTTGGTAGCCAGGGCAACAGGCCTGGTTTGCAATCCGCCGCTGGGCAGCCCACAGCGCAATCGGCACAGGGCCAGCTGGAACCGCAACAAGCCTCTGGAATAGCGGGAAATTATCAAGGTGGTCCCCAAAGGTTAGAAGAGCCAATAATTCAGCCAGTAGGGAGCCAAGACTTAATAAAAAATTTGCAGCAGGTGTTAGTCTAGGCTATAGCCACCGCATTAGCACAACAGACCGAGCGATTGACAGAGGCGATTGAAAGCGGATTTCAACGCATATCTGCTCAACCCTCCCCGACCAATACGGGCGCAGCTCAATATTCGCCAGTTAATAATGGCGCCGAGCCGCGTTATGCAATACCTCCTCCAATGGGTCCGCAAAATCAAAGTTCTGAGCAGCTATTTGGAATAGAACATAGGCCACATCCGTTGAACGGCGGAGCACCTGCAGCTAATAGGGGTTCACCTTATGGTTCGCAGCAAAGTCAAGTACTTAGACCTGATAGGATTAGTCAAATTATTTCAAATTGGAAGCTGCGGTTTTCCGGGCATGCGTCTAGTCAATTGACGATTTTATATATAGAGTCAAAGCGTTGACTAGACAGACACTGGAGGGCGACTTTGATCTGCTTGCACGTTATGCCAGCAACTTGTTTGAAGGCAGTGGCAGCGAACTCTTCTGGAGATTTCATAGAAGTGTTTCGGTAGTTCGTTGGCTAGAATTGTGCATTGCATTGAGGTCTCAGTTTGACGATGGTAAGACTGACTTGGAAATCCGAGCAGCTATGTCCCAAAGGAAGCAGAAGCATCAGGAAAATTTTGATCAATTCTATAATGCAATGCTTGTGCTGTCAGAAAGATTGTTGCATCCAATAGATGAGTTGTCAATGTTGAGAGATGTTGAGATGGTGCGCACCAATTTATTACCTGAAATTCAATTAGAGATTTTGTATGTGCGCATATTGAACATGGACCAATTGCGATATGTAGTACGCACTCGAGAACGGTTCATGGCCAATAATGCGAAGCCGCTAATACCTCAGCCAAGACCTTTCGTTCGACACCAAGTTCATGAAGTCAATGTGCAAACTAATTTAAGCGGAAATATTGATGAAGTGGAGCCGATAAATGGCGATATCGACGCCTTGGCACTTTCCTGTTGGAATTGTGGCAAGATCGGCCATCGATATCAAGATTGCGTGTCGGAACGAAAAGTTTTTTTGTTATGGCTGTGGCAAGCGGGACACATATCGACCAAGCTGCGTAAAGTGCAACACTGCATTAAAAAACGAACTAGTGCGTGCTCCATTAGCCAGTGCACGCAAACTGATTTCGAGGGCTACCAATACGGAGTAACTAAATGATTTAGACACTCCGTCGTTACCTGACTCGTCAAAACTACCAATACCAACAATTAATAGAAGTTTATACCCCAGAAAAAGAATCGTTCGCCGCAGTTTTGTAAGTTAAATAAATCTGCTAAACGAGCTATTCTGGCAACGGTAGTAAATAAAACTGGTGATCTGCGACCATATGCCCAAGTCCAAGTCTTCAACAAATCTGTTGCAGGATTAATAGACACTGGTGCCAGCATTAGCTGTGTAGGTGGCAGCCTTGCACAAGAAATTGTAGCAACTAAAGCGATGTATAGATCACTTTTTTTTTTTTTATTTTTTTTATTGGATCTTCTCTTTATGAGTCTAACAATAGGTTGCATCTTAAATAAACAATTCCGTTAATTGAACTGAATAGAGACCAGTCCTAGCGCTGGAGGGAAGGTCGTTGCGGCGAAGACGAGAACGCGGAAACTCTCGGAGGGCTCTGCGAGAGAGGAGACGAAGCCGTCGAGTACTTTGTAGATTCGGAACTCTCTCGACGAGTGGATGGAAGGTCCCGTGAAGTTTTCAGCGAACGTACCACGGGCCCCGGTGATGGTCTGAGAATTGATGAGTCCGTTGCAAACTACACTGCTGTTACTGGCATTTCCCCACAACTGAGAGCCGTACATCCAGATGGTTTCAAAACGGTGTTGTATAGAAGACCTTAAGTCCAAGCTAAGGGGCGAGCGGCATGATAAGCCAGGGAGGCTGTGGCTTTGAGCTTTAGAGTGTCTTTTGGCTTCAAGTGGCTGCGCCAAGTAAGTCGCTATCGAGGTGCACGCCAAGAATGTTACTTCATGCTGTCGGAACCACTGTGTTGTTTAGAAAAGGGAGGGCAGTCTGCCTGTTAAGTGTGAACGTTACGTGTTTGCATTTTTGTTCGTTAACTTTGATTCGCCAGTCGGATAGCCATTCTCCACTGTCACCAGGTGTAAGCAAGTTGCGCCGTTGCTTGCTTGGGGCATCTCGAGCGGCTTAGGATCGCTGTGTCATCAGCAAAAGTGGACGTGGTTAGTTGCCTGCTCGTTGGGATGTCCGCAGTGAGAAAGGTAAAGTGTTGGTCCAAGACACTGCCTTGAGGAACTCCGGCTCTAGTGATGTAGTCATCGGACATGGCAGAATTACATCTTACGAGAATTTCCGTTGTAAAGAAGACTTCAAAAGTTTGTGAGTGTTGGTTGGGAGCATTTCTGTAATTTTGTGCATTAAACCATCTAACCATACTCTGTCGAAGGCTTGGATACGTCCAGAAATATCGCAGTGCAGTACTCCCTTTGTTCAAATGCATTCGGATTTCTGATGTTATGCGGTTGACTTGCTCAATGGTTCCGTGTTTTCTCGAAAACCGAATGATGAGTCGGGATTTTATTGTGTGTTCTGAGATATGGGGTAATGTGTGCCAAGATGCATTTTTCAAAGAGTTTTGACAGACACGTTAGTAAACTAATTGGTCTAAGATGAGGCAATTGTGCGGTCTTTGCCAGGTTTTGGTATCATTATAATGATCGACTTTTTCCATCTCTCTGGAAAGTGTCCATGTCTCGTTATTGCATTGAAGAGTTGGCAAATAGTTTGAACAGCACAGAAAGGAAGTTCAATAATCATTTTTGGTGATATTAGGTCGCATCCTGGGGATTTTTTGGGTTAAGTTGTTCGCTTATGATTTTGAGTAACTCATGTGGCCTAAAACAATTGGTTCAACGTAGATGTGTCGAATGTGACGTAGCTGGCAGTGAGATCCCGTTTGATGATGTATTGGGCTGAAATACATTTTGAAGATGCTCTGCAAATCTGACGGCTCTTTCGTCGTCGCTGCGAGCCCAGTTGCCTGTGGATGTCCTTATTGGCATTGCAGATTCGGTTGGTGCGCAGAGTGATGAGTGTGCTCTCCAAAGTGGGAACTTGGAGCTCGTTGGGGATAACTGCTCTATGTAATGCCTTTGGGACCTTTCTTCCTCATGACGTAATGCAGCTGAGAGCCTCCGTGTGGCGTCTTTTAACCTTTGTTTTGCAGATGGTGATCTGTTGGATTGCCATTCTCGCCGTGAGCGTCGCTTTGCTAGAACAAGCTGCTCTATTTCAACGTTCGTGTACCTATGATTGTACGAGTTTTTGCGTTTGTGGAGTTGACATGCGAGCAGCTGCGACCAAGACGGATTCTAGAGTGTTTGTGGATAAGTTGATATCAGCTTCGTCATTCAAGCGTGGATTCAATTCAATATGCGAACTTAAATTTTTTGTACTTAAGCCAATTGGTTTTATTCGTTGTTAGTCTGAATGGTTTATCTACCGCAACTGGATGTAGATTTAGGTGAAGAAGTACTGGCGAGTGATCAGACGATAGATCTGATAAGGAGTTGGCACTTATCAGGTTGCGTGGAATGTTTTTTGTGACTGCAAAATCGATCAAGTCTGGCATTTTTCTAGGATCTGTTGGCCAATATGTAGGTGTCCCAGGTGACACACAGTCTAGCTTGTTGCTTGGTTTTATTATTGCATTGTACAACTGCCTACCCTTTGGAGTTACAAGTCGAGATCCCCAGTGCGTATGCTTGGCATTAAAGTCTCCTGCTGCTATAAATTGTTGGCTCAGAGAGTTGAAATAGTCCGTGGGGATTCGGATATTGTAAACCGAGGAGGACAGTATACGGCGGCAAGCTTTAAGGATCGGGAATCCATTTGTACATCTATAGATGTAGCTTGCATGAAGTTAGTGGCGAAGCTATTGTGGAAGCAGTGCTTGATGCGATTTCTAATCAGAATCCCAGTGCCTCCATGTGCTTTCCCGTCTGGGTGATTCGTGTTGTAGAAGAAGTAGCCTCGAATTTGGAAATTATATTTATTTGTAAGATGAGTTTCTGCGAGTAGCATTACATCGATATGGTTATTATTAAGAAATTGAGTTAACTCGAGTTTGCGCTGTGAGACGCCGTTAGCGTTCCACAGTGATATACGGAGTGGAGCCATTGATTACTTAGTCTGTTTTTGAGCAACAAGCAGCTCAATCAAAACATTCTGGTTTCGCATAAGATCTTGCATAGTTGTCTTTATGAATGACATGAACTCCATCATACTTTGTTGAAGATTACATAACATTGTTTCAATTTTGTTCGTAGACCGTTCTTCTGGTTGGTGAGGGGAAACGGATGATCGTGGCTTGGTGGGAGCGGTACTTTTAAGACCCAATTTTAGAGCAGTTGCAAAGCTTCCGGGTTTGTCGGAGAATTCATTATTGACTAAAGATTTAACAGCTGTGGGGGGAAGACATCACGCGTAGATTTCATAGGTAGTGTATGTGAGCGAGCAGTGGTCACTCTTTCGTGTGTACACTTTTCAGTTCCTTGTAACTGGCAGCCCCTGTAGTTAGCCGTGTGGTTGCCTCCCATTTCCACACTTTTTGCTGCTGGGATCCTCTTTATTTTTTGGGCATTTGTGGGAGTCATGAAGGTCTCCACATACAACGCATACTAGACGAAGGTGCAATAAGACCTTGTGTGGCCATATTCCTGACAATTATTGCACTGCACCGGACCATTTCTTTTATGCGGCTCTTCTACCGTAATCCTGCGATGTAGTAGGAACTGGAGAGTGAAAATAGGATGCACTTCATTTTTTTTCAGAGGCTTGGATTTGGTTTCGGGTTCAAGTTCTACCTTGAAGAGAGGTTGAGGCTTTCTTTCTCTATTCAAAATATTAATAACATTTTTTACGTTAAAACCTTTCTCCTTCAGTGCGCTTGTAACTTCAGCTGGTGTTACTTCCGGCTCAATACCTTTAAGTACTACTTGCTGACCTTTACTGCTTTTTAATTGGTACGTGTAGAAGTTTTTGTTATTGTCGTTTAAATACTTCGACAAGATTCTGTAGTTTACTTCCGTGTTAGTCTGAACTTTTGTTTCGTGAATATTTCCCTTAGTTAATGGAATTATGTGGAAATTGTCTGGTCCTATTAGATTCAGTATCGAGTTTACGAGAGCATTAGAACTTTTCTCTCGAATGTAAATCGGTGGCGGCTTAGGCTTTTTGTTGTTCCCTACGATATCTTCAGAAGTTATATCTTCGGATTTATCTGCCAAGATAGCAAATCTGTTTGCTTCTATGGGCTTCTCGACTGTAGATTGGTTTGAGGTGCCTCGAGTTATTTTAGCAGAGTTACCAAGTCTAGAGTTCTGCGGGCTAAGCTTACGTTTTATTTGTATGTAGCGATCCATACCAGTCTGTACGGTCGAACGTTGTTTTGAAGAGAGCGCGCTGGTGTCAGGTGCTGCATTATTTGCTTGCACAGCAGATTCCGTTGCTACGGTGGATGGCATTGCGCGAGCAGTCGATACCATTGTAGTTGTTGTAATGGTTGCCGTTACAGTTGCTAATGATGACACTGTACTGGTGACCGTGGCTAAGCAGGTTGGCATGAGGGAAGGGTAAGGGCCTTTATCCAACAAGAGCGCTTGAGAGCAAGAGAGAGAGCAAGAGCAAGAGCGCTCTCTACTTTGCGATGTTGGATTGAGTTCATTACTCGGGCTTGGTGTTATAGATCGCGGTTGGTTAGTTTTTGTTGGTTTTGCGGTCGCGTTGTCTTGCATTGACACGATTGAATGGTATGCGTTGTTACGTTGCAAAGAGAGCCGACGCTCGTCTTGCTGACGTTGAAGCACTGTATGAGTGTCGAATTCACTCATAGCTTAGTGTTTTAGATTTTCTTCTTGTTGTTTACACAAAAAGTACGAAGTTCATCGCACTAAGCGTCTTTTCGCCCACTGTGTATTGTTGATTAGAGCTTACACTGCACTATGCTTTGTTTTTTATTTAATTTTCGTTGCACGATAAGAAGACAAAAAGAAAACACGTCTGCACTCGCCGACGTTTGGAACTGAACTTAAATTGACCACTTAAATTGGCTGTACACACAGCTGATGGAACCCAGCAGGCGATCATTGGCAAACTATCAACTCCCGTAGAATTTCGTGGCATTATACATGATTTGAACTTATACATTGTACCGTCATTAGCACAGGATTTGTATTTAGGCATAGATTTTTGGAGAACATTTGATTTGCTACCAATGTTTCTGATGCATCAGTTTCAAATCAATAGTATTTGCGGCAATGCATTCAGATGACCTGTTTCGAATTCCGTTAGCAATAGATCAACAAAAAGATCTATTAGCTGTAGTGCAACAGTTTCCCTCTTTTCCCCGGGGCTACAAAAATGGACGAATGCTGCGTTGGGGTAATGAAGAATCTGACCCCATGGTCCTCCCCAGTAGTGTTGGTGCAAAACCTGGAAAATTCGTTTGTGTTTAGACAGTAGAAAAGTCAACGAGGTCACAGTAAAGAACGCTTATCCCATGCCATTGATTGATGGAATCTTAAGCCGGTTGCCAAAAGCTGAATTCATATCAAGCATTGACCTGAAATATGCATATTGGCAGATTCCTTTCACACGAAATGCGCGAGAGAAAACCGCTTTTAGTGTACCGGGTAGGCCATTATATCAGTTCACTGTTATGCCATTTGGACTAACTAATGCACCACAAACCATGTCAAAATTAATGGATAAAGTTATTCCACCGACCTTACGCAATGAAATATTTATCTACTTAGACGATTTGTTAGTTATTTCCGAAACGTTTAAGAAGCATTTGGACGTTCTGAAAGAGCTGGCTAACCGATTAACGTTAGCAGGGCTCACAATTAATGGGGAGAAAAGCAGTTTTTGTGTGCAAGAAGTGAAGTATCTAGGACATGCCATAGGCCATGGTACAATCCAAACTGATCCCGAGAAAGTAGCAGCGATTAAAGACTTTCCAATATCAAGATCAGTCAGACAAGTCAGACGCTTCTTAGGTACCACAGGCTGGTATCACAAGTTTATAAAAAATTATGCTGGAATCGCTGCCCCAATATCCGACACGCTCAAGCAAAAGCAAAGGTTCATGTGGTCAGAAGAAGCTCAAAAGGCATTTAATGCTCTGAAAGATGCGATGTGTAATGCTCCAGTACTTCATAGTCCAGACATTTCCAAGCCTTTTGCTACCCATTGCGATACTAGCTTTACAGGTGTTGGAGGCGTTCTTATGCAAAGCGATAGCGAGGGACATGATGTACCAATAGCCTTTATGTCTCGAAAGCTTAATAAATGTCAACGAAATTATTCAGTCACCGAAAAAGAGTGTTTAGCTGCAGTAATGTGTGTAAAGAAGTATCGTGCCTACGTAGAAGGACATAAATTTGTTATTTACACCGATCATGCGTCCTTAAAATGGCTTATGGGCCAACGTTTAATTCCTTTCCATGCTCTTAAGTTACAGGCGTTTACTTTCAGCATAGTGCATCGCAAAGGAAGCCAGAACATAGTCCCTGATGCTCTGTCCCGTATACACACTGAAGACCTGTCATCTCTCAGTGTAGATAGAGTGATAGATTTGGAGTCGTTACATTTCGAAACCGCGGAGTATGCAGAGCTTCGAAACAAGGTGCTTAGCCAGTCGTCTTCTTTGCCAGAGTTAAAAGTTGTCGGCAATCATGTTTATCGCCGATCAGAACATGTGGCGGGTGAACAAATTGCAGATGATTTTTGTTGGAAGCTGTGGATCCCCAAAGAACTCGTCACTGATGTTTTAAAACAGTGTCACGGTTCTCCATTAGCAGCCCACAATGGGATTGGGAAAACATTAGAACGGATAAGACGTTATTATTATTGGCCAAATCTGGTAAATGACGTTAAAGTCTATGTCAATGAGTGTGATAATTGCAAGTGTACGAAACACCCAAATCAGCCACTACGACCACGACTAAAACATAATCAGGAGGTTCAGAGAGTTTTTCAGCAACTGTATGTCGACTTTTTGGGCCCTTATCCCTTACGTAGTCATTCGGGAAATGTGGGTATTTTTGTTGTGGTGGATCATCTATCAAAATACTCCTTTTTGAAACCCGTAAAGAAATTTACCGCTGATGCCATTGTGCCGTTTTTGGAAGAGAATATTTTTCACTGTTTTGGTGTCCCCGAAGTAATTTTGTCAGATAATGGAGTCCAATTTAAGTCACACAAGTTCAATGAGTTGTTGCAAAAATATGAAGTCCAACATCGGTACACTGCGATGTATGCGCCACAAGCTAATGCATCTGAGCGGGTAAATCGATCGGTGCTGGCCGCTATCAAAGCGTATATTAAGCCCGACCAGACTAACTGGGATGAACTACTTAGCCAAATATCTTGTGCGTTACGATCAGGTTTTCATTCTGCCATTCATAATAGTCCATATAGAGTTGCGTTTGGACAACAGATGATAACCAGCGGTAGGACGTATGATTTGCTGAGAAATCTTATGCAGTTGGAAGATAGGACCACGAGTTTCAACCGTGAAGATTCGTTTGATCTGATTCGGCAAGTTGCAAAAGATGCCATAGCGAAACAGCAGGTACGAAACGACAAGTCATATAACTTCCGTAGCCGTGAGGTAAGCTTTACGGTTAGTCAGGAAGTATACCGGCGAAATTTCCAACAAACCAATTTTGTTAAAGGATTTAGTTCAAAGCTAGCCCCAACGTTTGTGAAAGCCAGGATTCAGAAAAAACTGGGTAGTAGTTACTATGAGCTGGAAGATTTACAAGGTAAACGGGTCGGCAAATTCCATGCTAAGGATATTAAGCAATAGGTATCGATGGAGCGCCTACATGCGAGAATCCCACTTTGTCGTTACACCGACTAAGTGTGATTTTGGCAGGGGGGTGTGTAATATTTCGCATGTAGGACCATTTATCACCCAGCCGCAAAGTATGCACCATTTTTTTTCTATTTATTTTGGTAAAGTTTTTTTTGTTTATTGAGTATTTGTTCGTAATTATTTGTTTGTCTATTTTTTTGTATATAGTTGTTAATAAAATTGGTTAATATTAGTTAGTTGTATTGGTTTATGATATTGAATTTGTCGTTGTCTAAACATAGTTTATACAAATAACAAATGGGGTCACGATAGCGTCATCTATCGGTAGGCGACAGAAGTTGTTTCTAACATATTTGCATTTAGGCTGATGCATTTTTTTTTGTACGGGTTGCCAATATGAGCAATACAATAGCCAACAAGAAGAAGCCGACAATTGAAAAAAAGACGAAAAGAAAAACCAATTTTTTTGTGATGTCTGTCGTCTTATTGCACGTGTGTTAACCGCAACAGTGGGAAAAAAATTATAGATAGTGTTGTTCGACGGCCTGCAGATTTATTTAGTAGGACGCCTCAATATTACATTGTGAGTATATTTGTGTTGATTTAAACCATATACGTACTCATATATGATTTATTTTGAAGTGCGCCGCAGATTGGTCCAGCCGCCGTTACACCGCAGTGCCGAACCCCCAAAATTAGGGTAAATTAATAAGTTTGTTTTTGAAGTACAATCCTGAATTTCTGTTTTCTTTGATTTTTTGTTGTAGATTCAGCCTAAGTTACCAGACTTAGTTCCAGACTAAGTTGTACCGTCTTAATGTCTAATAGTGGTGTTCAGCGTAAATGTGTTGTGAATAGATTTGAATCGTTTAAAATACGCAGACGAAAACCGTCATAAGTCTTACGCGTAAAATACCAAGCAGGTGGAACGATCACGACAGAAAGCTGGTGGGCGCGAGACATTGAACCGCCCAGCTGTTCGCACCAAATACCGAACCAAGCACACCTGCGCATTGGGCTAAGCTACCGTGCCACCCACGCAAGCAAAAGCGGCGGCAAGTTTTAAACGAAGCTGACGGGGATACCAGGTGACCGTCCAGCCGCTCCAGCAGCCACCACCTCCTTCTGTGCCGAACCCTCATCCGTGGCAATTCACAGGCACCGCCGCGCAGACGCAGACCCAGCTGTTAGGCAACAACACCGATGGCCGTTTCCGAGTTTGAATAAGAAATTATATATATGTTATTAAATTGTTTATATTAGTACCTAATTGTGAACGTTGGTAATTTTGTCCCCGTATATTGTTTCTTTGTAAGTCGATAACGACGAGGTGTTAAAGACAACGTCGCCAATCACTTCTAAGCGACTCCTCATGCACCTGTAAAATGACCATATATAAACCCAAAAGTGTATAAAAACAATCAAGAAATGTATGTAGGCCCAGACTAAAAGCCATGTTGACGTTAAATTCCCCAACTTAGATGTATTTGATATGTACGTAAAATTGCCATTAAGTACTTGTTTGTAGTGACGTCATTTGTGCAAGTTGTAAGCTTCATGCCAGTCAGCTTTTGATTGTGCACCTTCAACTTTTTTTTTGTAGTTGAACTTTTTTTTTCCACAGCTGGCGCATGCAGACACACACACCTACACGGAAAGATCTTTCAGCGTGGGATGTTGACTGTAAGTCTGCATTATAATATTTTACAATAACAATACACCCAAATAAAAGCTTTACTTTTATTTGGTGAACTTTATGGCTCAGCTTGGAATTAATTGCATCAGCTGACTGCACTGCTTGCTAATTGCAACTCGCACGTCACACAAACTGCTTGAAGCTTTTTTGGCCTTCTGCTGATCGAGTCACTAATGTTGTTTGTGTGGTGAATAAGGATTTTAAATTTGGCTTCGAACTGTCTGAGCATTTAACAAAAAGAAAAGAAAATAGGGTCAAAAATAAATAATTATTTATATTAATTATATATTAGTTTTATATAATGTATTTATAAGTCAATTATTTATCTTGCATTTCCTTTTAGCCTCTCTTATAGTACCTTACATGCGTAAATTTATTGTTTAGTATGTCAATTTTAAGTGTTTCTTTGTTTTCTTTAATTAATAAATTAGGTAATATGTTCGCTTAATTTTTCTTTGTTTTTTTGAAACCATGCATCGCTGAGCAGTAGTAGGTCGGCCGACCCACTCGTAGGGATCCTGACACTTGGTGAACTGGAAAGCAGGATCATGGTAGGGTGGGCAAGGGCACACAACAATATCAGTGTTGCCAGACGAGTGGGCTGATACCCTCTCCAACCTTGTTCTGTCGTTCTGTCCATATCTTTGTTCTATGTTTATTGCACTCTCTATTCCCATCCCCCCCCAGTACGCGAAATATTCAATGTAATATGAATTAAAACCGGAGCAAAGCTGTGCGATGGCATTTTTTTCGTTACCCCTCATGTCGGTGAGCAAAGCCGTGGAAGCCAGCGCGTACGCAATCGCATACAGCACCCCCGTCAGCTCTTTGGAACGTTGTTCACTACACCTTGGGGATCATCGCCACCCGCATCCACTGAGCCTGGGCGACCAAATCTAGCGGATTGTGGAGCTTATTAAGCAGGTCGAAATTGATGGAGGCGATCGTGCTCTGTGTGCATCATTTTGTTTAATGTGTCAGCTAATTGTTATTATAAATCATTGTTTACTTGTGTGCTGTAATGTTGGGCCTTCCGCCGTGTCTTGCCTCCATATAAAAGGCAATTAAAACAACTAAACCATAATACTGGTATATGCAGTGGCCAGAAGTGCACTAGGTGTATTTGACGAGGTGGAGTAGAAGGACAGAACCTTTGTTTCTGCAGTGTCTCAACTCCGCAACCAGACCTACACACCACCCAGACGGCATTGGCATAATAATATTTGTTAGTTAGTTAAGTTATATGTATTTATTCAGTCATTCTGTAATTGCCTTATGTTATTGAACCACTTGAGCGTCTAATTGTTCTTGTAGCATAAAAGCTCAAGCTTTTTCTATAGCAAAGAGCTTCTGTAAGGGAACGCCATACTTTTAAGATTATTTCCAGATACAACACAAATACACCCACGCACATCGATCAGCTGAGAAAGATCTTTCAACGCGGGATCAATGCTGTAAGTGAGCTTTTTTGAATTTAATTTTACGTTAAATTGTATCTTGATTTGAATTTGAAATTTGGCGGGTAATAAAAATACCACTCTTAGCCAGATAGGCAATGGACGCGCAAGGTATATTACAAGCCTAAGAAACATTTTCATAGTTTGAAAATGCCGTCACTTTACTTGTAATAATTAAAAAAAAACAAAATAGTAATATAGGCTAGGTATAATTATTAATTTATTAACTATATTTTTTTAGTCCTATTATTACCCCCAATTTATGGTCGTCTAGTATTTTCGTTCTAATTTTTTTTGTTATGAATACTGTAGTCGTTAAATTTTGTAATAAAATGTTGGTAACGTTAAATATGTGCTAAATTTTCTTTGTTTTGGAACCATGCGGCGCTTAGATGAGATAGGTTAGTTTACTTCGAACCTTATTGAAGGGATCCTTTTTTTATTTTTTCACCATCTTTGGGCAATCACAGGATCATGGTAGGGTGGGCGTATGGCACCGTGAAGTGCATCTAAATAAAGTTCCAAGTCGAAGTTAGTTCCTGTCTTTCCTATCCCCATCCTCTCCTCTTTGTTCCGGTAATTGTACGCGATTTATTTTTAATAATATAATAAAAATAGAGAAACAAGCAACAAGGGGTACAAATACATGCCCACACCCGTCCGACCAGAACCTAGCCGAAGCCATCGCGTACGCCTTCTTGTTGCATGACCAGCTGTTTCACAGAACGAACTATTCAGTTCGTTGTTCATTACAGTTTATTATATTATTTGGCGCCCAACTGCAGGGCCAAATTTTATTATTTGGCCTGAAAACATTAAAAATACATAACTCAGGTATAGTGTTTTGGAACAAGTTAATGGGCTTATACAACTATTACTTGCTGCTAAACCTGATACATATGTATTTGAATTCCCTAACTATATTTCAATGCAGTGTTAAAGTAGTTGCTGGAACAAGTTAATGGGCTTATACAACTATTTCTTGCCGCAAAACTTGATACATATGTTATTGAATTCCCTAATTTCCTATTTTCTTTTTCTTTCCTAGTTCTTACTTCGACTTGTAGTGAGCAACCTTTCTCGGATAAGAGTTGCATGGTTCCAAATATTTGTTATTGATTCTTTGGTATTGATATTTTGTTTTTGGTATTTTGTTATTGATATTTTGTTTTTAGTTTTTGTTATTTTGTTATTGGTATTTATCGTTAATATTAAACAGTTCTGAGCTTGAAGAATATACATTTATTATAGTTAGTTGAGGTATCTTAATTTATAATTAAACAATTAATGAAATGCAGAGAGTCTCTGAAGAAACGGTTTGTTGCGTTTGCAGCAGGGAAGTAGAATACCCAGCGCAATTACTTACGACCCGCTGCAATCATAATTTTCATCACGCGTGTTTCAATACTAGAACTGGAAACCGCAACATTTGTCCTATTTGTAAGACTTCGCTAACCATGTCCAGTATGAATTTGGAAGATGAGCTAAGAGCAGCGCAGGCAGCTGGAATGCGAACGCGCTCGAAATCTAAAAGTAGACCAAGTGCGCAAGAGCTGCCTAATACAGCCCCCAGCACTGATACGCAGGGAACCAATTCAGCTGAAACTCAGCATAATGGGCTCAACATTCCAGCAATGGCTGCCGGCCAAACTTCGATCCCTGTTCAAGATCCAGCTAGTAGTGTCCCACAAAGTATTGCCGAAGTAATGGCAGCGGTACTAGCACAACAAACTCAGCTTCTGACTAACGCCATTGAAGCTGGGTTCCAAAAGCTGGCTCTGCAATCAGCCGCACAGTTTGGCACTGATAGAGTCCAACCTGGACCCATTCAGTCATCTCCAGCTAGGCAACATCAGTCCTTTGAGCAGTTGTTTGGTCTTCCAAACAGAGAAGATGGAAATAGGCCAAATCCAACGCCTGGCATGCATGATATGTTATGTCTTCCTGCACAGTCCCAACAAACACACGCTTTGCGCCCTGATAGAATAAGTCAGATAATTAATAATTGGAAGCTACGCTTTTCTGGTCATTCGTCGATTACCATTGATGAATTTCTATATCGGGTTGAAGCTCTAACCAATCAAACGTTAGATGGCAATTTTGAGTTGATAGCTCGGTATGCAAGCAATCTGTTCGATGGTACTGCGGCCGAATGGTTTTGGAGGTATCACCGAAGCGTGCCAAGCGTCCGTTGGGTTGACTTATGTATAGCCCTAAGATCACAATTTTCAGATGGGAGAACTGATTTAGAAATTCGAGCAGCCATCTCGCAGCGCAAACAAAAGGTCAATGAATCATTTGATGATTTTTACGAATCTATTGTCAGTCTTGCTGATAGGCTTATGCATCCCATGTCTGAACAGTCTTTACTAGAGGTGTTACGGGCGAATCTGTTGAACGAAATCCAGCATGAGTTATTGTATGTGTCAATTCACAATATTGTGCAATTAAGACAATACGTGCGCAAGCGTGAGAGATTTATGCAGACCAGTAATAAGCCCATTCATACGATTCGGCGTTTCGTGCAACGTCCTCAGGTGAGCGAGGTTGCTGTGCAGTCCGATATGGCCACAGGCACGGACAATGAAGAAGAGGAAGCATTAGCTGTTGAAGCTGTGTCTTTATCTTGTTGGAATTGTCGGAAACCGGGGCATCATTACCAGGATTGTAAAGCTGAACGCACAGTGTTTTGTTACGGATGTGGCGAACCCGACACATATAGGCCATCTTGCCGAAAATGCACAAGCACGGCTTCAAAAAACGGGTTGTGTCGTGCACCAGTAACAAGTGCACGCAAACTAGTGTCGAAAGCGACGAGCACAGAGTAACTGAACCAGCAAGTTCAGTCCAAAATACCCCGGATGTGAAAAATATCCTAAATGTATCTCTACCAGAACAGCAACAACAGATTAATTCTTCCACTAATTTCATGTCGAAATCTCGATATCAAACACGTAGGGAATCAGCTCGTAAGCGACTTAAGGATACGCGTAGAGTGGTCTTGTCATCTGTGGTAGATAACTGCACTGATTTGCGGCCATATGCCGAGGTCACAATATTTGACAGGAAATTATGTGGCTTAATGGACACTGGTGCCTCTATCAGTTGCGTTGGCAGTAATTTTGCACAACAATTGTCAGTGATTTTAAATCTATACATGCCTCTGTACGTACAGCAGATGGCAACCGACAAAAGATTCTCGGTCAAATTCGAACCACAATTTGTTTTCGTGGTGAATCAAAACCGATATGTGTCTACATTGTGCCATCATTATCGCAAGAGTTGTATCTGGGAATAGATTTTTGGAGAAGTTTTAACTTATTGCCGTTGTTTTTAATGAATAAAGCAACCATAAACAGTTTGGCATCCTTGAATTTCGATGATCCACTACAGATACCTCTCTCAGATAGGCAGCAAAATGAGTTAAGGTCGACAATCAAATTGTTTCCGTCATTTTCTGAGAAAGGTTTAGGCAAAACAGATTGGCTTGCACATGACATTGAAGTGACAGGATCACAACCTATTAAACAACGTCATTATGCAGTGTCGCCGGCGATAGAAAAACTAATGTACGATGAACTTGACAGGATGTTAGCACTGGGCGTTATCGAAGAATCCGATAGTCCGTGGTCGTCCCCTGTCGTCATAGTACGTAAGCCAGGCAAAGTTCGTCTCTGTCTAGATAGTCGCAAAGTTAACGATATAACCATTAAAAATGCGTACCCTATGCCGCTAATTGACGGAATCTTAAGTAGGCTTCCAAAGGCGCAATTTATTTCAAGTATTGACTTGAAGGACGCGTATTGGCAAATTCCGCTCACGCCAAGAGCTCGTGAGAAGACCGCATTTACAGTGCCCGGAAGGCCCTTATATCACTTCAAAGTGATGCCGTTTGGGTTATCCAATGCTCCACAGACGATGTCGAAACTGATGGACAAAGTAATTCCGCCAAATCTGAAAAATGAGATATTCATTTATCTGGATGATTTATTGGTAATTTCGGAGACCTTTGAGAAACACGTCTTGGTGTTGAGATCATTGGCCGATAGGTTATCTCAAGCAGGGCTTACAATTAATGTGGAGAAAAGTAAATTTTGCCTCAAGGAAGTAAAATACTTAGGTCATGTCATTGGTCATGGTACCATTCGAACAGACCCAGAAAAAGTCACAGCCATTCGAGAGTTTCCTGTGCCTCGATCGGTCAAACAAGTGCGTAGATTTTTGGGGACCACGGGGTGGTATCACAAATTTATTAAAAACTATGCCGAAATTGCTGCTCCTATTTCAGACACTCTTAAGCAGCGCAGAACATTCGTATGGCCAGATGAAGCTCAGAAGGCATTTGACAATTTAAAAGAACAATTAAGTAAGGCACCTGTACTGCATAGCCCTAATTTTTCGAAACCATTCGAGATGCATTGTGATGCCAGTCACTCTGGTGTTGGTGGGGTATTAATGCAGAAGGATGACGATGGTAATGACGTTCCTATTGCATATATGTCTCGAAAATTGAATCGTTGTCAGCGAAACTATTCCGTCACTGAGAAGGAGTGCTTGGCAGCGATCATGTGTGTGAAAAAGTTTCGAGCGTATGTGGAAGGGCATGAATTTTCCATTCATACCGATCATGCGTCATTAAAGTGGCTAATGTCCCAATCAGATTTAAGTTCAAGACTAGCACGATGGGCACTCAAGCTGCAAGGTTTTGCGTTTAAAATTGTTCACCGCAAAGGTAGTCAAAATATAGTTCCTGACGCCCTATCACGAGTGCACACTGAAGATTTATCAGCATACAGTGTAGAAACGTTGATAGATCGGCAATCTGAGCATTTCAAATCGAAAGATTACCAAGAGTGGATGGAAAAGATACGTAGAAATCAGACCCAACTGCCCGACGTCAAAGTCGTGGATAATTATATTTATCGCCGTGCAGAGCACGCATCTGGCGAGCAGATCGCGGACGATGTATGTTGGAAGTTGTGGGTACCAAAGGACCTTGTATCAAATGTTTTAAGAGCGAGTCATGAACATCCGTTGGCGTCCCATTGTGGAATAGGTAAAATGCTTGAAAACATTCGCCGATATTTGTATTGGCCAAATCTAGTGAATGACGTAAAAAACTTTGTAAACGGTTGTGTAGTTTGCAAATGTACTAAACACCCCAATCGTGCGTTACGACCACCACTAGCCCCGGCCAAAGAAACGCAACGTGTCTTTCAAAAGATATTTATAGATTTCTTGGGACCGTATCCTCGAAGTAAATCCAGACATATTGGCATTTTCGTTGTACTAGACCATTTGTCCAAATATCCATTTTTGAAGCCAGTGAAGAAGTTTACAACAGATGCAATTCTTAGCTTCATGGAAGAGGATTTGTTTCATTGCTTCGGTGTACCTGAAACTATTGTATCAGACAACGGTGTACAATTTAAGTCACACAAATTCAAAGAATTGTTGGAAAAATATAACGTCCAACATTTTTATACGGCTGTACACGCTCCGCAAGCAAATGCATCTGAGCGCGTAAACCGATCAGTCATTGCAGCAATAAAGGCCTATATTAAGCCTGATCAAACTAATTGGGATGAACAGCTTAGCCATATTAGTTGTGCTTTACGTTCTTGTAGGCATTCAGCAATCAGTGACAGCCCATATCGCGTTGCCTTTGGACAGCACATGATAACCAATGGCAACACGTATCCGCTTCTAAGAAATCTACAGCTGCTGGAAGATCGTACAGTTAGTTTTGACCGAAAAGATTCATTTGATCTAATAAGGAAAACTGCACAGAAAAGCATTCAACGGCAGCATGAACAAAACGAAAAACAGTACAATTTAAGAAGTCGGGAAGTGGATTTCAAAGTTGGTCAAGAGGTTTATCGGCGCAATTTCCAGCAAAGCAATTTTGCGAAAGGCTTTAATGCGAAATTGGCGCCTGCCTTTGTAAAATCCAGGATTAAACGTAAACTCGGAAATAGTTTTTACGAATTAGAAGATAACCAAGGAAGATTTATTGGAAAATATCATGCTAAGGACATAAAACAATAAATATTATATTATGTCCAAGCGAGTATCACCCTTTGTTGTTTTCAAACACCTAAGTGTGATTTTGGCAGGGGGGATTGTAGTAGTCGCTTGGACCCAAAAGTTTTTTTGTGCCTGAAAGTAGGCAACCGTTTGTTTGGCTGGCCTGACGCGATTTAGACGGCACTACAGCGTTTTAGTTTATTTATTTATTCTAATTGCGTTTTTGTTTATTAGAAATGATATTTTTGGTAGTTTGTTGTAAGTTATTAGCATTTAGTTCCCTATTCTTATGTTCCTTATTTATATGTTAAATGTGACGTACATGTGTAGATTTTGTTGCGCCACCTATGGGTGAGGAAAAATAACACCTACAGGCAAACGATAATTGTACTCAATTTGGTTTGGCGGATTATAGCGAATACCAAAGAATTTTAAGCGAATTGTCCTCTGAGGACAGAAGAAGATTTTTTTCTCCGTCTGGTGTTGCAAACAGCTCAAGTGTCGCAAGTTTAAGGTTAAAGAACCAAATTTATATATCTAACTTAAGTGACAGTGCAGAAAATAAAGTAAAACAAAAACCAGTCCAGAAGATAACCAGAAAACTACAGCTTGTGCCGTTATACCAACTGGTAATATACCCTTTATTTTGTTTTAAAACAGGCTTCAGATACTAATGTAGTTTCTGTCTTTATGTTGGTTCTGAAATTTCAACCGCAGAACGGCACTTAGGTTATACCTATAAAATAAAACCTGGTATGTTATTTAATACCAGCATAAAAGCTGTCTAAGAGCTTTTGGGCTCGTCAGCTGACTGCAATTGAACATTGCTATGTCCCCAGTGCATTGATGCGCACTTCAAAATTCAGCGAGGGCGTTTACTCCAGGAATGCGCATCGCGCAACCAATGTACAGGAGGATCAGCCCTTGGGGATCATCGCCACCCGCATCCACTGAGCCTGGGCGACCAAATCTAGCGGATTGTGGAGCTTATTAAGCAGGTCGAAATTGATGGAGGCGATCGTGCTCTGTGTGCATCATTTTGTTTAATGTGTCAGCTAATTGTTATTATAAATCATTGTTTACTTGTGTGCTGTAATGTTGGGCCTTCCGCCGTGTCTTGCCTCCATATAAAAGGCAATTAAAACAACTAAACCATAATACTGGTATATGCAGTGGCCAGAAGTGCACTAGGTGTATTTGACGAGGTGGAGTAGAAGGACAGAACCTTTGTTTCTGCAGTGTCTCAACTCCGCAACCAGACCTACACACCACCCAGACGGCATTGGCATAATAATATTTGTTAGTTAGTTAAGTTATATGTATTTATTCAGTCATTCTGTAATTGCCTTATGTTATTGAACCACTTGAGCGTCTAATTGTTCTTGTAGCATAAAAGCTCAAGCTTTTTCTATAGCAAAGAGCTTCTGTAAGGGAACGCCATACTTTTAAGATTATTTCCAGATACAACACAAATACACCCACGCACATCGATCAGCTGAGAAAGATCTTTCAACGCGGGATCAATGCTGTAAGTGAGCTTTTTTGAATTTAATTTTACGTTAAATTGTATCTTGATTTGAATTTGAAATTTGGCGGGTAATAAAAATACCACTCTTAGCCAGATAGGCAATGGACGCGCAAGGTATATTACAAGCCTAAGAAACATTTTCATAGTTTGAAAATGCCGTCACTTTACTTGTAATAATTAAAAAAAAACAAAATAGTAATATAGGCTAGGTATAATTATTAATTTATTAACTATATTTTTTTAGTCCTATTATTACCCCCAATTTATGGTCGTCTAGTATTTTCGTTCTAATTTTTTTTGTTATGAATACTGTAGTCGTTAAATTTTGTAATAAAATGTTGGTAACGTTAAATATGTGCTAAATTTTCTTTGTTTTGGAACCATGCGGCGCTTAGATGAGATAGGTTAGTTTACTTCGAACCTTATTGAAGGGATCCTTTTTTATTTTTTCACCATCTTTGGGCAATCACAGGATCATGGTAGGGTGGGCGTATGGCACCGTGAAGTGCATCTAAATAAAGTTCCAAGTCGAAGTTAGTTCCTGTCTTTCCTATCCCCATCCTCTCCTCTTTGATCCGGTAATTGTACGCGATTTATTTTTAATAATATAATAAAAATAGAGAAACAAGCAACAAGGGGTACAAATACATGCCCACACCCGTCCGACCAGAACCTAGCCGAAGCCATCGCGTACGCCTTCTTGTTGCATGACCAGCTGTTTCACAGAACGAACTATTCAGTTCGTTGTTCATTACAACATATAGCTAAAATATATTTCAATTAATTTTAAAATTACATCATTACACACTAGACAGATGACTTAATATAAAATTTCTAAGAGTGGAAAACGAAGAAACATTATTTATTATAAAATAGTAATCGTTATAGTTAGAACATAAAATACGGAAAGGGTTATGTGCAAAATGGAAGGGAAAGAGGTAAAAAGTTCCTTGTATTTCTGATCGGAACCTAAAAATTAATTTGGCTAATCAGTTCGGAAGAATCGATCTCACCATTAATGAGCTTATGCACAAAAATAACACCAAGCATGGTTCTACGATCAGAAAGGGAAAGAATATAAGTAAAAGCCTATTAAGATAGGAAGGTAATGGAGTGTTTGTAGCCCAGTTAAGACCCCGAAGGGCAAACAAAATAACTTGTTTTTGTACGGACTCTATTCCTGATGAACCTTATATTGGGGACACCAAATACAAGAGCCACGTTCAAGAATAGGTCGAACAAGAGAAGTATAAAGAGTTTTAGTGTTGTAGGGATCATTAAATTCTTTCGACCAACGCTTAATGAAACCCAGAACACCTATTGCAAGATTAGTTATATCCAAGATGTGCTTGTCAAATTCAAGTTTGGGATCGAGCAGAATACCTAGATCTTTAACAGACTCAATACGCTCAAGAGGTTTTGCATGTAGAAAATAAGTATTGTTAAAAGGCAAACGCCTGTAAAAAGACATTACGTTACATTTATTGCAATTAAGATTTAAAAGGTTTATTTGCAGAATTTGACCAGATCGACAATCAACTGACGTTAAACAAAGCTTGACATCATCAGTATAAGTTAACACACGAGAAAATTTAATAACGGATGGAAGATCATTAATAAACAATGTAAATAACAAAGGGCCAAGGTGACTCCCTTGTGGTACACCGGAAGTGACCTTAACAGACTTGGAGACTAAGCCGTTAAAATACACTTTCTGGGTTCTGAGATTTAAATAGCTAGATATCCAGATAATTAAGTTATTTGGAAATCCCAAGAGATAAAGCTTATGTAGTAATAGTGAGTGATTAACAGAATCAAAAAATGGTTTAAAAATGCAATGTGCGTCATTTATCTGATACGGATAAGACAAAACCAATCAATCGTTTTGAAAAAAAGTCCGCAAATAAATCAGTAATAGACTGATAGAATACAGCGGAAAGTATTCTTAAAAAAAAAAAAAAAACAGTCGATGGAAGCGTTGATGAACCACGCTTAATATTAACAAAGTTATAGAGTCTCCTCGGATCACTGCGAAACCGCCGTCCACAATTTACGCGGTAGTCGTTGTAACACTGTGTATTAAGGATAATAAAAACTGATCGTACAATCGAATAACTTCTTGTAATTTCTCGACATTTTTTTTTAAGGTATGTTAATTCCCGTGTTGTATAAAGCAGTTCAGTTGCACTATTAATGCCCCTACACTCGGAAAGAGCAGACCAGTCAGTGTTCGACAGGATCCGAGAAAGTTCATTTAAATACGTGTTACGAAAATGACGCACGTGTTGCAATCTCGTAGTAGAGAATGCTACACGGGTCTCTAGGTTCATCAACACTTCTAAAGTAGGATGATAAGGATCTTCAGGAAGGGATAAAGGTTTAGATCGGTAACAGATGTAAGGGAAGGATTCAAAACAAAAGCCAGGTCAAGCATTCTATATAAAGAATTTGGAATAGCATTGATTTGACTTAATGATTATCCAAACCAATTATCTATAAAATCATGCTGGGTCGCAGAATTTACAGCGTTGGAGTCAGAATTTGATAGCCAAGTCATTCCTGTAATGTTAAAATCACAAGACAGAAAGTATGGCCGAAAAATGTGAAGAATAGACAGAAGAATCAGAAGATAGAGGAAAATATGAACAAGTTATAAAAATACCATGGTGTTTGTATTTTTATAACTTGTTCATATTTTTATAACTTGTTAATTTTACACTACGAATTCTATACCCACAGCAGAAGTTGGATGGTCCAGAGAGGCAAAGGTGCCCTTCAGGAATAGACGAAGGACAAACTGAGTCAAATTCTCACAACCTGTTAGGCAATCTATTCCTTACCTACCAGTGGGAAGGCTGGACAACCCAGACAAATTGGAGGAATCGACCCAAACTGTTACAGACACTGTATGTAAGGCCTTCATCAAATCCTGTCCAATCAGCCGTCCACCCGTGTCAAGCCGCAACAAGTGGTGGATTCCGGAACTCGGCCAGATACGGAAGGAAACGAAAAGACTTTTCAACAGAACTAATGAACAAAACTGCCAGATAGTCTGGAATGCTTACAATCATAGTTTCAAGACCTTCAAAAAAGAAATTAGATGGGCAATAAGAGATTATCGAACTACATTTTGAGAGAAAGTGAGGACTGAAGCGTCCAGCCTTCGAAAGATCCAGCCACTCCGGGGCTGCTCTGCAACCTGGATGTCACATTCGCTAAAGACAGTCAAGAAACTCTACAACTCAAAATGAAAGCACACTTAGAAGCTGAAGACGAGAATGGGATCACCAACTCTCATATCAGCGGCGAGCCTGTGGAAAACGTGCCTCACAAGAGCCAAGCCCTAATCAACGAAGTTGAAAATACAGAAAAGATAATCTGGGCTATTAAGTCGTTCCACTCCTACAAATCAGCAGGACAGGATGACATCCGAGCTGTCATACATTCCAAAAACCTGGAGAGAAGTGAGTGTTGCATTTGTTCCCAAGGCAGGGAAGATAAACCACTGCTTACCTAAAGATTATAGGCCCATTAGTCATTCATCATTTTCACTAAAAACACTGGAAAGTCTTCTGGACCTTCATCTTTGAAGTAAGACCTCACATATTAGCAAGACCCAACACGCCTTCCTTAAAGGTAGATCAGTTGAGACGGCACTGCATGAGGTGGTTAGCACAATTTGAAGCACATTGCACAGGAAGGAGTTTGCGTTGGCATCATATCTCGACATAGAGGGAGCCTTTAACAATGTCAGGGTCGAGTCCAAGACGGCAGCAAGATAATCCACTGCTCACCTAAGAATTATAGGCCCAATAGTCTTTCATAGTTTTCACTAAAAACACTGGAAAATCTTCTGGACCTTCATCTTAGAAGTAAGACGTCACATATTAGCAAGTCCCAACACGCCTTCCTTAAATGTAGATCAATTTGCAGCACATTGCACAGGAACGAGTTTACGTTGACGGCATATCTCGACATAAAGGGAGCCTTTAACAATGTCAGAATCAAGTCCATAACGGCAGCACTTGTCAACATAGGCTCGCACCCGAAAATCACACGATGGCTTAGCAACATGCTTCGCCAAAGAATGATTAACGCCTAACTTTGCGCTTCGTCCATCAGGAGAAGGGCAACCAGGGGCACCCCGCAAGGGGGTGTCATATCTCCCTTGTTATGGAATCTTGTCCAATGGTAACCGGCATATTTCTGCCAATAGTCAGTGAGCTACTAATTACCGCATTGAGCTTAACACTGCGATAGGCAGAACACAACGGTATTGGGGCCAACCCACAAACGACTGAACTAGTTCCGTTCACATGAAGATACAAGATACCGAGCTTCGTGTTTCCGACAGAGATCAAGCTATCAAAAGAGGCAAAATACCTTCGTGTAATCCTGGACTCTAAACTCTTCTAGAGGAGAAACTCGGAGGAAAGGACGAAGAAGGCATTACAAGCTTTTTTTGTCTGCAAAAAGACATTTGCTTAAGGATGGCGATTGCAAACGTACATCATTCACTGGTTATACACTGCAATTGTCAGACCTATATTAACTTATGGGGCGCTTGTATGATGGGAGGCGGGACACACAATCTCCATAAAGTTTAGAGACTTGCATGCTTGGGAGTACTAGGATGTATTCATTCTACCCCCCATGCAGTGCTGGATGTAATGTTGAATCTTGAACTCATTATAGTCTTCGTCAACCACGTGGCAGGAAGAAGTGCGGTCAGGCTGCATGTCCACTGCCTCCTTAAACGTGGTTCAGGTCTTAACTCCATTTTACGCATAATAGAATTGACTGTGGCTGAAAACGACTATTGGGTACCAGAACATAAGTGGAGATGACAGGTTTACAGCTGAATTCCCTGACAGATCCGATTGGCAACAGGAATCTCCGTTGAAACATAATAAGTTCTCAATCTACACTGACGGACCAAAGACGACAGCAGGCACCGGAACGGGGTCTCCTTTCGTCTTCCTGTCTGGTGTTGTGTGTTCCAAGCGGAGATCTACGCTGTTTAGCAAGCGACCAAGTTGATACAGACATTGGGCGGAAGCTCGAGTGTCGTGTCGATCTATGTTGACACCAATCAGCGATAAAAGCACTCTCATCGAACACCATAAAGGGTAAATTAACACAGTGATGTCATTGAACCTATGCCAACCACACTCTATTACACTTGTCTGGGAACCTGGACACATGGGTGTAGCAGGTATCGAGGCGGCTGATGAGTGTGCTCGACTAGGGTCGGCATCATCTGCAAGTCTCGTCGTGACCGAAATTTAGAGACCAATTCAGCACGTCCTATCGAAACCTAATTGTTCCATGAGAACAGCGGCTGGGAAACACTGGACAGCATCATCGGGCTGCGAAGTGTCAAAAGCACAATGGCCAAGATATAACCCAAAGCGAACATCCGAGCTCTTAAACTTCACAAATAACAAGATAAGGTTACTAATAAAAGTCTTACAGTTTTTACATCAGACATCACAATGGATCATTAGGTCTCTGGGTGTTCCGTCGAGCTGTCTGTTGGAGCACTCCCGACTGTAGCTTTCTTACTTTTAAAAAATATTACTCTTCAAAACTTGGTGGCGGGAATTTTACAATCTTTCGACAGTACACTCCACTGTAGCTTTCTTAATAGTTAGATACTGATTTATGTATGCTAATATTGTTTGAACGTTGTCATAACTCCAGTATATATTCCGATTCCAATTTGAAAATCATTTTGGAGGAGTCGCCATTGTTGAGGGATCATGCCCGAACAATATGCGGAATACCGATCCGTGTTGTGGTGCTCGGTGATTCCTCCTTAAATTTTCTCCGACGGTTATGAAACCGTATCCGTCAGAGTAGTAGCTTGGTTTTAATTACAATTTGTTCAAGAGTCGACGCGTGGTAGAAAACACTTTCGGACATCTACATATAACTAGTATTTTTTTAACGAATCCGTGCGATCTGTGGACGATCCTATTTTAATCCTAATTTTGTTAATGTTTTCCAACTTTTCCCATTCGATTTCGAGAAGCTCTTTATTCTGGTTTCTTCACTTCCTTCCGGTACCGCCAGATTTATCCGAATCATCTTAGGTTATTATCAGCTTTGAACACATCTGTGAGGAAATAAACGTTGTGCAGTTAATACATACAATTAACTATAGTAATTTAATGTAAAAGCCTTACCGATGTTTTCTTCTATCAACTCGAGGAAATTGGCAGCTCCCAGTTGCTGTAAAATCCGCAAGACGGGCCAGTTTTTCGACAATATAAATTTCTGATATGCCGAGAAATTAGAGCATTTTGGTATGCATTATAATAATTTGAACTTGGCTGTGATCCAATTAAAAACATGGATGTTATTAACCAATCAACTATATACGGCATGCTTAGTTTGTCAAGTTGACAGTGGATTTTATTCTAATATATACAAAACAAGTAAGAAAGCTACAGTCAAGAGTGCTCGACCGTATGATACCCGCAGCCCATTTCGAAAGAATACAAAAAGCTTAAATGCTATTTTAACAAAAAATATACCACAAAATATACTGAAATTTGTTTTTTTTGTATATACATATTTTTTTTTTAAATCCATTAAATACCGACATGGTCACTCTGCCAACTAAGCAAACAAAGCGCGAGCAGGTGCAAGTGAATTTTGCATATAAAATTGATTCTTTAATAACTTCCTCGTATTTCATTCGATCTTAACCAAATTCACAGTAGCCATTGACAATATAATTATGATTATGCACACCAAAATGCTCTAGGTTCATTATTACGGCTTTTAGAGTTTTTGGGGGCGGAAATGGGAGTGGCAAAAATCTAAAACAAACTTGATCTGCGTAAGACCTACACGAATACTGTCACCAAATTTAATATCTCTAGGTCATTTACACACTTAAAACGTTCATATGCATTGGGCACAACAATGTTGATAAATAATTTAACGAATAACTTTTGTTCTACTTATCCGATTTGTACCAATATTACAGGGTATATTAATCGCAGATGGGTTACCATCATTACACAAAGAACTTTTGGAGTTATACGGAATTTACATAAAAAAACTTGATTTTCATACGGACAGTCAGACAGACAGACGGACAGACAGACAGACGGACATGGCTATATCGTCTCGGCTGTTGACACTGATCAAGAATATATATACTTCATGGGGTCGGAGATGCCTCCTTCTGCCTGTTACATACATTTTCTGTTGGCACTAAGTTATAATACCCTTCTACCCTATGGGTAGCGGGTATAAAACAAATTTCAATATATTTTTTTGGTAAATTTTTTTGGTTCATATATCATTTAAGTTTTTTGTTTTGTTTGTTTGGACGTTGATGTGCCAACAAACAGCACCATCAAGTGGCCCAACGACACCAAGCAAGGGCTTGTTACCGCGGGGCGCACCACGTAGCGTGTGGCAACGGGATAGTGCGAACATATAGCTAAAATATATTTTAATTAATTTTAAAATTACATCATTACACACTAGACAGATGACTTAATATAAAATTTCTAAGAGTGGAAAACGAAGAAACTTTATTTATTATAAAATAGTAATCGTTATAGTTAGAACATAAAAAACGGAAAGGGTTATGTAAAGAATAGTTTTCACTGCAAAGTGGAAGGGAAAGAGGTAAAAAGTTCCTTGTATTTCTGATCGGAACCTTAAAATTAATTTGGCTAATCAGTTCGGAAGAATCGATCTCACCATTAATGAGCTTATGCACAAAAATAACACCAAGCATGGTTCTACGATCAGAAAGGGAAGGAAGATTTATAAGTAAAAGTCTACTACGATAGGAAGGTAAAGGAGTGTTTGTACTCCAGCTTTCACCCCGAAGGGCAAACAAAAGAAATTGTTTTTGCACGGACTCTATTCTTTCCTGATGAACCTTATATTGGGGACACCAAATACAAGAGCCACGTTCAAGAATAGGTCGAACAAGAGAAGTATAAAGAGTTTTAGTGTTGTAGGGATCATTAAATTCTTTCGACCAACGCTTAATGAAACCCCGGACACCTATTGCACGATTAGTTATATCCAAGATGGGCTTGTCAAATTTAAGTTTGGAATCGAGCAGAATACCTAGATCTTTAACAGACTCAATACGCTCAAGAGGTTTTGCATGTAGAAAATAAGTATTGTTAAAAGGCAAACGCCTGTAAAAAGACATTACGTTACATTTATTGCAATTAAGATTAAAAAGGTTTATTTGTCATTTGACCAGATTGACAATCAACTGACGTTAAACAAAGCTTGACATCATCGGTATAAGTTAACACACGAGAAAATTTAATAACGAATGGAAGATCATTAATAAACAATGGTGACTCCCTTGAGGTACACCGGAAGTGACCTTAACAGACTTGGAGACTAAGCCGTTAAAATACACTTTCTGGGTTCTGAGATTTAAATAACTAGATATCCAGATAATTAAGTTATTTGGAAATCCCAAGAGATAAAGCTTATGTAGTAATAGTGAGTGATTAACAGAGGCAAAATTTTACTGAGATCAGTATAAATAACGTCAGTTTGTATTTTGTTTTTGAAACCATCAATTAGCTAAGTGAACTCTAGTAAGTTAGTGGTAGTAGATCTATATTTCATAAACCCATGCTGGCATGGTGATATAATAGATCAACAATAATGTTGTAACTGTGAAGTTATTAATTCCTCAAACAGTTTCGGAATAGCAGACAATTTTGATTTTCCTCTATAATTATCGGCATTCGATTTATTTCCTTTTTTATGGTGAGGAATAATAAAAGATTCTTTCCAATAGTTTGGATAAGAACATAACTCCATCGACAGCTTAAGCACACATACTGGAAGTCCATCTGACCCTGGTGAAAATACAGGCTTTAGAATCTTCAAATTATTTAATAGTGAACATATATTAGTTAATGGCTTAAAAATGCAATGTGCGTCATTTATCTGATATGGATAATCAACAATAATCAAACGTTTTGAAAAAAATCAGCAAATAAATCAGTAATAGACTGATTGGTTTCCGCTGTATTCTTTTACAAAAAATACAGTCGGTGGAAGCGTTGATGAACCACGCTTAGTATTAACAAAGTTATAGAAACTCCTCGAATCACTGCGAAACCGTCGTCTACAATTTACGCGGTAGTCATTGTAACACTGTGTATTAAGGATAATAAAAAATGATCGTACAATGGCATAACAAGAGAAGTTAAAGGAGGTGTTAGATTCCATAAACTTCTTGTAATTTCTCGACATTTTATTTTTAAGGTATGTCAATTCCCGTGTTGTATAAAGCAATTCAGTTGCACTATCAATGTACCTACAATCGGAAAGAGGAGACCAGTCAGTGTTCGACAGGATCCGAGAAAGTTCATTTAAATCCTTGTTACAAAAATGACGAACGTGTTGCAATCTCGTAGTAGAGTATGCTACACGGGTCTCTAGGTTCATCAACACTTCTAAAGTAGGATGATAAGGATCTTCAGGAAGGGATAAAGGTTTAGATCGGGAGACAGATGTAAGGGAAGGATTCAAAACAAAAAGCAGGTCAAGCATTCTATATAAAGAATTTGAAATAGCATTGATTTGACTTAATGATAATCCAAAAATTTATCTATAAAATCATGCTGGGTCGCAGAATTTAAAGCGTTGGAGTCAGAATTTGACAGCCAAGTCATTCCTGTAATGTTAAAATCACAAGACAGAAAGTATGGCCGAAAAATGTGAAGAATAGACAGAAGAATCAGAAGATAGAGGAAAATATGAACAAGTTACCAGTGGGAAGGCTGACAACCCAGACAAATTGGAGGAATCGACCCAAACTGTTACAGACACTGTATGTAAGGCCTTCATCAAATCCTGTCCAATCAGCCGTCCACCCATGTCAAGCTGCAATAAGTGGTGGACTCCGGAACTCGGCCAGATACGGAAGGAAACGAAAAGACTATTCAACAGAGCTAATGAACGAAACTGCCAGGTGGTCTGGAATGCTTACCATCACAGTTTCAAGACCTTCAAAAAGGAAATTAGACGGGCAAAAAGAGATTATTGGACTTCATTTGGCGAGAAAGCGAGGACTGAAACGTCCAGACATCGAAGGTTGGTAACGAAAGATGCAGCCACTCCGGGTCTGCTCTGCAACCTGGATGGCACATTCGCTAAAGTCAGTCAAGAAACTCTACAACTCCTCATGAAAGCACACTCTCCAGGCTACTTAGAAGCTGAAGACGAGAATGGGATCACCACCTCTCACATCAGCGGCGAGCCTGTGGAAAACGTGTCGAGAGCAAAGCCCTAATCAACGTAGTTGAAAATACAGAAAAGATAATCTGGGCTATCAAGTCGTTCTACTCCTACAAATCAGCAGGACAGGATGACATCACAACGGTCATACATTCCAAAAAAGCTGGGGAGAAGTGAGTCTGGCATTCATTCCCAAGGCAGGGAAGATAAACCACTGCTCACCTAAAGATTATAGGCCCATTAGTATTTCATAGTTTGCATTAAAAACACTGGAAAATCTTCTGGACCTTCATCTTAGAAGTAAGACCTCACATATTAGCAAGTCACAATACGGGGAGCCTTTAACAATGTCAGGATCAAGTCCATAACGGCAGCACTTGTCAACATAGGCTCGCACCCGACAATCACACGATGGCTTAGCAACATGCTTCGCCAAAGAATGATTAACGCCTAACTTTGCGCTTCGTCCATCAGGAGAAGGGCAACCAGGGGCACCCCGCAAGGAGGTGTCATATCTCCCTTGTTATGGAATCTTGTCCAATGGTAACTGGCATATTTCTGTCAATAATCAGTGATCTATTAATTGCCACATTGAGCTTAACACTGCGATGGACCGAACTAGACTGAACTAGTTCTGTTCACATGAAGATACAAGATACCGAGCTTCATGTTTCCGACACTGGGAGAAACAGAGCTCAAGCTATCAAAAGAGTTAAAATACCTTTGTCTAATCCTAGACTCTAAACTCTCCTGGAGGAGAAACTTGGAGGAAAGAATGAAGAAGGTATTACAAGCTTTTTTTGTCTGCAAAAAGACATTTGCTTAAGGATGTGGATTGCAAACGTACATCATTCACTGGTTCTACACTGCAATTGACAGACCTATACTAACTTATGGGGCGCTTGTATGATGGGAGGCGGGACACACCGACTCCTATCTAAACAATCTCCGTAAAGTTTAGAGAATTGAATGCTTGGGTGTACTAGGATCTATTCGTGTTACCGCTCATGCAGCGCTGGATGTTATGTTGAATCTGGAACCCATTAGAATCTTCCTCAACCACGTGGCAGGAAGAAGTGCGGTCAGGCTGCATGTCCAGTGCCTCCTTAAACGTGGTTCAGGTCATAGCTCCATTTTACGCATAGTAGAATTGACTGTGGCTGAAAACGACTATTGGGTACCAGAACACAAGTGGGATGACAGGTTTGAGGTGAGTTCCCTGACAGATCCGATTGGCAACAGGAATCTCCGTTGATGCATAGTTCTCAATCTACACTGACGGATCAAAGACGACGGAAGGCACCGGAACTGGGTCTCCTTTCGTCTTCCTGACTGGTGTAGTATGTTCCAAGCGGAGATCTACTCTGTTTGGCAAGCGACCAAGTTGATACAGACATTGGGCGGAAGCCCGAGTGTCGTGTCGATCTACGTTGACACCAATCAGCGATAAAATCACTCTCATCGAACACCATAAAGGTTAAATTAACCCGAGACACAGTGATGTCATTGAACCTATGCCAACCACACTCTATTAGACTTGTCTGGGTACCTGGACACATGGGTGTAGCAGGTATCGAGGCGGCTGATGAGTGTGCTCGACTAGGGTCGACGTCATCTGCAAGTCTCGTCGTGACCGAAATTAAGAGACCAATTCAGCACGTCCTATCGGAACATAATTGTTCCATGAGAATAGCGGCTGGGAAACACTAGACAGCATCGTCGGGCTGCGAAGTGTCAAAAGCATCATGACCAAGATATAACCCAAAGCGAATATCCGAGCTGTTAAACTTCACAAATAACAAGATAAGGTTACTGATACGAGTCTTAACGGGACACTGTTACATCGACCGTATGGCCCAACGGTGGATCCCAACAGGACTTCTGTCGCAGCTGAGGGGATGAGGAAGAATTCGAGAGTGTCCTTCTCTTCGACTGCCCTGCCATTCTCTGAAAGAGAACTCAATTTCTGGGCAAGCCTTTCTTCGATGAACTGGGTAATCTTGCGAATATTTGGCTGGAGAACTTGGCACTTTTTCTGGAATTTACCGGTTGGTTCCAGGGGGTACCGCAGCCCAACAACACTGGCCACTAGCACACAGACAAAATAAAATATCCAGAATTTTCCTCCACCATCCAAACAACCCCTCCCAATCCTATATATTCCTACAGTTTTTACATCAGACATCAATGGATCATTTGGTCTCTGGGTGCTCCGATCGAACTGTATGTTCGAGCACTCCCGAAACCGTATCCTTTTACTGTGGAGGAGCAGTTTGGTTTTAATTACAATTTCTTCAATATAACCCAAGCGAACATCCGAACATCAATTCGTCGCCGCCTCGCATCGCAATCGGAAGTGTTTTTTTTCTTCGCATTCGTTGCTATCACTTTCATCTGTGTTACCTTTTACAAATTTAATTTACACAAGTTATCGCTATTAACTGTGTTTTCAATGTTAACTTTTGTCAATATCAACAGTTTACATTGTGAACTCTTATTTATTTTGCATTTTGTTTGATTTGCATAAAAACGCAAAAACAAATTCTAAGGCATACATTGTATACTTATTGTTTTGTCACTGCGTTCAATTTGTTTTTGCTTTTCATACTCTTGCACTCTTGCACTTGTTCTTTACGTCTCCCAAGTTTTCTCTTGCGCGCATTAGTTTGTGTTGTTGGTGTTGATCGCGCTCTATTTTGCTCTCATTTATTCCGTTTGCGGTTTCATGCTTTCGGTCGTGCCCGCGCTTTTACAAGTAAAGCAACGTCAACAGTTTTAACCCTAGGGTGCGTTTTCTGTTGATTAAGTTTTCTTATTTAAAATTAATTTGTTATTTCAAATTACAGTTTTTATTTTTATTTGCACACTAACCTTATTTTCTTTCAAATATATATTTTTGTAAACAATTTTCTTGTCTGCTGTCTGTTTTTGTTTCAAATTTTCTTTTCCTATCACCATGTTTGTCTGTTCAAATAAAAATTGCCAAGTTCGTGCAAACGTAAGAATGGGTTTTGTTTGCTGCTGGCTGTGCGACAATGTGTCGCACGAGAAATGCGCAGGCCTCAGTGGGCGCATTATTGACCTGATTGAGTCCAAATCAGGTTTGAAGTGGACATGTGAATCATGCAGGGATGTCGAGCAGGACATTATGGGATTTATGCGACAGACCAAGAAAAGCTTTGGAGATATCTTTGGACGGTTTAAAAAACTGTTTGAAGGTTTCTCAGATCTGGATGATGAATTCAAAAATATGAAACTTTTGAATGAGTCACCTAAGCGAAAAAATGCCAATCCGAGGTTGTCCATAAGCGTTAATTAACTTTCCCCACACCCAAATCATCTGTCTGCTCCGTCTGTTCCTGCATTAATTAATCTTTGTTCTCATGCTCCTCCAATAATAGTTAGTAGTGACGAGAATGATGTTCTACCCATGGATATTGTTCCTAATAACACCGGCGATGGTCATGTTTTAGTTATTGTATGCACTGAAGCCTTAACCACCCTAGCAGTTCCTGTTGGTCAGCCATCCAAGGCTGTAGTTGCTACGTAAATGCGGCTGTGGTTAATCTCAAATCACTTGTTGGCGTTCCACCAAAGAAACACATTTTCGTTTCCAGGCTTGTCTCTGATCAAACTTGTGATGAAGTCATGGCTTTTATTCAGGCCAAATCTAAAGCCAATGTTTCAGTGGAAAAATTTCAATTTAATTATTCCCGGGAAATATCGTCTTTTAAAATTACTGTTCCTGCCGATCAATTTAGCAACATTTGTTGTAAAAAGTTCTGGGCAGATCATGTAATTGTAAAGGAATATACCGCAAAAAAGAAAATTCGTACTCCTGTTGAACTTCCTACTGTTGCGAGTAAAAGCTCTGTAACTACAAAAAACTAACATCCTTCTCACTTGGCTACCAGAACGTGAGAGGTATGTGTAGCTAACTGAGCAATCTCTATCTTAGTAGTCTTTCCTTTCTATACAATGTCGTAGCTTTTTCAGAGACTTGGCTTAGGCTAGAAATTTTAAGCTTCGAAATCCTTTCAAGTAAATACAATATTTATAGACGAGATCGCACTCCTCCTCGTCGTGGAGGTGGGGTTTTAATCGCAGTTGACGTTGCTTTCACCTCTGAAGTAGTTACAATTGATTGCGCTGTCGATTTAGAATTCGTAGCTGTAAAATTGACCCTTCATGGTATTTGTATTTTTATACCCGCTACCCATAGTGTAGAAGGGTATTATAACTTAGTGCCAACAGAAAATGTATGTAACAGTCAGAAGAAGGCATCTCCTACCCCTTAAAGTATATATATTCTTGATCAGCGTCAACAGCCGATACGATATAGCCATGTCCGTCTGTCCGTCTGTCCGTCTGTTTATTTCAAAAGTTGGATGCCACGCCCCCTTCGCCCACAATAAGCATTAATCTAGAAAAAGTCAAGTTTTTTTATGTAAATCGCGTATAACTCCAAAAGTTCTTTGTGTAATGATGTGTAATTTGGTAACCCATCTGCGCTTGACACTCTTAATATACCCTGTTATTTTGGTACAAATATAAGTAAAGTAAGGATAAGTAAAACAAAAGTTATTCGTTAAATTATTTATCAAAATTGTTGTGCCCAGTGCATATGGACGTTTTAAGTGTGTGAATGACCTAGAGATATCAAATTTGGTGACAGTATTTCTGTAGGTCTTACGCAGATCAAGTTTGTTTTAGATTTTTGCCACGCCCCTTTCCGCCCCCAAAAACTGCAAAAGCCGTATTAATAGACCTAGAGTATTGAATTTTAGTATGCATAATAACAACGATAGTCTGAATGACTCCTGTGAATTTGGTTGAGATCGAATAGAAAACGTGGAAGTTATTAAAGAATCAATTGTATATGCAAATTTCACTTGCAGCTGCACGCACTTTGTTTGTTTAGTTCACAGTGTAACCATGTCGGTGTTGTTGATTTTTACCCGCTATTTTCAAATATATACAAACAAAACATAGGTTTCAGTATATTTTTGGTATATTTATTATTAAAATATCATTAACATTTTTTTTTCTCTAGAAATGGGTTGCGGGTATCATACGGTCGAGCATTCTCGACTGTAGCTTTCTTACTTGTTATAACTTGTTCATATGTTCCTCCATTTTCTGATTCTTCTGTCTATTCTTCACATTTTTCGGCTATACTTTCTGTCGCTACTTTGCTATCTGATCGCGATAGTCTTGTTGTTCTTGGTAATTTTAACATTACAGGAATGACTTGGCTATCAAATTCTGACTCCAACGCTTTAAATTATGCGACCCAGCATGATTTTATAGTTAATTTATTTGGAATATCATTGAGTCAAATCAAAGCTATCCTAAATTCATTATATAGAATGTCATTCGACATATGCGTTCCGTTACGTAAACCAAATAGGTGTAACAATCCTGTTTGGTTTACACGGGAATTGACATACCTTAAAAATAAAATGTCGAGAAATTACAAGAAGTTTAAGGAATCTAACACATCCTTTAACTTCTCTTTTTATTCGATTGCACGATTAAATTTTATTGTCCATAATACACAGTGTTACAATGACTACCTCGTAAATTGTTGACGGCGGCTTCGCAGTGATCCGAGGAATTTCTATAACATTGTTAATATTAAGCGTGGTTCATCAACGCTTCCATCGACTGTATTTTTTTTTAAAAGAATACAGCGGAACCCAATCAGTCTATTGCTGATTTATTTGCTGCTTTTTTCAAACTACATATAGATCATATAAAGTTTAAACCGTTGTCGCATGCAGACGTATATTACTGAGCTCCAGGAAACAAAATAAATTACACAAATTTTAAGCGTAGTGCGAGACGTATTAATAAGTGTACAACGCGAAAAGATTACCACAACAGTCTCTCTGATTACTGCAACTGCAACAACAACATCAACTGTAATGGTATCCGCTGCCCGATCGCTCCCATCGTCATCAACAAATGCTCTTTTTGTGTCATCGATGACAACACGAATCACCGATCAAAACAAACTGCTGCGTTGCCAATAAAACAAAAAGCAAAAAATGTAAGTACTCACCCGCTTGTGCAGACTGGAATGGATCGTTACAAAAAAATTAAACAGAAGTTAAGCCCTTTAAACTCGAATGCAAAAATTATCCGAAGTAGTTCCAGCGCATCTTCAAGCGAAAAGCTCAATAACACCAATAGGTTTGAAATTTTAGCAGACCATTCGGGCGAACCCGAAGTAGATGTCAAAAAGAAGCCAAAGCCACCAAGCTTGAGCACGAAGCCGGATCTACAGGTAGCCATAATCGACAGAAGCAACCCGGATGGGAAGCTCTCTATTGGTAACTTCCTTATCCTGGAAGGGTTAATGGACCAGGGGATTGCTAATGCCATCACTCGACCGCAGAATCCGTTCGTGGCAGAGTTTGATGGTATCAACTGGTACAAGGGTTTTAAAGTGGTGGCATTTGCCAACGAGGAATCCCTGCGATTCCTCAAAGACACACTGCTGAAACTGGAAGCGCCGTGTCCAGGAGCAAGAATTGACGTCGTCCCTGTAGACCAAATTCCTGAGCGGATCATTAAGGTCTGAATCCCACCTCCCATCAGGGAGGATCGAACCACCCTTATATTGATCAAAAGCCAGAATGCGGACTGTCACTCAGCGGACTGGACGATCAAGAGAGGTCTCGCCTGAGACAAAGGAAACGGCAAGGATCTCTGGATCAGCATTGGTCCGGAGTCGAAGAGCCAACTCCTTAGTAAGCAAGGCCGGCTGAAGATGGGAATGGGTTGCGTTCGGGCAATCGTTCCTGGAGGCGCTGGGCGCGAAGATGCTAGGACGACCGGAAAGAATTCGGGTAGTGCAGATTAATCTGCACCACTCGAGGGTTCCTTCCACAGACCTACTACGGTGGATGGACAAGGAGAGGGTGGATGTGGCTCTCATCCAAGAACGCTGGATCGTAGGTGAAAGGGTTTGTGGTTTGGGAGCTCGCGGATACCATCTGCTTGTCCCGAAAACTGTGGGTATCGTGGTAAGAACCGGACTTCTCTTCTCTTCCAGTTACAGCAAAAGGGACTTGACGGTAGCGCTATGCGAGCGTAGGAACGGAATACCTCAGAATACCTCCCGTATGAAGAAAAGGATCCACCGTCGGAAAGTATCCGAGCCCTCATTCAGCATGCGCAGAAAGAGGGCACGGATCTAATCCTTGGGTGTGATGCTAATGCCCACAATACCTTTTGGGGGAGCAAAGACACCAACGAGAGAGGGGAGTAGCTGCTTGAATTCGTGATCCTCACTAATCTTAATGTGTGTAATCGGGGTAGCCACCCCACCTTCCCCAATAAGAACCGAGCTGAGGTTATAGATTTAACTCTAGCGACCAACAGCGACTCCCTCTCCGTAGAAGACTGGCATATATCCAGGGAATGCTCTCTTTCGGATCATTACAGGATAGTTTTTGAAGTAGGATTGTCCAGAGAGGCAAAGGCGCCCTTCAGGAACCCACAAAAGGCAAACTGGGTCAAATACTCAAAGCTTGTTATGGAATCTTTTCCCAACCACCCAGTGGGGAAGGCTAGACAGCCCAGACAAGTTGGAGGAATCGACTCAAAATGTCACAGATACTCTATGTAAGGCCTTTATCAAATCCTGTCCAATCAGCCGTTCACCGAAGTCAAACCGCAACAAGTGGTGGACTCCGGAACTCGGCCAGATACGAAAGGAAACGAGAAAACTTTACAACAGAGCAAAAGACGGAAACTGCCAGGTAGACTGAAATGCCTACCATCACAGTTTCAAGACCTTCAAGAAGGAAATCAGAAGGGCAAAAAGAGACTCATGGTCTAAATTTTGCGAAGAACTAACCAATACCACTGAAGCGTCCAGACTTCGAAGGTTGCTGGGGAAAGATCCAGCCACACCGGGGCTGCTTTGCAACCTGGATGGCACATTCGCTAAAAATAGTCAGGAGTCTCTGCAACTCCTCATGAACGCACACTTTCCACTCAAAAATATAAGATACCGAGCTTCAAGCTTTAGTCACTGGGAGGGACAGAGCTCAAGTTATCGGAGGAAAGGATGAAGAAAGCGTTACAAGCCTTCTTTGTGTGCAAAAAGACTTTTGGTAAAGGATGAGGATTGCAACCGTATATCCTTCACTGGTTCTACACTGCAATTGTCAGACCTATACTGACGTATGAGGCTCTTGTATGGTGGGAGGCGGGACACACCGACTCCTATCTAAACAATCTCCGCAAAGTTCAGAGACTAGCATGCTTGGGAATAACAGGATGTATTCGTTCTACCCGCCAAGCAGCGCTGGATGTAATGTTAAATCTGGAGCCCATCGGAGTCTTCCTCAAGCACGCAGCAGCAAGGAGTGCGGTCAGGCTTCACGCACAATGCCTCCTTAAGCCTGGTGCAGGTCACAACTCCATTCTACGTACAGTAGAACTGACTGTGGCTGAGAACGACTACTGGGTACCAGAACATAAGTGGGATGACAGGTTTACAGCTGAATTGCCTGACAGATCCGATTGGCAACAGGAATCTCCTTTGAGGCAGAATGAGTTGTCAATCTACACAGACGGATCAAAGATGATAGAAGGCACTGGATCGGGGGTCTTCTCCGAAGACCTTGCAACCAAGCTTTCCTTTCGTCTTCCTGACTGGTGCAGTGTGTTTCAAGCGGAGACTTACGCTGTTTGGCAAGCGACCAAGTTGATACGGACACTGGGCGGGAGCCCGAGGGACGTGTCCATCTATGTCGACAGCCAATTAGCCATAAAAGCACTCGCATCGAACACCATAAAGAGTAAACTAATCCGAGTGTGGTTGGCCCACACTCTATCAGACTTGTCTGGGTACCTGGACACATGGGAGTACCAGGTAACGAGGCGGCTGATGAATGTGCTCGGCTGGGATCAGCGTCATCAGAAACTCTCGCGGCGGACGATATAAAGAGACCTATTCAGCACGTGCTATCGGAACTTAATTGTTCCATGAGAACGGCGGCTGAGAGACACTGGGCAGCATCATCGGGCTGCGAGGTGTCAAAAGCACTCTGGCCAATATATAGTCCCAAGTGAACAACCGAGCTCTTAAACTTAAAAAAAAACCAGATAAGGTTACTGACAGGAGTCTTAACGGGACACTGCTACATCGGCCGTATGGCTCAACGGTACGGTGGACCCCAACAGGACTTCTGTCGCAGCTGCGGGGACGAAGAGGAAAGCGAGAGTATCCAGCACCTTCTCTGTGACTGCCATGCACTTCTTAGAAAGCGGACCCAATTTCTGGCCAAGCCTTTCTTTGCGGAACTGGGCAGTCTTAGGAATATTCGGCTGGAGAACATGGCGCTTTTCCTCGAATCTACTGGCTGGTTCCAGAGGTTGCCGCAGCCCAACAGAACTGGCCAGTAGCACGTAGGCCAACAATATAATCAGAGCCTGTCCTCCAATTATCCCAACAATCCCTCCCAATCCCTCCTATTCCTACAGTCTACACAGATCAGGCATCACAATGGACCATATGGTCTCCGGGTGCTCTCGACTCCGGTAGAGCTGCCTGCCTAACCTAACCTAACCTAACATAGATCGTCATTTGACTATGACTCCGAGTCCTCCATAAGGAAAAATGTGACATTTGCAAGTGATTTAAAATCAGGATTGGAGCTTCCTTCCTCAAACACATCGCACTTTAAACTACCTCAAACAGAGCCAAACACAACTAAACATAATCAGCCTATAGAGCAGCCATAAAACAACTTTGAGGCCATATTCTCTAACCTACAGCAAAGCTTTATGGAGTTCATGTCTTTCATGCGGACTACTGTGCAAGATCTAATACGTAATCAAAACCTATTGATATAAATGTTGATACCGCTACAATCCAAATAATCAATGACTTCCCTAAGTATATCCATGTGGGATGATAATGGCGTCTCACAGCATAAACTTGAGGTATCTCAATTCTTGCTTGACAAATATATCAACCTAATGTTGCTCTCAGAAACACATTTTACAAATAATTATAACTTTAACTTAAGAGGCTACTCTTTCTATGCAACTAACCATCCCGATGGTAAAGCACACGGTGGGACTGGTATCTTGATTAGAAACCGAATTAAGCACCACCGCTACAAGGATCTAGCAACGACCTATATTCAAGCAACATCAATAAGAATAAAACTGGCTAGTGGTAACCAACTTACTCTAGCCGCAGTATACTGCCCTCCTCGTTTCACTGTAACTGAAATTGAGTTTATGCAGTTCTTTAACTCATTAGGCGAGCACTTCATAGCAGCAGGAGACTATAATGCCAAGCACACACACTGGGGATCTCGTCTCGTGACTCCTAAAGGAAAGCAGCCTTATAATGCAATTATAAGAATCAGCAACAAGCTTGACCACGTTTCCCCTGGCATACCAACATATTGGCCAACAGACAACTGCCCGATTTAATTGACTTCGCAATCACCAAAAACATGTCAAGGAACCTGATTAGCGCCGAATGTCTTTCGGATCTTTCACCTGATCACACGCCTGTTCTGATTAATCTACTCCGTCATCCAATAACTGTAGATCAACGACAGGATGGACTTCACGCAAAACCAATTGGATCTCTTATAGGAAATATCTAAGCTCGCATATTGATATAAATCATGTACTTAACCTTTAAGCTGACATCGACAACGTTGTCAACAGACTGGAGTCCGCCTTTGTCACCGCTACATGCAAAATAAGACAAATCAACAAGTCAAGCAGCTCGTAATCGGAAAGCGACGCCAACGACGTGAATGGCAGTGGCATAGGTCGCCATATGCACGATAAATTTTAATAGACGCCTCCCGCAAGCTCACCAAAGAGTTAAAGCAACAAGAAGGAAATACCCAAGGCAGCTATATATAGCAATTATCAATATCTTCCAAAAAGCACTCTCTATGGAGAGCCCATCCAACCCTATGCTCCCTAAAAGAAACTGTGGCATCTATAAGAAACACAGTGGGCGGCTGGGCCCGCAGTGATGAAGACAAAGTCTGAACATTTGCACAGCACCTGGAAAATGTGTTCCAGCCAAATCCTGCCACAAATGCATTTACACTACCGGCTATAACAAATGATTTACCGCTTCAACGTGAGCCAATGGACTTCCGACCAAAAAAAATCGCTCATATCATAAGAAATCAAGTAGATCCGAAAAAATCACCAGGCTCCGACTAAATAACGCCAAAAATGATTATTGAGCCTTCATATTGCGCAGTTTGCACTATCACCCAGTTCTTCAATGCCATTACAAGGCTTGGCCACTTTCCAAAGAGATGGAAAAAATCAATGAAAATAATGATACCGAAACCTGCAAAGATCACACAATTGCCTCTTCGTATAGACCAATAAGCTTATTACCATGCTTATCCAAACTCTTTGAAAAGTGTGTGCTGACTCGGATAAACTCATTTCTAAGAATCCATAATAAGATCCCATCACACCAATTTGGATTTCGACAGGAAATTCGCAGTGAAATGTAATTCTGCTATGTCTGACGATTACACCTCTAGAGCTGGAGACGACTGATAACATCTACCATTGTCGACGATACGGCTATTCTCAGCCGTTCCATGTGTCCTATCCCAGCATCAGCGCACTTGGCTCTTCATCTAGTCGAAGTGGAAAAGTGGCTATCTGTCTGGCAAATAAAAGTAAACGAACAAAAATGCAAGCATATTGCGTTTACCCTGAACAGGCAAAATCGCCCACCGCCCCGACTAAACAATTCCACACTTCCGCAAGGGAACGACGGTATTTAGGAGTACACCTCGACAGACGACTCACCTTGCGAAGGCACATCGAAGCCAAGAGAGCCAAATAAATACTTAAAGCCAATAGTCTTCATTGGCTTATCAACGCTCGGTCCTCTCTTAGTCTAGAATACAAGATCCTGCTCTACACTTCCGTACTTAAACCAATCTGGACCTATGGCTCCCAGTTATGGTAGAACGCTAGAAGTAGCAACATTGATGTTGTCCAGCGAGCTGAATCAAAGGTCCTGAGAACCATCACCGGGCCACCGTGGTACGTTCGCAACGAAATCATACATAAAGACCTCAATATTCAATCAGTCAGAGATGTATTAGCTGAACAGAAAGAGAAGTATCACAGAAAGCTTTCCTCTTACCCCCTTAACACCCTCGCGCGAGGGCAAACCCGGCTGTGTAGCCACTCCCATTTTTGTCGTAATGATCTACCAACCCAGCGATAGATTCTAGGGACGTGCAACCCATAAACAATTCAATTTATATTGTTAATTAATGATTAGTTATAAGATTTGATAACTTATTGTTAGTCTCAACTTAAGAGAAGATTTAATAAATAAAAGCAAAGTTTTAAAAAAATAAAAAAAAAAATATTGATCTAAAAACTTTTGATTGTTTTTGCCCTATCCGTATCAGATAAATGACGCACATTGCATTTTTAAACCATTAATTACTAAAAGTTCACTATTAAATAATTTAAAGATTTTAAAGCCTGTATTTTCACCAGGGCCAAATGGAGTTCCAGCATGTGTGCTTAGGCATTGTGGTAAGCTTTATTAATTCCTCTATATATTCTTTTTAATTTGTCAATGGAGTTATATTCTTTTCCAAACTATTGGAAGGAATCTTTTGTTATTCCTCTCCATAAAAAAGGAAATAAATCTAATGCCGAGAATTATAGAGGAATATCCAAATTGTCTTTTATTTCGAAACTGTTTAAGAAATTAATATTAGATCTATTATTTCACCATGCCAGCATGGCATGAAATATAAATTTACCACTAACTTACTGGAGTTCACTTCTTTGGTAGTTGATGGTTTCCAAAATAAAATACATACTGACGTTATTTATACTGATTTCAGTATAGCTTTTGACTCTGTAAATCACTCACTATTACTACATAAGCTTTATCTCTTGGGGTTTCCAAATAACTTAATTATCTGGATAGCTACCTATTTAAATTTCAGAATCCAGAAAGTGTGTTCTAACGGCTTAGTCTCCAAGTCTGTTAAGATCACTTCCGCTATATCTCAAGGGAATCACCTTGGCCCCTTGTTATTTACATTGTTTATTAATGATCTTCCTCCGTTATTAAATTTTCTCGTGTGTTAATTTATGGCAATGATGTCAAGCTTTGTTTATCGTCAGTTGATTGTCAATCTGGTCAAATGCTGCAAGCTGATCATGATAGATTCCAATCTTGGTGTCAAATAAACCTTTTTAGTCTTAATTGCAATAAATGTAACGTAATGTCTTTCTGCAGGCGTTTGCCTTTTAACAATACTTATTTTCTACATGCAAAACCTCTGTTAAAGATCTAGGTATTCTGCTCTATCCGAAACTTAAATTTGACAAGCACATCTTGGATATAACTAATCGTGCAATAGGTGTCCTTGGTTTCATTAAGCGTTGGTCGAAAGAATTTAATGATCCCTACAACACTAAAACTCTTTACTTGTTCGACCTATTCTTGAATATGGCTCTTGTATTTGGTGTCCCCAATATAAGGTTCATCAGGAAAGAATATAGTCCGTACAAAAACAATTTATTTTGTTTGCCCTTCGGGGTGAAAGCTGGAGTACAAACACTCCATTACCTTCCTATCTTAATAGGCTTTTACTTATAAATCTTCCTTCCCTTTCTGATCGTAGAACCATGCTTGGTGTTATTTTTGTGCATAAGCTCATTAATGGTGAGATCGATTCTTCCGAACTGATTAGCCAAATTAATTTTAAGGTTCCGATCAGAAATACAAGGAACTTTTTACCTCTTTCCCTTCCACTTTGTAGTGAAAACAATGCTTTACATAACCCTTTCCGTATTTTATGTTCTAACTATAACGATTACTATTTTATAATAAATAAATTTCTTTGTTTCCCACTCTTAGAAATTTTATATTAAGTCATTTGTCTAGTGTGTAATGATGTAATTTTAGTATTAATTAAAATATATTTTAGCTATATATTCGCGATTCTCAATGATTCCTGTGAATTTGGTTGAGATCGAGTGAAAAACAAGGAAGTTATTAATGAATCAATTTAATATGCAAAATTCATTTGCAGCTGCTCGCGCTTTTTTTGTTTAGTTGACAGAGTGACCATGTCGGTATTTAATGCATTTAAAATTAATATGTATATACAAAAAAAAACAAATTTCAGTATATTCTGTGATATATATTTTTTGTTAAAATATCATTTAAGCTTTTTGTATTCTCTGGAAATGGGTTGCGGTTATCATACGGTCGAGCACTCTCGACTGTAGCTTTCTTACTTGTTTTTATCGAGATCGTGCGATCTTTGGACGATCCTATTTTAATCCTTATTTTGTTAATGCCTTCCAACTTTTCCGTTCGATTTCGAGAAGCTCTTTATCCTGGTTTCTTCACTTCCTTCCGCTACCGCCAGATATATAAGAATCATCTGACCATGTCGGAATATATTGGATTTTTTTCTAAAATATACAAAAAAACAAATTTCAATATATTTGTTTGGTAAATTTTTTTGTTGATATATCATTTAAGTTGTTTGTTTTCCCTTGCATATCTAACGGTCTGACTCAACTCTCTACAAGGGTGCCGACTGGGTAATTGATACTGTATCGTCTCGGGTGACCGAGAAATGTCAACATCACCCTTTCGCTCAGGCGACAAGCTAAGGGACTGGGCCCAAGCCTTTTAGATCTATTCTGAAAAGCTGAGGTCCAGGACCATGGTCAGAGGTACTTGGCAGCAAGTATAAAATGCATCACGAATCCTCGGATTCAAAATGTAGCTGAAGACTGAAGATGAGTCAAATCGGACTGGGGTGTCAGCCCCAATGTGACCGCTACCATTGAAGGGCACGGGGAAGAGAAATCACGATGGTGGAGTGGACTGACTCCATCGACAAGAGGGTATGGACCTGGAACCAACTGCCACGGAGTCGGAGTTTGTGCTCATAGGGTCATCAATTACGGAGACCGTATTAGCGCTTGCGTTAGCAAGGATGCCGTTGGATGAGTCATAGAGAACTGAAGAAGACGAAAACTTGCAACAGCTACACCTCCTGGAAAGGAGAGAACGGTGAGCAACCGAAAAGGGCCAGGCCATCTGTCAACAAGAGGCAGAGGATGGAAGACTCGGTGAAGGCTTCGGAAAGAAAGCTGATATGTCCAGGGAACATCTTGGCCTGTGGACCATATCCGGATCGAACGATCATTAAGGCCTGCCACACAGTGGACTTGACGATCAAAAGAGGTCTAGCCCGAGACAAAGGAAACGGCAAGGATCTCTGGATCAGTATTGGTCCGGAGTCCAAAAGCCAAATCTGCACCGATTGAGGGTTCCTTCCATAGACCTACTAGGAAAGGGTGGATGTGGCTAAAATCCAAGAATCCTGGGGTGTAGGTGAAAGGGTTTGTGGTTTGGGTGCCCGCGGATGCTCTCTCCTTGTCCCGACAACTGTGGGTAAGTTCAGAACCTGTATCGCTGTAAGAACTGGACTTCTCTTCTCTTCCAGTTACAGCAAAAGGGACTTGACGGTAGCGCTATGCGAGCGTAGGAACGGAATACCTCAGAATACCTCCCGTATGAAGAAAAGGATCCACCGTCGGAAAGTATCCGAGCCCTCATTCAGCATGCGCAGAAAGAGGGCACGGATCTAATCCTTGGGTGTGATGCTAATGCCCACAATACCTTTTGGGGGAGCAAAGACACCAACGAGAGAGGGGAGCAGCTGCTTGAATTCGTGATCCTCACTAATCTTAATGTGTGTAATCGGGGTAGCCACCCCACCTTCCCCAATAAGAACCGAGCTGAGGTTATAGATTTAACTCTAGCGACCAACAGCGACTCCCTCTCCGTAGAAGACTGGCATGTATCCACGGAATGCTCTCTTTCGGATCATTACAGGATAGTTTTTGAAGTATGATGGTCCAGAGAGGCAAAGGCGCCCTTCAGGAACCCACAAAAGGCAAACTGGGTCAAATACTCAAAGCTTGTTATGGAATCTTTTCCCAACCACCCAGTGGGGAAGGCTAGACAACCCAGACAAGTTGGAGGAATCGACTCAAAATGTCACAGATACTCTATGTAAGGCCTTTATCAAATCCTGTCCAATCAGCCGTCCACCGAAGTCAAACCGCAACAAGTGGTGGACTCCGGAACTCGGCCAGATACGAAAGGAAACGAGAAAACTTTACAACAGAGCAAAAGACGGAAACTGCCAGGTAGACTGAAATGCCTACCATCACAGTTTCAAGACCTTCAAGAAGGAAATCAGAAGGGCAAAAAGAGACTCATGGTCTAAATTTTGCGAAGAACTAACCAATACCACTGAAGCGTCCAGACTTCGAAGGTTGCTGGGGAAAGATCCAGCCACACCGGGGCTGCTTTGCAACCTGGATGGCACATTCGCTAAAAATAGTCAGGAGTCTCTGCAACTCCTCATGAACGCACACTTTCCACTCGAAAATATAAGATACCGAGCTTCAAGCTTTAGTCACTGGGAGGGACAGAGCTCAAGTTATCGGAGGAAAGGATGAAGAAAGCGTTACAAGCCTTCTTTGTGTGCAAAAAGACCTTTGGTAAAGGATGGGGATTGCAACCGTATATCCTTCACAGGTTCTTTACTGCAATTTGTCAGACCTATACTGACGTACGGGGCTCTTGTATTTATATATATATATATCTCCGCAAAGTTCAGAGACTAGCATGCTTGGGAATAACAGGATGTATTCGTTCTACCCCCCAAGCAGCGCTGGATGTAATGTTAAATCTGGAACTTATCGGAGTCTTCCTCAAGCATGCGGCAGCAAGGAGTGCGGTCAGGCTTCACGCCCAGTGCCTCCTTAAGCCTGGTGCAGGTCACATCTCCATTCTACGTACAGTAGATTTGACTGTGGCTGAGAACGATTACTGGGTACCAGAACATAAGTGGGATAACAGATTTACAGCTGAATTCCCTGACAGATCCGATTGGCAACAGCAATCTCCTCTGAGGCAGAATGAGTTGTCGATCTACTCAGACGGATCATAGACGATAGAAGGCACTGCATCGGGGGTCTTCTCCGAAGACCTTGCAACCAAGCTTTCCTTTCGTCTTCCTGACTTGTGTGGTATGCTCCAAGTCAATCTACGTTGACAGCCAATCAGCGATAAAAGCACTCGCATCGAACACCATAAAGAGTAAACTAACCCGATATACAGTGATGTCACTGAACCTATGCCAACCACACTCTATCAGACTTGTCTGGGTACCTGGGCACATGGGAGTACCAGGTAACGAGGCGGCTGATGAGTGTGCTCGGCTGGGGTCAGCGTCATCAGAAACTCTCGCGGCGAACGATATAAAGAGACCTATTCAGCACTTGCTATCGGAACTTAATTGTTCCATGAGAACGGCGGCTGAGAGACACTGGGCAGCATCATCGGTCTGCCATGTGTCAAAAGCACTCTGGCCGAGATACAGTCCCAAGCGAACAACCAAACTCTTAAACTTTAAAAAGAACAAGATAAGGTTACTGACAGGAGTCTTAACGGGACACTGCTATATCGGCCGTTTGGCTCAACGGTACGGTGGACCCCAACAGGACATCTGTCGCAGCTGCGGGGACGAAGAGGAAACCGAGAGTATCCAGCATCTTCTCTGCGACTGCCCTGCACTTCTTAGAAAGAGGACCCAATTTCTGGAAAAGCCTTTCTTCGTTGAACTGGGCAGTCTTGGGAATATTCGGCTGGAGTATATGGCGCTTTTTCTTGACTCTACTGGCTGGTTCTAGAGGCTACCGCAGCCCAACAGAACTGGCCAGTAGCACGTAGACAAAATAACACAATCAGAGTTTTCCTCCAATATCCCAACAATCCCTCCCAATCCCCTCTAATTCTACAGTTCAGAGATCAGACATCACAATGGACCACATGGTCTCCGGGTGCTCTCGACTTCGGTCGAGCCGTCTGCTTAACCAACCAACCAACCTAATATTGGCAGTCAAAAATCCTCTGACTGAACCCTCCACGAGGGTGCCGGCTGGCAATGGATACTGCATCGTCAAGGGCGACCGAGAGATGTAAGCATCACTTGCTCGCTTATGAGACTTTGCAGTTTCTAGGTAAGGGACTGGGCCCAAGCTTTTCTTTTTTTTTAGATTTATTCTGGAAAGCCGAGGTCCAGGACCATGGTCAGAGGCACTTGGCAGCAAGTATAAAATGCATCTTGAATCCTTAGATTCATAATGGAGGATGTTATAGAGGCGTCAACTCGGGCTGGGATGTCAGCCTCAACGTCGGTGGGAAGTGTGCCCGCTACCACCGGCGGGCACGGGGAGGAGAAATACTCTCTGCGTGTCGTCAGTTGTCACGACGGTGGAGTGGACAAACTCCATCGATAGGAGGGTGTGGACCTGGAACGAACTGCCACGGAGTCAGAGTTTGTGTTTACAGGCTCATCGCTGACGGAGTCCCAGCTAACGTATGCGCTATCGAGGATGCCGTTGGATGAGTCATCGAGCACTGATGAAGATGAAGTAACAGTAGTCCAAGGACCATCCAACAAGGAAGGCGCTAACCTCAAGCGCAAACAACGCTCAGGGTACAAGAGCTCTCTCAAGTTCTTTATGGGACTGGAATGCCACAACCCAGAGTCGTTGAACGAGCGTGAGAGGAAACTGCCATAATTGACAGAAGCAATCCGGATGGGAGGCTCTCTATCGATAATTGGCATAACCTGGAAGGATTAATCCACCAGGGGATTGCTGATGCCATTACTCGAGCACAGAATCCGTTCGTGGCAGAGTTTGACGGCATCAACTGGTACAAAGGTGTCAAAGTGGTGGCATGTACCAACGAGGAAATCATGAGATTGCTCAAGGACACACTGCTGAATCTGAAAGCATCCCGGCCGGGAGCAATGATTTTCGTCGTCCCTGTGAACCAAATTCCTGAGCGAACGATCATTAAGGTCTGGATCCCACCTCCCATCCGGGAGGATCGAACCACCCTTATACTTATCAAGAGCCAGAATGCGGACTGCCACACAGCGAACTGGACGATCAAACGGGGTCTCGCCTGAGACAAAGGAAACGGCAAGGATCTCTGGATCAGCATTGGTCCAGAGTCTAAAAGCCAATTCCCTTGTAAGTAAGGCAGGCTGAAGATGGGAATTGGTTGCGTTCGGGCAATCGTTCCTGGAGGCGCTGGGCGCGGAGATGCTAGGACGACCGTAGAGAATTCGGGTAGTGCAGATTAATCTGCACCACTCGAGGGTTCCTTCTATTGTTGTCACATGTTCACTAACCTCTAAAATACATTCTATTGAATATTTACTAAAATACATATATTACAGTTGAAGTCGATAACATCCAAACAAAAAAAACGTCAGCACTATACGAAGACATACATTTAACACTAAACACAGAGCAGCAAGGAAAAGGGTACATAACACACGCAAATGTTAAAAAAGCCACCACTAGCAACACAGTTAGCTGCAGGTTGGGGATAAGGAGCGGATCCAGTTTACCCGAAATAAGGAAAGCGAAAGAAACAAAGAAGAAAGAAAACAGTAACCCCACCAACACCATGGATTCCGGTAACGCATCAGGGCCACTAAGTCCCACCGTTAGCAATTTATCAACTTCTTTAAACACAAGCCTAAATTTACAACAACTACTAACCCTTGTTCATCATCTACCCACCTACGAAGGCCCACCTGACAATCTTCATAGATTTATAAGTAGAGTAGAACAGCTACTTTTGTTAGCCGGATCAGTGGACCAAGCAACATGCGGACAGTACTTGCTTGGAACTATCCGTGACAAAATTGAAAGCAGGGCAGACGAAGCGCTGAGTGTCTGCAATGTACTCCTCACTTGGGATGACATAAAAGCAAACCTCAAGCGACTATACTCTAGCAAAAAAACAGAAGAAATGCTTGTTAGAGAGCTACACAATCTTCCGGACGGACTCAGTATGGGAGAACTATATTACACAGCCACGAAAATAAGAAGCGAATTAATGTCACTAGCCAGAGAAACAGACCCTTGTGGACACTCCCTCACCACCAAACGCGACCAATATGACAGATTCTGCCTAAATACATTCTTAGTTGGATTAAAGGACCCACTTAGGTCAGCTATTAGAAATCAAAGGCCAGAGACAATCGAGAAAGCGTACGAGTATGGACAGATCGAATTAAACTTCTCTAGAAGCCTGAATAGACACCAAGAAAACCGACGACGCGACAGTTCGACATATAGTAATCACCCATACGCTAAAGGACAACCAACCAATAGTGACGACAATAGCCGCAACATACCAGGACAACAGAACTATAATAATAGCAACAACACTAGTCATGAACCACGACATTATAACACCAACAATGACAATAATAGTCGCTTTACACAGCGACAACAAAATTTTAGCAACAATAATAATAGACGCTTCACTCGTCAACATAATTCTAATAACGATAGTAATGGTCGACACGATAGACAAACTTTGGGCAGGAACCCCTTCCACAATAACGGCAAACCAGATCAGACCCTAAACCACAAAGACAAGAACAACCATAATCCAAGCGCTCCCCTATGTAACATCAACGATGATGCAAATTTTTTACAAGAAGCCTCGGGAAGCCAGTCGGTTACATAAACAAGAATATTCACAGGTCTTCCTTGCCATTTGTTTTTCTATCACCAAACTTCATGGTGGCAAACCTTCTCAAATTCCTAATAGACACTGGATCTACCTACTCATTCATAAATCCAGCACTTATTAATAAAGACCACATCAAAAAACTAGCCTCCGTTATCAATATCCACACTGTACTCAGTACATTAAGAATTCGAGAGTATACAGATAAAATAAACTTCAAACAATTCGAAACAAGTGAGAAAGCTACAGTCGAGAGTGCTCGACCGTATGATACCCGCAACCCATTTCGAGAGAAAAAAAAATTTTTAATGGTATTTTAACAACAAATATACTAAAAATATACTGAATTTTGTGTTTTGTTTGTATATATTTGAAAATAACGGTTAAAAATCCACAACACCGACATAGTCACTCTGTCAACTAAACAAAAAAAGCACGAGCCGCTGCAAGTGAATTTTGCATATAAAATTGATTCATTAATAACTTCCTTGTTTTTCACTCGATCTCAACCAAATTCACAGGAATCATTGAGAATATTATTGTTACTATGCATACCAATGCATATCAATGCTCTAGGTCTATTATTACGGCTTTTACAGTTTTTGGGGGCGGAAAGGGGCATTGCAAAAATCTAAAACAACCTTGATCTGCGTAAGAAATACTGTCACCAAATTTGATATCTCTAGGTCATTCACACACTTAAAACGTCCATATGCACTAGGCACAACAATTTTGATAAATAGTTTCACGAATAACTTTTGTTCTACTTATCCGATTTGTACCAAAATTACAGGGTATATTAAGAGAGAGTATATCAAGCGCAGATGGGTTACCAAATTACACATCATTACACAAAGAACTTTTGGAGTCATACGCGATTTACATAAAAAAAAACTTGACTTTTTCTAGATTAATGCTTATTGTGGGCGAAGGGGCGTGGCATCCAACTTATGAAATAAACTTGATCTGCGTAGCGTATGAATGAACCTTTTTGCCAAATTTGGTGTCTCTATGTCTTATAGTCTCTGAGATCCAGGTGTTCATACGGACAGACAGACGGACAGACGGACAGACTGACAGACTGACAGACGGACAGACGGACATGGCTATATCGTCTCGGCTATTGACGCTGATCAAGAATATATATACATTATGGGGTCGGAGATGCCTCCTTCTGCCTGTTACATACATTTTCTGTTGGCACTAAGTCATAATACCCTTCTACCCTATGGGTAGCGGGTATAATAAAACCACAAGCAAATATTTAATTCAAATTTATAACATAACATTGGCGAAAGTCAGGTTTGTATATTTGGATGAATTATTGGACAAAGTAGATTACAGAATCGTACACATAGGGCATTGCAGACAAACTTAATTTAGTTTTAGCCCGTTCACATTGGGAGAGCGTTAGTTACCGTCCTGTGACCGAGGGAGTAGAGGAGATCTCATATGCGAGTCTTACTTTTGAAAATGCTGAAAGGAAAGTCTTTAACAAAACGACTGTGTTGCTTGGAGTACAAAATAAGAATGAATGTTTTATTCCAAAGAAATATGAACGAGTAAGTATGAGTGTACGAGTTTTTGTATGTGTGTGACGAACGTCAGAGTTCTTTTCGTTCGCGAACTTGTTCTAGTTCATCAGTGCTAGGCTTGCTGTAGCCGTGTCTGCGTTGTTTCCCTATGACCGGGGAGAGGGGCATGTTAACTCCTCCCCCCCAGTCCGAAGAGAAGCCCATAGAGGGGGAATGGCCGGCTCGTAGAAGGGTGGCTAGGCGACATGTTGTTGTGTACGCCACGAACTCCGGCGATATTTTGAATTTAACAATTTTATATCAAAAAAAATGGGTATCCTGATTTATAAATGTGTTTATCTAATACTAACGTTGCATTTTGTTGTATTATAACTTTTGTGTTGTATTTGTTGCTTATTAAATAACAATTTAGGGATTATGTTAAGTTTACTGTCTAAGGGGCTATCAACTACGTTGCTTACATTTTTCAAACAGAAAACAAACTTTATTTATAGATATATATACATATATATAAATATGCATGTATACTTGTGTAAGTCTGTGTTTATGTGTGAGCTTATGCATGTGTAAATACGAATATGTGAAGTTGAATATTGTAAGTGTATGTGTGCGTGTGGTTTACATAAACAAAAGTTTGCTCAGTTGTAAAAAAAAATAAAAATAAAAATAAGAAATATTCAGTGTAGATTTGGATTTTGATTTCATTGGTTTGAGTGATTTTGTTAAGTAATTAACAAAATATATAATAATAATAATAATAATAATGATAAGTATAAACAAAAACATTATTTTCTTTCATTCAGTGCAAATAAAAATTTTGGCTTTTAACAAATCAAATTAAGCACTACAACTAAATATATATGTTTATGTATAGTTTATATACGCATCAGCATATAAAAGTGAAAATCCATTTAACAAAACGAGTAGATATAAAGATATATATAAAGATATTTATGTGTAGAGTATAGAGAACTTCAGGAGGTGTTTTCAACGTTCAAAACTTGTGACTTGCAACATGAGATGTACAAATGAAACATGCGACAAGTGCGGATCATTTAAAATGGGGTTGTTTCTTTTCTTTTTGATTTTTGGTTATGTTTCCTTTTTATATCAAAGTTAAGAGCTAACACTTTAAACAGATGTCATGCAATTTCGATAGAAAAATGTACAAAAAATATTTGTTAAAAATAGATATATACGAATAAAAATAGATATATAACATAATCAGCTAGTGTGTCGTTGTTGGTATTTGTTGCTTAAGCTGGTGATCCGGTGTTTGTACATTTTTGTACTATTTTTCTAATTTTTTGTTTGTGTAACTTTTGTCTGTTAGTTGTTACTAAGGTAATGCCTTTGTCTCTACCTAGCTTGTGTAGTGAAAATCTCGGTGTCATCTTTTTTCTACGGTTTTCCTTTCTAAATACTGTATCATTAGGCTCGACTTGGACTGGTGTCTTTCTGTCCACATTTAGTCTAGCTAGTCTTCTTTCAGTGGTCGCGTTTAAATGTTCCTGTACTTTTGGGTATATGTCTTTTCTAAATTCCTTTAATTTCCTAAGGTAGTCGTGGTGATTGTCGAATGTTATTGTTTTGTTGAATATGTGTGTTCATCCGTGGAAGAGTTCGAAAGGGGTATAGGAAGTGCTGGAGTGTATTGCATTGTTATATGTTGCAACTGCTTCTGCGAGTATTTGGTCATGCCCGCATTCCTTTCTTTTGTTCATGATTATCCTGTATAGTTCGGTTAAGGTGGAATTCTGTATTTCGACCGAAGCGTTACCAGTTGATTGTTGGAATGAAGTTGTATGAGCTTCTATTTGAAATTGGGTTAAGAGATCGTTGAATAGACTGCCCGAAAATTCCGCACCCTGGTCGAAAATTATTTTTTTGGTGCGCCGTAGTGACTTATGAATTGTAATAGGGCATCGGCGACTTTTATTGAATTTCTATTGCTAAGGGGGTAGGCTTGCGCTAGCTTGGAAAATTTGTCGATAATGGTGAGGTTACAAGCATTGTTAATGAAATATATGTCTATATGCACGACCGCCAATGGTCCCTCTGGGGCGGTTGGGGTTTGCATCAGTGGTCTATGGGGGTGTCTATCGTACTCTTTTAAATGCGGAAAGTAAATGTCCCTTTTTAAATGATTATATGTCTCATCTATCCCCCTATGATTGGTGTTTAAATGGTACGCACGAATTTCGTTTTCCTGGTCCTGAGGGTTATTGATTTCGGTTAGCCCTATTTTGCAGCGGGACATTTTGTATAAGTCATTTTCAAAGAAATAGTTATTATAGGTCCTTCTATTATTTTAAAAATATCGTCTTATGCAAATATTGCGAATGTTTTATTTGGTTTCAGGATTGTTTGAAGGGTGTTTGTAACGGAGTCGAAAGTATGCATGGGTTCTGTGATTATGTGTCTTATTTTATGAACAAATGGTGTTTCTACTTGTCTAGAAGTTGTTGATCCGGTACGGAATATTATTTGATTACTGAAGTGATTTAGTGGTTGTAAAGCGATTGGTATAATTTGTGGGTCTTCGTTTATGTTCAAGTTTGGCTCAATTCTGCTGAGTGCGTCAGCGACTACGTTTGGCGACCCTTTTTTGTATATGACTTCGTAGTCGTAAGCGGCCAGGATAGTTTTCCATCGAAGTAGTTTTGGATTCCGGCCTTTCAGGTTTTCCAGCCAGATTAATGGCTTATGGTCCGTGACTATTTTAAACTTACGCCCGAAGAGGTATGGTCTGAAATGACCTGCAGACCAAATGATAGCTAGCATTTCTTTTTCTATCGTAGAATAGCGGATTTCCGTGTCTGATAGTGCCCTGCTAGCGAAAGATATGGGTCTGTCATTAGTGTCTGGGCCTTGTGACAATACAGAGCCTATCGCATAATTACTTGCGTCTGTGGTCAACGTGAATGGTTTATTGAAATCAGGGTAGGTGAGTATGGGATCATTACAAAGAAGATCTTTCGACGTTTCGAATGCTTTTTTAAATTCATCGTCTATTATTATAGATTTCTTTCCCTTTAACTGTCTTGTTAAGGGTTTAGTTATTTTCGCGAAGTCCCTAATAAATTTTCTGTAATACCCCAATAGTCCCAAAAATGACTTCATTTCCCTAGTTGTCTTTGGGCAGGGGAAGTCCTTGATGGTTTGAATCTTAAGTGGGCTTGGTTTGACTCCTTCCTGGGTGACGATGTGTCCCAGGAAGTCGATTTCCTTCCTTAAAAAGCTACACTTGCTCGGTTGGATTCTTAGATTTGCATTTTGGAGTTTTATGAATACAGATTTAATATCCATTAGTTGGACGTTGACGTACATTGTATGCACATTCAAGTGGCCCAAGCGATACCAAGCCAATGCTTGTTACGCGCGGATCCCAATAAACCCTCCTCCCGCCCAACCGACCGAGAGGCGCTGTCGCAGGACGAACGACACGATTCGCGTTCGGACAGGATAGATTCGGGCATGCAAAAAAAAAAAACGCGGATAGCATAAAATAGAAATTCAGGATCGGACATAAGAAATAAACGGGTGGAATGAAAATTTTTTAATTTATTACTATAAGCTAAATTCGGTCTAATTATTAATTAAATAGGTTAGTCGTAAAGTTTTAAGATTAAAAGCAGTGTTAGCGCTAGAAAATACATGATAAAATCTATTATAGTTATAACATAAAACTCTAAAAGGGTCATGCAATGCAAAATTAGATCTACGAAATCCATGCCTAGGAGACCATTGAAGTGCGGGTGGAAATTGAATAGTAAGAACTTAAAATTGGGCATTTTTATACCCGCTACCCATAGGGTAGAAGGGTATTATGACTTAGTGCCAACAGAAAATGTATGTAACAGGCAGAAGGAGGCATCTCCGACCCCATAAAGTATATATATTCTTGATCAGCGTCAACAGCCAAGACGATATAGCCATGTCCGTCTGTCCGTCTGTCAGTCTGTCCGTCTGTCTGTCTGTCTGTCCGTATGAACACCTGGATCTCAGAGACTATAAGACATAGAGACACCAAATTTGGCAAAAAGGTTCCTTCATACCCTACGCAGATCAAGTTTATTTTAAAAGTTGAATGCCACGCCCCCTTCTCCCACAATTAGCATTAATCTAGAAAAAGTCAAGTTTTTTTATGTAAATCGCGTATAACTCCAAAAGTTCTTTGTGTAATGATGTGTAATTTGGTAACCCATCTGCGCTTGACACTCTTATAATACCCTGTAATTTTTGTACAAATCGGATAAGTAGAACAAAAGTTATTCGTTAAATTATTGTGCCCAGTGCATATGAACGTATTAAGTGTGTGAATGACCTAGAGATATCAAATTTGGTGACAGTATTCGTGTAGGTCTTACGCAGATCAAGTTTGTTTTAGATTTTTGCCACGCCCCTTTCCGCCCCCAAAAACTGTAAAAGCCGTAATAATAGACCTAGAGCATTGATTTGATAAATACATACATATATATGGGAACGATTTTGATTTGATTTTGAGTGTTGCCGCTCTTCCACGAAATATCTGATCAATTATAAATAAATTTTCGCGGACAATTTAAAAACAAGTAAGAAAGCTACAGTCGAGAGTTCTCGACCGTATGATACCCGCAATCCATTTCGAGAGAAAACAAAAAGCTTGAATGATATTTTATCAAAAAATATACCACCGAATATACTAAAATTTTTATTTTTGTATATAGATATTTTTTTTAAATCCATTAAATACTGACATGGTCACTCTCAACTAAACAAAGAAAGCTGAAACTGAATTTTGCATATAAAATTGATTCTTTAATAACTTCCTTGATTTTATTCGATCTCAACGAAATTCACAGGAGTCATTCAGACTATCATTGTTATTATGCATACCAAAATGCTTTAGGTCTATTATTACGGCTTTTACAGTTTCTGGGGGCGGAAAGGGGCATTGCAAAAATCTAAAACAACCTTGATCTGCGTAAGAAATACTGTCACCAAATTTGATATCTCTACGTCATTCACACACTTAAAACGTCCATATGCACTGGGCACAATAATTTTGATAAATAATTTCACGAATAACTTTTGTTCAACTTATCCGATTTGTACAAAAATTACAGGGTATATTAAGAGTGTCAAGCGCAGATTGGTTACCAAATTACACATCATTACACAAAGAATTTTGGAGTTGTACACGATTTACATAAAAAAACTTGACTTTTTCTAGATTAATGCTTATTGTGGGCGAAGGGGGCGTGGCATCCAACTTTTGAAATAAACTTGATCTACGTAGGGTATGAAGGAACCTTTTTGCCAAATTTGGTGTCTCTTTGTCTTATAGTCTCTGAGATCCAGGTGTTCATACGGACAGACAGGCGGACAGACGGACATGGCTATATCGTCTCGTCTGTTGACGCTGATCAAGAATATATATTCTTTATGGGGTCGGAGATGTCTCCTTCTGCCTGTTACATACATTTTCTGTTGGCACTACGTTATAAAACCCTTCTACCCTATGCGTAGCGGGTATAAAAAACCTTATCAAAAATCTTGCTTGGCTTAAAAATTTTTAATAAATAACCGAAAAATGGGAAGAGTTTCCTTAGTACAGTGTAGAAACTCACCCGATTGGGTGGCATACAGAGGCTCACTCACTAGGCTAAAATGCTCTGAATTTTGATAGCATTCTCTGTTTAGATAGTCAAGCTGCACATTAAGCAAGCTTCAGTGTGTAACAATAATTCTCCCAGTATATTTTTATTCTATTTGAATAAAAATATGTGGGTGTTAGTATATTTCATAATTAAAAAATAATGGATAAAATCAAAACATCAAAATAAAAGATGTTATGTTTAATTTTCTATTGTGGTTAAAAAATCGGAAATATCTTGTATGATATTATATGTGAGGCATATTGTCGAACTCTTTCTGTCTTTCCTTTACATAAGCAATTTCCAGCAATCACTCACTTAACTGTGCACTGACAAATGGCCAGCGTATTTATTTTTACCAAAACCAACGCTACCAATTGGCTCAACAGCTTTATAATCCTTCAAAAAAAACGTTGAGCGGTTTTTCTTTAACACTGCAGGTTAGGTTAGCTAAGGTTGAGCAGGCAGCTCGACCGGAGTCGAGAGCACCCGGAGACCATATGGTCCATTGTGATGTCTGATCTGTGTGAACTGTAGGAGCAGAAGGGATTGGGAGGGATTGTTGGGATATTGGAGGAAAGGCTCTGATTGTATTATTTTGTCTACGTGCTACTGGCCAGTTCTGTTGGGCTGCGGTAGCCTCTAGAACCAGCCAGTAGAGTCAAGAAAAAGCGCCATATTCTCCAGCCGAATATTCCCAAGACTGCCCAGTTCAACGAAGAAAGGCTTTTCCAGAAATTGGGTCCTCTTTCTAAGAAGTGCAGGGCAGTCGTAGAGAAGATGCTGGATACTCTCGGTTTCCTCTTCGTCCCCGCAGCTGCGACAGATGTCCTGTTGGGGTCCACCGTACCGTTGAGAAAAACGGCCGATATAGCAGTGTCCCGTTAAGACTCCTGTCAGTAACTTTATCTTGTTTTTTTTTAAGTTTAAGAGCTCGGTTGCTCGCTTGGGACTATATCTTGGCCAGATTGCTTTTGACACCTTGCAGCCCGATGATGCTGCCCAGTGTCTCTCAGCCGCCGTTCTCATGGAACAATTAAGTACCGATAGAACGTGCTGAATAGGTCTCTTTATATCGTTCGCCGCGAGAGTTTCTGATGACGCTGACCCCAGCTGAGCACACTCATCAGCCGCCTCGTTACCTGGTACTCCCATGTGCCCAGGTACCCAGACAAGTCTTGAGAATACCCCCGATCCAGTGCCTTCTATCGTCTTTGATCCGTCTGTGTAGATCGACAACTCATTCTGCCTCAGAGGAGATTCCTATGGCCAATGTGATCTGTCAGGGAATTCAGCTGTAAATCTGTCATTCCACTTATGTTCTGGTACCCAGTAATCGTTCTCAGCCACAGTCAATTCTACTGTACGTAGAATGGAGTTGTGACCTGCACCAGGCTTAAGGAGGCACTGGGCGTGAAGCCTGACCGCACTCCTTGCTGCCGCATGCTTGAGGAAGACTCCGATAGGTTCCAGATTTAACATTACATCCAGCGCTGCTTGGGGGGTAGAACGAATACATCCTGTTATTCCCAAGCATGCTAGTCTCTGAACTTTGCGGAGATATATATATATATATATATATAAATACAAGAGCCCCGTACGTCAGTATAGGTCTGACAAATTGCAGTAAAGAACCTGTGAAGGATATACGGTTGCAATCCCCATCCTTTACCAAAAGTCTTTTTGCACACAAAGAAGGCTTGTAACGCTTTCTTCATCCTTTCCTCCGAGTTTCTCCTCCTGGAGAGTTTGGAGTCCAGGATTACTCCAAGGTACTTTGCCTCCTTTGATAACTTGAGCTCTGTCCCTCCCAGTGACGGAAGCTTGAAGCTTGGTATCTTATATTTTCGAGTGAACAGAACTAGTTCGGTCTTTTGTGGGTTGGCCCCAAGACCATTGTGTTCTGCCCATCGCAGATTTTCGCTCAGTGCGGCGCTCATTAGCTCACTGACTGTTGGCAGGAATCTGCCAGATACCATTAGAACCAGGTCGTCCGTATAAGCAGTCACTCTGCAGCCCTTATACTTCAGTTTGAGAAGAAGGTCATTTAGGACAATGTTCCATCACACCCCCTTGCGGGGTGACCCGGGTTGCCCTTCTCCTGATAGTTGAGGCGCAGAGTTGGGCGTTTATCATTCTTTGGCGAAGCATGTTGCTAAGCCATTGAGTGATTGTCGGGTGTGAGCCTAAGTGCTGCCGTTATAGACTCGATCCCGACATTATTAAAGGCACCCTCTATGTCGAAAAATGCCGCTAAAGTAAACTCCTTCCTTTGCAGTGTGCCTTCAATTGTGCTAACCACTTCGTGCAAAGCCGTCTCTACTGATCTACCTTTGAGGTAGGCATGTTGGGACTTGCTTAAAGTGTGAAGTGTTAGCTTACTTCTGAGATGAAGGTCCAGAAGTCTTTCTAGTGTTTTCAATAAAAACGATGAGAGACTTATGGGCCTATAGTCTTTTGCTGAGCAGTGGTTTATCTTTCCTGCTTTGGGAATGAATGCCACCCTCACTTCTCTTCAGGTTTTTGGAATGTATCCTGTAAGGAGACATCCCCTGAAGATTTCTAATAGCCATTGCGACAGATGTACGCATACCATCTGTAACATGACCGGTCTGATGTCATCCGGTCCTACTGATTTGTAGGGGTTGAACGACTTGATAGCCCAGATTATCTTCTCAGTGTTGACAATTTCGTCAATTAGGACTTGACTCTCATGAAGCGCGTTTCCCTCCGGCAAGCCGCTGTTGTGAGAGGTGGGGATCCCATTCTCGTCTTCAGCTTGTGTGCAGCCTGGAAAGTGTGCGTTCATGAGGAGTTGCAGAGACTCCTGACTATTTGTAGCGAATGTGCCATCCAGGTTGCAAAGCAACCCCGGTGTGGCTGGATCTTTCGCCAACAACCTTCGAAGTCTGGACGCTTCAGTGGTGTTGGTTAGTTCCTCGCAAAATTTAGACCATGAGTCTCTTTTTGCCCTTCTGATTTCCTTCTTGAAGGTCTTGAAACTGTTATGGTAGGCATCCCAGTGTAGTATGCGTACATATGTATATGAATATTCAATACATCTTGGGCAGCAACACGTAAGTTGCCTAAGCATAAGCAAGGCTGCAACACTTTGTTGTTACGCCAACACAATATACATAAGCGGCGAACTTGTCGCAGCGCGGCTAATGTCAGTGCACTCTGCATACTCCAAGTGCAGACGAAATATGATCGCACTTGATAACAGCGCTTGCCCAAATAGCCGAGTCAGCGATCTCACGCTTGACCGTCTATGTGTATACATATGTAAGGCATGACACTCTCCAGCAACGTTTCCGTTGCTCTATATAAGCCTCTTATATACAATACATGTAAAACGGCTGCACTCGCTGCTTCACGGCGCGCAGCACTAAACTAAGAAATTAATGAATAAAGATACTTCTGGAAAGACGGACGTCTTTCATAAAGAACAAATTGGTTTCACTTCATCGCTGGATCACCTTAATACATGGCGACCGTGACATGGTCTTGACCAAGCAACTCGTTGTCCACACCAATTCAATAAATAAAACAACCAACAAAACGTGAAAAGTGAGAAATGAAAATATTTGAAATATTTCAAGTTGGTGCCGCAAGTGAGCGCACCCTAAAAATTATAAAAAGTGAGAGCCCAAACATTATAAAAAGTGAGAACCGAAGTATTTAAGTTGTGAAGACAAATCTTATAAGTCTGTGCGATGACCAGCACCGGCAACGCCTGAGCTCATAGGCCCCGGACTACCGCAACAGTCTACAAGTGTGAGAGGCAATCCGCCCCTTACGCCAACGGTGGAAACTAAATGATTTTTGAAATACAAAAATACAAAAAAAATTAAACACTATATGAGCGACATCATACTCCAAGAAGCTGCTCCCACTGAGCAATGGGACACACCAAGCTTACAAGAAGCTTTGGAAGTGTGCCCCAGCGATGGACCTCGCCCTCTCACGATAGCTGAGTACCGGGCTCGGAACACAAAAGTCGAGAAGAAAAAACACAAAAGGAGCGGCAGACGTGTCAAGCTGCTGCAACAGAGGAGGCTAATCAAGGATCTCCTTAACATCGCCACAGCCTCAAAAGAGAAGGAAGATTACCAAAAACAACTGGATGCATTGGATAAACTTCTTTGCACTGGTGCGAAGCAACGCAGATAAGGCTGCTCTAAGAGCCAATGCCTGAACTGCCAATAGTAATAATAAACTCTTACAAGCGGATGCGCGAAAGCGCTGCTTGGCAAATACTAACCACTGATAGGCTTTTATACTAATACCATCTGTCTGTACAAATTATTGTATTCATAAAAATTGTCAGACAGGCAGATGGCAGTATTATTTAAAACTATTTCCACGTCCCTGGCACTGGATATATATATTACCCAGTAGCAATAATAACAAAAACAAATTTTTTTCAAATAATCGTTTAAAACGAAAACAGTTCAAAAAAAGCAATGGTTTCAATTAAATAAAAAAAAAATTTAAGAAAAAGTTTTCAATTCAATTCCATTTTGATGAATAGAAATAAAATTCAAGATAATTATATAGAAACAGGTTGGCCGAGAGGCCCAAGTCTTTATAAAATCTCCATTAAAAAGAAACACAAAACCAAAATGGGATTAGTAGACGTTAAGTCAGTGGATTCCACTGCTAACGTTATAAATAAAGTTGAATCAAACTGCATAGATTTAGAATTCACAAACATATTATTAATAATCATTGTTGTTATAATTTGTGCGAATTGTTTTTTTAAATTGTATAAGCTGCATAATAAATGCCTAAAGAAAAGATTCATGAGCCAAGCAAATGATTTGGACAACATTTAAATTTGCATAGAACAAACAACAATGATTAATTATATTTTACATAATTAATAATACAACAAATAGAGATGATAGATAATAGAATAGATATATTCTATCAGGAAAAACCAGACTTTCGTATGCAAGCCATACAAATTCTATAAAAATTTAGGGAATTTATAATAATTGGACAATTTGAAGAAAAGTATATGGAAACATATGCTCTTGACCAGAATAAGCTTGAAAAACTAGCTTGTCAATATTATGGAATGGCCAGAACTTTCTGAGCGAATCCTAAATATAAAAACGAGATTTGACAAGTCGTATAAATGTCTAGTACAAAATAGACAAACACAAAAAGAAACAGTCGATAGGCACGCCATAACATTAGTCGATTGCTTTAACGAAGCTCGATTATTGATACATGAACATAAAGACGTATTAACCAGTGAACATTGGTCAGAAACGTCAAGGCTGCTACTAAGATTAAGAGATAATCTCCAAAACATAAAAGACAAGCATAACTTGAATTTAACAGTCCCTTCTATTTTGAATACACCGGTGAAGTTTGAACTTACTGAAAACCTAAAAGTTCAGGCTCAGGATATCCAATTAGAAGAAGAAGATTTAACAAATTTAACAATCCACGCTGGATTCCAAAGAGATTTTATCTGAAAGTGAGGAAAGTACCGATAACAGTCTTATAATGGTTGACACAGCCGCCGCCCAGAGGGCATATATTAGGGAAATTGCACAAGCAGTCCCAGAATTTGACGGAAAGAAAAACCGTCTTGAAAAATTCTTAACGGCGTTGAGACTCGTTAACCTAACAAAGGGAACTTATGAGGAAATTGCCATAGAGTTGATTAAATCAAAAATAACGGGCACAACCCTCAACAAAATTAAAAATGAAACCACAATAGATGGAATTATAGCAAAATTAAAAGCCGTAGTTGTCGGTGAAACACCCGCCAACATAAAGGCAAAAATGGACACTTTAACGCAGAAAGGCAAAACAGCCACTCAGTTCACAACTGAACTAGAAAATCTGCGACAGCTTCTTGAAGCTGCTTACATTGACCAAGGCATACCATCTGAAAATGCTGACATGCTCAGCACTACAGAAGCTGTTAACACAATGATTAGTAAAACTAGTCACGAAAGTGTTAAAACCGTTTTGGAGTCTGGTATTTTCACTACCATGGATGCTGCCGTTAGTGCATACATCCGTACTAGTACAAGACTTACTGGTAGTGTGAATACAGTGATGTACTCTAAAAGAGGAAATAACAACTACCGCGGTAGTAACAATCGTGGTAACTATCGTGGTAGAGGCAATGGTAACTACCAAAACACGGGAAATAACCAAAACAACCAAAATCAGAACTACGGTAATCAAAACAATAATTCCCGTAGAGGCCGAGGAAATGCAAACAACAATTCCAATCGAGGCCGAAATAATAATAATAATAATGCAAACAATGTTAGAGTAGCCCAGAACAATCAGGGAAACTCTCAACAACCCTCAGATGTTCAGCAGTAGGAAATTATGCGGTTCATACCATCAATCTTAGTTTAAATATATTTGTAGACTTTATCAATGTGAAGACAAATAAAAAACTTGTCTTTTTAATAGACACTGGTGCAGATATATCACTTTTAAAAGAAAATTCCGATATCTTTCATGATATTGAAGAAAATAAAAAAATTAATATTCAAGGCATAGGCCAAGAACTAATACAGTCAAAAGGACTAATTTCAATAGAGATACAGACAAGTAAATATATAATTCCACACGATTTTCATATAGTAGACTTGCATTTCGCAATACCATGTGATGGAATAATAGGCATTGACTTCATTAAGAAATTCAATTGCCAGTTAGATTTTAAACCAAATGAAGATTGGCTCATAATGAGACCAAATAATTTCAATTTTCCGATTTATGTTCCAATAACATACAGTTCTGGTAATAACTCCATTATTCTACCAGCAAGATCCCAAGTAGTCAGAAAAATTCACCTATCATCAGATGAGGATAGTATATTAATTCCAAACCAGGAAATTAAAGAAGGCATTTATGTTGCAAACACAGTTGCAACAACCAAAAATGCATTTGTCCGATTACTGAATACGACCAGTACCGATCAAGTAGTAGATATTAAAAATTTGTCATATGAACCACTTTCGAACTACGACATAGTTCAAAACAATCAAGAAAATAGAGAAAAAACTGTCTTATCTCAATTAGCTAAAAATTTTCCACCACAATTCAAAAACGAATTGACTAATTTATGCACCCAGTTTAGTGACATATTCGGACTTGAAACCGAATCGATCACTACCAATAACTTCTACAAACAAAAGCTAAGATTGAAGGATGATGAACCAGTCTATATAAAAAATTATAGAAACCCTCACAGTCAAAAAGAAGAGATACAAGTACAAGTACAAAAATTAATCGACAATAAAATAGTCGAACCGTCTGTATCACCTTATAACAGCCCACTTTTGTTAGTACCGAAAAAATCCCTTCCCGGTTCTGACAAGAAAAAATGGCGATTAGTAATTGACTATCGTCAAATGAATAAAAAACTGTTGTCGGATAAATTTCCACTCCCTAGAATTGATGATATTTTGGATCAACTAGGACGAGCAAAATATTTTTCATGCCTTGACTTAATGTCAGGATTTCATCAAATTGAACTCGAAAAAAGTTCAAGAGATGTAACGTCCTTCTCAACAAGCAATGGCGCATATCGCTTCACGCGACTACCATTCGGCTTAAAAATAGCGCCAAATTCTTTCCAGAGAATGATGACTATAGCATTTTCCGGTTTAGAACCTTCGCAAGCTTTCCTTTATATGGATGATTTAATAGTCATTGGTTGTTCCGAACAACATATGCTTCAAAACTTAAATGATGTTTTTGAGTAATGTAGGAAATACAATCTTAAATTACATCCTGAAAAATGTTCATTTTTCATGCATGAAGTCACATTTTTGGGACACAAATGCACAGATAAAGGCATCTTGCCAGACGACAAAAAATACGACGTCATTAAAAGTTATCCAGTCCCACATGATGCGGACAGCGCAAGAAGATTCGTTGCATTCTGCAATTACTATAGACACATAACAAGATTATGTAAAAAAGATGTGAAATTCGAATGGACAGCTGATTGTCAGCAGGCTTTCGAACATCTCAAATCGGCACTAATAAATCCAAATTTATTACAATACCCAGATTTCAGCAAAGAATTTTGCATAATAACAGATGCAAGTAAACAAGCATGTGGAGCAGTTTTAACTCAAAACAAGAATGGACTCCAACTTCCAGTTGCTTATGCATCAAGATCTTTTACTAAGGGCGAAAGTAATAAAAGTACAACAGAACAAGAATTGGCAGCAATTCATTGGGCAATAACTTATTTCAGACCATACGTTTATGGTAGACACTTCACTGTCAAAACAGATCACAGACCATTAACATACTTGTTCTCAATGATAAATCCGAGCTCAAAGCTAACGCGTATGAGACTTGAATTAGAGGAGTATAATTTTACAGTTGAATATTTGAAGGGTAAAGACAATTTTGTAGCGGATGCGTTATCAAGAATAACCATCCAACAGCTACAACAAATAAACGGATCGATAAAAAAAGTCACTACAAGATATCAAAGTAGACAAAATTCCTGCGCAGGAACAGAAAAAATAGAATTGCCAAGGCAATCTATAGAAAAAGCTTCAAAGCCCAACGTATATGAAGTCATCAACAATGATGAAGTACGTAAGGTAGTGACCTTGCATGTAAAAAATATGCTATGTTTCTTTAAACATGGTAAGAAAATTATTGCAAGATATGATGTTAGCGATTTGTATACCAATGAAATTCTCGACTTAGGTCAGTTCTTTCAAAGGCTTGAAATGCAAGCCGGTATAAACAAAATTTGCCAACTCAAAGTGGCACCGTGGGAAAATATCTTTGAACACGTTTCAATCCATAATTTCAAAAATATGGGCAATAAAATTTTAATATCATTGAGAGTAGCGCTACTCAACCCGGTGACCCAAATAAAAGAAAAAAAAGAAAAAGAAGCTCTATTGTCTACATTCCATGATGATCCAATACAAGGAGGTCACACAGGCATCTCAAAAACCTTGGCCAAGGTCAAAAGACATTATTATTGGAAAGGTATGACTCGAGATATTACTGAGTACATACGAAAATGCCCAAAATGCCAAAAATCAAAAGTGACAAGAAAAATAAAAACTCCTTTAACAATAACTGATACGCCAATACATGTTTTCGACAAAGTTATAGTAGGCACCATTGGTCCACTACCAAGGTCTGAAAATGGAAATGAATACGCAGTCACATTAATTTGTGATCTGACTAAATATCTAGTCGCGATCCCAATTCCAAACAAAAATGCTAACACAGTAGCAAAGGCGATTTTCGAGCATTTTATTCTAAAGTACGGTCCAATGAAGACGTTCATTACGGACATGGGAACAGAATATAAAAACTCTATAATAAATGATTTGTGCAAGTATTTACAAATAAATAACATAACATCAACTGCACACCACCACCAGACAGTTGGAACAATCGAAAGAAGTCATAGAACTTTTAATGAATACATACGATCTTATATATCGGTTGATAAAACTGATTGGGACGTATGGATTCAATATTTCGTCTTTTGTTTCAACACAACCCCTTCAATGGCACATAATTATTGTCCATACGAATTAGTATTTGGTAAGACTTGTAATCTACCAAAGCATTTTAATAGCATAGGTAGTATAGAACCCATATACAACATAGAAGATTACGCTAAAGAAAGTAAATATAGGCTAGAAGTAGCATATAAAAGAGCTAGAATTATGTTGGAAGAAAATAAGAGAAATAATAAGGAATTATATGATAAAAAAGTAATAAACGTAGATATATCGGTAGGAGATAAAGTCCTACTTAAGAATGAAACAGGACATAAATTAGATAAAACATATTTAGGACCTTACACAGTAGAAAAGATAGAAGATAAAGACAATATAATAATAAGAGATACAAAAAAGAAAAGGCAAAAGGTACATAAGGATAGATTAAAAATGTATAATAATTGAATTGACAACTTTTATATAAACAGAAAAATTGTTCGAACATATAATACAAAGACAAAAAAAAAAAAACGAAAAAAAAAAAATAAATTTGAAAAAACTTTGAAATATAAAGATAATAATAATACAAAAAGAAATCATTTAACATTAATAGTTAAAATAACTTCAAAAATTACGTTATTTTTTAAAAGAAGGGAGATGTAGTATGCATACATATGTATATGAATATTCAATACATCTTGGGCAGCAACACGTAAGTTGCAAGGCTGCAACACTTTGTTGTTACGCCAACACAATATACATAAGCGGCGAACTTGTCGCAGCGCGGCTAATGTCAGTGCACTCTGCATACTCCAAGTGCAGACGAAATATGATCGCACTTGATAACAGCGCTTGCCCAAATAGCCGAGTCAGCGATCTCACGCTTGACCGTCTATGTGTATACATATGTAAGGCATGACACTCTCCAGCAACGTTTCCGTTGCTCTATATAAGCCTCTTATATACAATACATGTAAAACGGCTGCACTCGCTGCTTCACGGCGCGCAGCACTAAACTAAGAAATTAATGAATAAAGATACTTCTGGAAAGACGGACGTCTTTCATAAAGAACAAATTGGTTTCACTTCATCGCTGGATCACCTTAATACACCAGTCTACCTGGCAGTTTCCGTCTTTTGCTCTGTTGTAAAGCTTCCTCGTTTCCTTTCGTATCTGGCCGAGTTCCGGAGTCCACCACTCGTTGCGGTTTGACTTCGGTGAACGGCTGATTGGACATGATTTGATGAAGGCCTTACATAGAGTATCTGTGACGTTCTGGGTCGATTCCTCCAACTTGTCTGGGCTGTCTAGCCTTCCCACTGGGTGGTTGGGAATAGATTCCATAAGAAGCTTTGAGTATTTGACCCAGTTTGCCTTTCGTGGGTTCCTGAAGGGCGCCTTTGCCTCTCTGGACTATCCAACTTCGAACACTATTCTGAAATGATCCGAAAAAAAGCATTCCGTGGATATGTGCCAGTTTTCTACGGAGAGGGAGTCGCCGTTGGTCGCTAGAGTTAAATCTATAACCTGAGCTCGGTTCTTATTGCGGAAGGTGGGGTGGCTACCCCGATTACACACATTAAGATTAGTGAGCATCACGAATTCAAGCAGCGACTCCCCTCTCTCGTTGGTGTCTCTGCTCCCCCAAAAGGTATTGTGGGCATTAGCATCACACCCAAGGATTAGATCCGTGCCCTCTTTCTGCGCATGCTGAATGAGGGCTCGGATACTTTCCGACGGTGGATCCTTTTCTTCGTACGGGAGATATGCTGAGGCTAGGTAAAGATTGGGTCCGTTCCTACGCTCGCATAGCGCTACCGTCAAGTCCCTGTTGCTGTAAATGGAAGAGAAGAGCACATTAAGTCCGGTTCTTACCACGATACAGGTTCTGGACTTACCCACAGTTTTCGGGTCAAGAAGATGGTATCCGCAAGCTCCCAAACTACAAACCCTTTCACCTACGATGCAGGATTCTTGGATGAGAGCCACATCCACCCTCTCCTTGTCCATCCACCGTAGTAGGTCTGTGGAAGGAACCCTCGAGTGGTGCAGATTAATCTGCACTTTCCGGTCGACCTAGCATCTTCTCGCCCAGCGCCTCCAGGAACGATTGCCCGAACGCAGCCCATTCCCATCTTCAGCCGGCCTTGCTTATTAAGGAGTTGGCTCTTGGACTCCGGACCAATGCTGCTCCAGAGATCCTTGCTGTTTCCTTTTTCTCGGGCGAGACCTCGTTTGATCGTCCAGTCCGCTGTGTGACAGTCCGCATTCTGGCTTTTGATCAATATAAGGGTGGTTCGATCCTCCCGGATGGGAGGTGGGATCCAGACCTTAATGATCGTCCGCTCAGGAATTTGGTCTACAGGGACGACGTCAATTCAGTGTCTTTGAGGAATCGCAGGGATTCCTCGTTGGCACATGCCACCACTTTAACACCTTAGTACCAGTTGATGCCATCATACTCTGCCACGAACGGATTCTGCGGTCGAGTGATGGCATCAGCAATCCCCTGGTCAATTAACCCTTCCAGGATAAGCCAGTTATCAACAGAGAGCTTCCCATCCGGGTTGCTTCTGTCGATTATGGCTAGCTGTAGCTCCGGCTTCGTGCTTAAGCTGGCCAGGATGCCCCCTGGACACACCCGCTTGCTCTCCGAAGCCTTCGCCGAGTCATCCGACCTCTGCCTCTTACTGACAGGTGGGTTGGCCGTTTTCGGTAGCTTGCTCACCGTTCTCTCCTTTCCAGGAGGTGTGGCTTTTGCAAGCTTACCTGGTGCACTCTTTTTCCCTTCTAAAGGTGACTTGGGTTTCTTTGGTTCCACCAACTTCGACGTGGAAGGTTTGACTTCCTCCGTCGGGTTGGCTACGGCTACTGCCTGAAACCCCTTCTCACCCTGGCACCGTGCACTCATACTCGGTTCAGCGGAATGAGTGTTGCCGAACACGCCAGCGAGCCTCAAATACCGCCGCAAGTTGTATTCGTGCTTTTTGCGCAATTTCCTCTCACGCTCACGCTCACGCAGAGGATTTCTTCTCCCCGTGCCCGCCGGTGGTAGCGGGCACACTTCCCACCGACGTTTGGGCTGACATCCCAGCCCGAGTTGACGCCTCTATAACATCCTCCATGATGAATTTAAGGATTCATGGTGCATTTTATACTTATTAAATCTTATGTTTAGTACATAATTTAAATATTCAAATTTAATTATTTTTGGGTTGCACGTCCCTAGATACTATCGCTGGGTTGGTAGCGGCTATACAGCCGGAATTACCTCGCGCGAGAGGGTTAGGGTGCTAGGAAAGCTTGCTGTGATACTTCTATTTCTGTTGAGCTATTACATCTCTGACTGGTTGAATATTGAGGTCTTTATGTATGTCTTCGTTGCGAAAGTACCACGGTGCCCCGGTGATGGTTCTCAGGATCGTTGATTGAGCTCGCTGGACAACATCAATATTGCTACTACTAGCGTTCCCCCATAACTGGGAGCTATAGGTCCAGATGGGTTTAAGTACGGAAGTGTAGAGCAGCACCTTGTATTGGCTTTAAGTATTTATTTGGCTCTCTTGGCTTCGATGTGCCTTCGCCAGGTGAGTTGTCTGTCGAGGTGTACTCCTAAATACGTAACGTCGTTCGCTTGCGGAAGTGTGGAATTGTTTAGTCTGAGCGGTGGACAATTTTGCCTGCTTAGGGCAAACATAACATGCTTGAATTTTTGTTTGTTTCGCCAGTCACATAGCTTTGATTAGATGAAGAGTCAGTTGCGCTGATGTTTGGATACGACACTTGAAACGGCTGAGAATAGCTGTATCGTCGGCAAAAGTAGATGTTATTAGTCGTATGTTTGTTGGGATGTCTGCTATGCATAGAACGTATAGCGTTGGCCCCAGTACGCTGCCTTGGGGGACTCCAGCTCTAGTGGTGTAATCGTCAGACATAGCAGAATTGCATCTCACTGGGAATTTTCTATCATAAAGCTAAGATTCTAATAGTTTGTGTGTATTATTAGGAAGCGTTGCTCTGATCTTATGCATTAGACCTTCTAACCAAACTCTATTGATTTTAGAATCTGCTTCGTATTTTAGAGGTTATGCGATTGACCTGTTCGATAGTAACGTGTTTTTCACGAAACCCAAATTGGAGTTTAGATAAGCATGATAATAAGCTTATTGGTCTATACGAAGAGGCAATTGTGTGATCTTTGCCAGGCTTCGGTATCATTAGTATCAGTGATTTTTTCCATCTCTCTAGTGCAAACTGCACAATATGGGAGCTCAATAATCATTTGTGGCGTTATTTGGTCGGAGCCTGGTGATATTTTGGGATCCAGTTGATTTTTGATGATATGAGCGACTTCGTTTGCTTGAAATTCCATTGGCTCACGTTGAAGCGGTAAGTCATTTGTTACAGGCGGTAGTGTAAATGCATTTGTGGCAGGGTTGGGCTGGAACACATTTTCAAGGTGCTGTACATATGTTATGGCACTGTCTTCATCACTGCTGGCCCAGCTGCCCACTGTGCTTCTTATAGGCGCCACAGTTTCTGTCGGGGAGTATAAGGTTGGGTGGGCTCTCCATAGAGAGTGCTTTTTGGAAGATGTTCATAATTGCTCTATAAATCGGCGTTGGGTATTTGCTTCTTGTTGCTTTAAGTCATTGCGAGGACAATAAAATGGAGCAGTTAATTTGAGTCTGCTGGCCAATTTGTTCGTTTGCAAGCTTTTTGCTGGCTCTTGGCTTAGCGACGGTTTTGAGAGTTCAGAGCAAAAGTCCAAGATTTCTATTGCGCAAGCCAGAAATTGTGCCTCAATCTCGTCCACTTCATCTGATTCGTAAGCGTCGATTACAGTGAATTCAAGCGCCAAGCAAAATTTGACTCCATCTTCTCGTGTTAAAATCACTCGTTCCACTTTAGCAAAGCTACTTATAAAACCAGAAACCATTATATACACGTTGAGATCTACAATTGCTAAGCGTAGTCCAGTCCAAACACTGTCCATCCGTGTTATCACATATGTATACCGTTAGTACTATGTCACTGAACAGTGTCATTTCCGTGATAGACAAACTTTTAAAGTTTAAAGTTCAAGTTAAGAATCCAGCATCCGAGGACGACTTTGTCCTCACCTATGAAATCCACCGAGATCACTTTCAGTCCCTGTGGGATACTGTTGAGTCGGTGTATAAGCAATGTGTTGCTCACATGAGAGCACTGTTTTTACAGTTAGAAGTGAATCGTTTTCTCCTTCTGTCTTTTCCAGGGGTTGTCGCCTTCCTTCTTTTGACACGGAAGTGTCATTTATGTTGTGATTCAGCAATTAAGCTGCCCACAATATAAAAACAAAACACTCAAGCAATACCTGAAAATGTGAACAAGCGCAGGTGATGAGACGGTTATCGGTTACTCGCCAAACTGGTATATACCAGCAGCGACCACAACAATATGTACTGTCATCGGCCACACCGATCTACACCATCAGCGGCCACACTCAATGAATACCAACAACAGATGCAGCTTGTATATATTGCACCGCGACAATAACAACGCCACCACATCCAGACGTGCTGCAACAACAACAAAAACTGCAACAGCGCCGCCACAGCAGCAGCACCGCCACCGCCTGAACTGCAGGAACAACATCAACAAATGCAATAGCGCCGCCACAGCAACAGCATCGCCACACGTGTGTACCGGCAAAAGCAACAACAACAACACGGACGGCCAGCAGAGCCGCAGCAAAAACAACAACAGGCACGGACACAGCAGCCATAGCAGCAGCAGCAACAACAATGACGGCTAACGACAACAACAACAACAGGGACGACCAGCAGAGCCGCAGCAACAACAACAACAGGCACGGACACAGCAGCCATAGTAGCAGCAGCAACAACAATCACGACCACAGTTGTCATAGCAACAGCCGCTACAACAACCACAGCAGCAGCAACAAAAGGCACGGCTGCCAGCAACAACAGGTCCGTGCAGCAACAGCAACCTTTGCAATAACATCGGCCACGACAGGAGTAGCAGCCGCTGCAGCTACCATGGTCGCACCTACACAAAAAGCGAGGCCACCACGAGCGACGACAGATGGGTGCCATTACGCACCCACGGAGGACAAGCAAACAGGGAGATGGCAGAACCAAGGGGTCAAGTGTTGCCAGTGCGCTCGTTGCTGCCCGTAGTCGAGGAGGCGACTCGAGTCGCGAGTCTGCTGGTAAGCGCGCATCGTATATAGCAAAACAAACAACCACTTTAGTGACATGTGTTGCCCAACTTCCTCTATAGGAGAATTTGGGGCGCTTATAAATAAATATATAAATATGGGGGTTAAGGGGAACGTGCAAGTGCTTGCTGAGGGAGGTTAAGTTCGACTTAGCACGTGTTCAGAACGTCACGATGACTTCACGACTCTTCTGAGCACAACGCCAAGAAGCAGCCACCAACTTCGGCAATCACAGGATGATATTTCACAAGATTGGACGAGTTTAACTCTCTCATTTGTGAGTCTGTCGCACAATGTCACCGAAGTCGAGCCGATCGCCACCATCATTCGACTCCGATCGCCTTAAAAGGAGATTTTACATCCGAGACGACGGGTTTTACCCTCCTCCTCCTCGTGTGTGTGTTTGTCCTTTTAGAGCCATCGCTACCGACCCGCTCTCCGAAGCCAGTGGTCCAAGAAGTGTACAGAGGGAGTGCATCGGGATACGAAAGCTCTCTCTCTCCACCCCTTGTGAGTATTCTAGGGCGTATTTTTCTTTGGAGAAGGCGAAAAGCTTGTGAAATTTTTTTATTAATATTTTTGGAGGTGGAGGATAATCCAGCGAAGCCGGTAAAGGGATCCGACATCATTTGTGAGGATAACTTTGTCCGAATAACCATCCGAAACGAAAGTGGCAGATATATGGTGACTCCTCCGTTCAGAATTTCAAGGGTCATCGATTTGGATCAAACGAGATTAATCGCGCTGGGACAATTTTTAAAAAATTTGAGTATCTCGAGTTGGATCATATGAAGGCGGTTTCACCGTCTTCCATTCATGTGAATCCCAAATTCTAGCTGCCACACCACTCCGTTTTTAAACCTGACAGCACCACGACTAAGGTGCGAGTCGTTTTCAATAGGTCATGTTCCTTTAGATCTGACAATTCAGATCCTCAAATGGTGATATTTCCGTTTTTTGTTTTCAATGAAAACATAACGAAGATGTATAGCCAATTCAAAGTTCATCCCTAACATACTCCCTATGCATTATATTCCGCACGGTTGATGGTAAACTCGGCGATTTCGAATTGACCATCGTTACGTTTGGGGTGAACCATACTCCGTTCTCGGTACTTCGAGTGCTCATGCAAATCGAGACATACGCTTGAAATATCGGAAAGAAAGCGCTTTGTCAATCATAGTCGAAGTGTGTCCAGTCCTAGACAGCCGGCTTCCGATGCGCAAAAGGACCACCAACAACAAGGCGTGCTGAAAGGCAATTCTAAGAAGCAACTGCTATGTGCCGATTTTCAGTAGCTGGAAGACCTCAATGCAAAGAAGACTTTTGGCACCAGATGACAAGTTCAGAGTGACGCATTCTTCTTTGTCTCACCAAGACTCCTACACGAAGCGGGAATGCTTTCTCTGATTTACCCAGCCGGATGGATGTCCTCCTTTGTCATTAGCGCCAAGAGCTTTATGCAAATAATCTAAATTCTGGCTCTAGATTGGAAGCCAATGGAGGGAATACTAGGAAAGTTATCTTTCTTTTCGATAAATTCGCATCTCAAGGTGGTTGATATTCCAGCCCTAAGCCAAACTGTATTACCACGGATTTTCTGACGCTTCAGAACTTGCAAACGGGGCCTCGATTTACGAATGCGTCCAGATGGCCAACGATGTTGTAACAGACCTCCTTACGTCCAAGACCAGGGTGGTCCCAGTCAAGTCCTTATAGGTGCCTCGTCTCGAGTTGTGTGGTACAGTCGTGCTGGCTGAACTTTGCTTGCAATTCTGACCCCACTCCGTCAGAATGTTCAAAGCGTGAATAGACTACAATTTTCTACTCGTTGGTTTTTCCGTTCTCCAACACACGCCGCTATCGCTCCCTAACTTACAATACCGCGCCTCACAAACAACTTTCTTTGACGCCTCCACCATAAACACTCACAATGCAAATATTTTAAAAAAGTTAAAACTTTGCAGTCTGTTAAGTAAGTATATGTATCTAGGGAATTTAATAAATTATGTCACAATTTTTTCTTTTTTTTATTTATTGTACATATATTTATTAGTCATTCGCGTAATTTTGGAGTTCAAATTAATTTTTACTACAATCATATAAATTTGGCATAGTGTTTATGTTAAAATACAGACGAGGAACAAAAATTTGTATCATAAACTGGAGATAACTACTAAATTTTGTTTACTATAAATGATAAATTAAAATTATGTTTTTAGCATATATTTGGGGTCTGAATACTCTTAAATATATTTGTATATTGAAGATTAGTTGTATAAAAATGCAATGTATTTCTATAAGTGTGCCATTTTTTCTAAAAATAGCCTAATTTATTTTTATCATCACAGGGTTGAATTGACCACCCCGTGACAATTCTATAGTCATACGGAGCTATCGCGTTTAATCATCAGCGGAGTTTGGACGGTAGCTTCATCATCAGATTGTGTGGGCTCAACTGTCTTTATGGTGTTGCTTGGTGCTTCTACACAAGCTCTGCTAGATTGTGATTGATTCATGTGATGTAACGCAATTGTTCGACCATGTGATTGAGCGTATGTGTTCGTAGCTGAAATCATAGAACTGTTAGAAGTAGAAGATGATGAGCCAGCATACTCCTCCGTCGAATCTCCAGATAGGTGTGAATGAGATTTGTCCGCAGAAATGATGAAAAGTTGAAACGTTGGGAGTAACATGTTTCGGCTCGGTTGCATTATTTGCATATCGGGGCCATTCGTTTTGGAACGACTGGCGAGGAAGAGTACATTGAGCAATGACATTTGAATAGACGTGGTGTGTAACATTCTGAAATTGCATAACAAAATAATATACAAAGAAAAAGGTATTATCATTTTGAGTTAAAAGTAATTAAGTATGCAATACTCGATTATTGGAAAAGTTAACGATAAAATTGTCAAGACCTCTGCAGTCTTGACCTTAAGGTGTACAAAAGATCACCATGAAACTGTTTCTTTTCAAACAAGTAAGAAAGCTACAGTCGAGAGTGCTCGACCGTATAATACCCGCACCCCATTTCGAGACAAAACAAAAAACTTATACGATATATTAACAAAAAACATACCAACGAATATTTTGTATGTTAAGAGTATTAAGCACAGATGGCTTACCAACTTACACAACATTACACAAAGAACTTTTGGAGCTATACGCGATTTACATAAAAAAACTTGACTTTTTCTAGATTAATGCTTATTGTGGACGAAGGGGGCGTGGCATCCAACTTTTGAAATAAACTTGATCTGCGTAGGGAATGCAGAAACCTATGTACCAAATTTGGTGTCTCTATGTCTTATAGTCTCTGAGATCCAGGTGTTCATACGGACAGACAGACGGACATGGCTATATCGTCTCGGCTGCTAACGGTGATCAAGAATATATATACCTTATGGGGTCGGAGCTGCCTCCTTCTGCCTGTTACATACATTTTCTGTTGGCACTAAGTTATAATACCCTTCTACCCTATGGGTAGCGGGTAAAAAAAGATATCAAAGAATATACTAAAATATATTTTTTTATTCATAAATCTAGAATAAAAAGTCACGTTTGTTTTATGTAAATCGCGTAAAACTCAAAAAGTTCTTTGTGTAATAGTGTGTAATTTGGTAGCCAAAATTGTGTTTTGCGTGTATATATTATACTTGAAAGAAATCCATAAGGTGCCGGACATGATCACACTGTTAACAAAACAGAACAAGTGCAGCTGCTTCTGTCAGACAAACATATGTACATACAGACCAACCATTGAAAAATGGTTCGCGAATTTTAAACAAGGCGACATGACCACTGATACACGCAGTGGATGGCCAAAAAGGTTGCTATCAAAAAGCACATCAAAAATGTCGTGATACAAAATAATTTTCAATAATCCTAAAAAGATATTTGTCGATATACATATCTGAGACCTTAAAGATTTTAAACGAATGAATTCTTGGGTATGTAAAAATTCTGCTCAAAATGCCTGCCGATATCTGAAATTGGTTGGGGGTATCATAGGTCCATCACTGTCGAATTCCGGTAAATCAAATCGAAAATCTTCCAAAAATGACTAGAAAATCGGAAAAATTTAGATTCTTTTAACATAAATAAATACATTTTTATTTTACTTACTTGTTCGTCATAATCAATTAGTTCCGGAACTAAATCAGGATTTCTTTCATCATTTGCATCCATGTCCTTATTAACGCTGTGGTCACTCGGCCCGGGTGACACGTCCCTAGACACGTCCCTAGATAGATCATTTTGTCGTCTTCGTGATGTGGCTGCACAAGGAATTCGAAGTGCGAGCACTATAGCTAAACTTGCTACAAATACAGCTAAAGCTCATGGTTTATTGGCTGCAATTAAAATTAATTCATTTTTGAATTGTTGTATTTTGATAAGAAATTGCTTTATGGTCTGATTAGAAAACCTAACGATCAAAGACACGGGGGTGGAATCTTTATTTGCTTAAAGTAGATATACGCACATACATACGTATATTCAAGTGGTTTAATTGACACCAAGCCAATTCTTGATCCGCGCGCATCTCAGACCAAGCCACCTCCCGCCTAACCGATCTAGAGACTACGTCCCGCGACGTGCGACACAATTAGCGAACGGACAGAGCAGCATGAAATAAACGTATGGAATATAAAAACAAGTAAGAAAGCTACAGTCAAGAGTGCTCGACCGTATGATACCCGCAAACCATTTCGAGAGAAAAAAAAAATGTAAATGATATTTTAACAACAAATATACCAAAAATATAATGAAACTTGTGATTTGTTTGTATATATTTGAAAAAAGCGGGTAAAAATCCACAACACCGACATGGTCAAACTGTCAATTAAACAAACAAAGCGAGGACAGCTGCAAGTGAATTTTGCATATAAAATTGATTCTTTAATAACTTCCTCGATTTTATTCGATCTCAACGAAATTCACAGGAGTCATTCAGACTATCATTGTTATTATGCATACCAAAATGCTTTAGGTCTATTATTACGGCTTTTACAGTTTCTGGGGGTGGAAAGGGGCATTGCAAAAATCTAAAACAACCTTGATCTGCGTAAGACCTACACGAATACTGTCACCAAATTTGATATCTCTAGGTCATTCACACGCTTAAAACGTCCATATGCACTGGGCACAATAATTTTGATAAATAATTTCACGAATAACTTTTGTTCTACTTATCCGATTTGTACCAAAATTACAGGGTATATTAAGCGCAGATGGGTTACCAAATTACACATCATTACACAAAGAACTTTTGGAGTTATACGCAATTTACATAAAAAAAACTTGACTTTTTCTAGATTAATGCTTATTGTGGGCGAAAGGGGCGTGGCATCCAAATTTTGAAATAAACTTGATCTGTGTAGGGTATGAAGGAACCTTTTTGCCAAATTTGGTGTCTCTACGTCTTATAGACTCTGAGACCCAGTTGTTCATACGGACAGACAGACGGACAGACGGACATGGCTATATCGTCTCGGCTGTTGACACTGATCAAGAATAAATATACTTTATGGGGTCGGATATGCCTCCTTCTGCCTGTTACATACATTTTCTGTTGGCACTAAGTTATAATACCCTTCTACCCTATGGGTAGCGGGTATAATTACAATCATCAGAATCGTACATGAACTTGAAGTGGGTAATTTTCTTTTATAACAAGTAACCTCATTTTTGTCTAATTATTAATTAGTAGGTTTAGCGTTTTTAAGCCAATTTAGTAAGTAACGCTAAACGCCTTAAACGAATATTTCACACTCCTTTTGTATTTTAACATCTTTATTTTGTCATTTCTCCACACTAACAATATTCTTAACGCTTATTTAATTATGAAAACTTAATAGTCGTATATAAGGTGTGCTGGCCGACAACTTTTTTAACGCGAAATGTTAACGTTTTAAAGTATTTTATTTAGCATAAGCCTGAATAATTGTTATTTTGCAAACAACTAGTATTGAGACGCTTTCAATACTCGGTACCCATAGGGTATAAGGGTATATAACTTTGTGCCAACACAAAATGTATTTAACAGCAGAAAGATGCATCGCCAACCCCATGAAGTATTCACATTCTTGATCAGTGTTAACAGCGGAGACGATATAGGCATGTTCGTTTGACTGTATGTCCGTCTGTATGTATGAATTCTCAGAGACTATAATAGCTAGAGCTAAAAAAAATGTTGATACACTTGTTTTGGTACGCACTTGAATATGCATAGTTTAAAAGATTCCTATATACTATATTTGGTTATGCTCGAGAACTTTTTTGTTTAATTGTATTTTTGGTTTTAATTGCATTTCCAGGTTTGGTAGACAAGGAAGAAACAGTTGCACCGACCATAAAATCGTTTATATGATATAAGCATTAAAAGTTGAGTTTTATATTTAAAGAAATTGGTAATATGGATACTTTCAGGTAAAATAAATCAATTACGTCAGGATATATAACATTTTTCTGTTTTTCGAGTTTGAAATACTTATAAAAGTACTCTGCACGGCAACTGTATAAATAAAACATATGTTGTACCAATAGTTTGTGACACTTGAAGTGAATCTACTTCAATTAATCAGCCTCTGAAATAATTTATGTCTATTTATTAGCCCATTGAAAACCGAAACTATTGAATCGAGAATGGGGGCCCTTTAAGTTTACAAATTAGCTCTTTGAATATGTATATGAGCATAAATGAAATTTACTTACTTTGGGATTAATTAATTTCTTAATTTTTCACAGATGTCATAAGGTTTATGTGAATTAAATTATTGAATATCGAGTACGTAAGCTTACCTATTTCGAGAAAATTAACTTAATTTAATTAACTTGTTATTAACATTGTTTATTAATGATATTCCATCCGATTAATACTCAATCTGGTCACAGGCTGCAAACTGTTTTTGACAGTTTCCAATTTGGTTCCAGATAAACCATTTAAATTTCAATTGCAATAAATATAAAGTAATGTCTTTTTCCAGGCGTTTGTATTCTAACAATACTAAATTTATACATGCAAAACCTCTTAGCTTATTGAGTATTTTAAATATGTATGTATTCTGTTCGATCCCAACTTAAGTTTGACAAGAACGTCATGACTATAACAAATCGTGTGGTAGGTGTCCTTGGTTTCATTAAGCGTTGGTCGAATGAATTAAATGATCCCTACATTACTAACAAATTATATATTTCACTTGTTTGACCTATTCTTGAATATGAGTTTTGTATATAGTTTCCCAAATATAAGGTTCATCAGGAAAAAAATATAGTCGGTTAAATATAGTCGGTCTATTATTACGGCTTTTACAGTTTCTGGGGGTGGAAAGGGGCATTGCAAAAATCTAAAACAACCTTGATCTGCGTAAGACCTACACGAATACTGTCACCAAATTTGATATCTCTAGGTCATTCACACGCTTAAAACGTCCATATGCACTGGGCACAATAATTTTGATAAATAATTTCACGAATAACTTTTGTTCTACTTATCCGATTTGTACCAAAATTACAGGGTATATTAAGCGCAGATGGGTTACCAAATTACACATCATTACACAAAGAACTTTTGGAGTTATACGCAATTTACATAAAAAAAACTTGACTTTTTCTAGATTAATGCTTATTGTGGGCGAAAGGGGCGTGGCATCCAAATTTTGAAATAAACTTGATCTGTGTAGGGTATGAAGGAACCTTTTTGCCAAATTTGGTGTCTCTACGTCTTATAGACTCTGAGACCCAGTTGTTCATACGGACAGACAGACGGACAGACGGACATGGCTATATCGTCTCGGCTGTTGACACTGATCAAGAATAAATATACTTTATGGGGTCGGATATGCCTCCTTCTGCCTGTTACATACATTTTCTGTTGGCACTAAGTTATAATACCCTTCTACCCTATGGGTAGCGGGTATAATTACAATCATCAGAATCGTACATGAACTTGAAGTGGGTAATTTTGTTTTATAACAAGTAACCTCATTTTTGTCTAATTATTAATTAGTAGGTTTAGCGTTTTTAAGCCAATTTAGTAAGTAACGCTAAACGCCTTAAACGAATATTTCACACTCCTTTTGTATTTTAACATCTTTATTTTGTCATTTCTCCACACTAACAATATTCTTAACACTTATTTAATTATGAAAACTTAATAGTCGTATATAAGGTGTGCTGGCCGACAACTTTTTTAACGCGAAATGTTAACGTTTTAAAGTATTTTATTTAGCATAAGCCTGAATAATTGTTATTTTGCAAACAACTAGTATTGAGACGCTTTCAATACTCGGTACCCATAGGGTATAAGGGTATATAACTTTGTGCCAACACAAAATGTATTTAACAGCAGAAAGATGCATCGCCAACCCCATGAAGTATTCACATTCTTGATCAGTGTTAACAGCGGAGACGATATAGGCATGTTCGTTTGACTGTATGTCCGTCTGTATGTATGAATTCTCAGAGACTATAATAGCTAGAGCTAAAAAAAATGTTGATACACTTGTTTTGGTACGCACTTGAATATGCATAGTTTAAAAGATTCCTATATACTATATTTGGTTATGCTCGAGAACTTTTTTGTTTAATTGTATTTTTGGTTTTAATTGCATTTCCAGGTTTGGTAGACAAGGAAGAAACAGTTGCACCGACCATAAAATCGTTTATATGATATAAGCATTAAAAGTTGAGTTTTATATTTAAAGAAATTGGTAATATGGATACTTTCAGGTAAAATAAATCAATTACGTCAGGATATATAACATTTTTCTGTTTTTCGAGTTTGAAATACTTATAAAAGTACTCTGCACGGCAACTGTATAAATAAAACATATGTTGTACCAATAGTTTGTGACACTTGAAGTGAATCTACTTCAATTAATCAGCCTCTGAAATAATTTATGTCTATTTATTAGCCCATTGAAAACCGAAACTATTGAATCGAGAATGGGGGCCCTTTAAGTTTACAAATTAGCTCTTTGAATATGTATATGAGCATAAATGAAATTTACTTACTTTGGGATTAATTAATTTCTTAATTTTTCACAGATGTCATAAGGTTTATGTGAATTAAATTATTGAATATCGAGTACGTAAGCTTACCTATTTCGAGAAAATTAACTTAATTTAATTAACTTGTTATTAACATTGTTTATTAATGATATTCCATCCGATTAATACTCAATCTGGTCACAGGCTGCAAACTGTTTTTGACAGTTTCCAATTTGGTTCCAAATAAACCATTTAAATTTCAATTGCAATAAATATAAAGTAATGTCTTTTTCCAGGCGTTTGTATTCTAACAATACTAAATTTATACATGCAAAACCTCTTAGCTTATTGAGTATTTTAAATATGTATGTATTCTGTTCGATCCCAACTTAAGTTTGACAAGAACGTCATGACTATAACAAATCGTGTGGTAGGTGTCCTTGGTTTCATTAAGCGTTGGTCGAATGAATTAAATGATCCCTACATTACTAACAAATTATATATTTCACTTGTTTGACCTATTCTTGAATATGAGTTTTGTATATAGTTTCCCAAATATAAGGTTCATCAGGAAAAAAATATAGTCGGTTAAAAAAAAATTTTTGCGTTTTGCCTTAACTGGAGTGCTAACAATCCATTACCTTCCTACCTTAGTAGACTTTTAGCACTTACCATACAATACATACGTTAACTCATAGAGCGAATTTTATTGATTTGCAACAGCGTTATTGCAACCCCAGCGAAGCCGATTGGCACCTCAGAGCTTTCGGCTCGTTTCGAAATTCGAACGCTGCGCGTAGCGAGTGCACAGACTCAGTTCAGTCGCAGATCAAATGCGGAACGATGAGCACGGTCGTATTTGTTTGCGCTGTGCTTTCCTTTCTATGTTTGCATGTGTGTGTGTACACGTTGTCGCTTATGAGTATGCGTATACGTATGAAGTTTTGCAACTGCGCGACAATCGGCCAGCGCAAGCCGTTTTTGTTCTTCCGAGCCAAAAGTCTTGAGAACGAAGATGACTTTTGTTGCTCGTGTCATACAAGCTTGCAACTTAACGAACTTCCTACAAGGATAGCGTTGGCTCTGATGGTAAAGTGTTGATCTGATTTGCATTTGATTGCGGGTTTGACCCCGGTGAAGATTGCCATTATTATTATTATTCATTTTATTTTCTATACTAATTCTATAAATTTTTCAATATTATCTGTGTTGCTCCGTTTGAATTTATTATTATATTATTAGTTAGTTATATTATAACTTAGTGCCAACAGAAAATGTATGTAACAGGCAAAAGGAGGCATCTCCGACCCCATAAAGTATATATATTCTTGATCAGCGTCAACAGCCGAGACGATTTAGCCATGTCCGTCTGTCCGTCTGTCTGTTTGTATGAACAACTGGATCTCAGAGACTATAAGATATAGAGACATCAAATTTGCTACATAGGTTCCTGCATTCCCTACGCAGATAAAGTTTATTTCAAAAGTTGGATGCCACGCCCCCTTCGCCCACAATAAGCATTAATCTAGAAAAAGTCAAGTTTTTTTTGTAAATTGCATATAACTCCAAAAGCTCTTTGTGTAATGATGTGTAATTTGGTAACCCATCTGCGCTTGACACTCTTAATACACCCTGTAATTTTGGTACAAATCGGATAAGTAAAACAAAAGTTATTCGTTAAATTATTTATCAAAATTGTTGTGACCAATGCATATGGACGTTTAAAGTGTGTGAATGACCTAGAGGTATCAAATTTGGTGACAGTATTCATGTAGCTCTTACGTAAATCAAGTCTGTTTTAGATTTTTCCGCCCGTAATAAAAGACTTAGAGCCGTAATAAAAGACCTAGATCACTGAATTTTGGTATGCATAATACTAAGTATATTCTCAATGATTTCTCTGAATTTGGTTGAGATCGAATGAAAAAGAAGGAAATTATTAATGAATCAATTTTATATGCAAAATTCACTTGCAGCTGTTCGCGCTTTGTTTGTTTAGTTGACAGTGTGACCATGTCGGTATTTAATGGATTTCTTAAAAATAAGTACATACAAAAAAAAAAAATTTCAGTATATTCTGTGGTATATTTTTTGTTAAAATATCATTAAAGCTTTTTGTTTTCTCTCGAAATGGGTTTTGGGTATCGTACGGTCGAGCACTCTCGATTGTAGCTTACTTACTTGTTAAAAGCTGTAGTGGGCGTGGCAAAATTCTTAAACAAGCTTGATCTGAGTGCAGTCATAGCTAGTGTGTTAAAAAATATATCGTAGCTGTAGCTCTCATAGTCTCTGATATCTAGATGTCCATACAGACAGACGGACATAAATATGTCGTCTCGGCTGTTGACACTGATCAAGAATATATATACTTTATGCGGTCAGAGACACCTCCTTCTGCCTGTTACATAGATTTTCTGTTGGCACTACGTAATAATACCCTTCTACCCTATACGCAGCGAGTATAAAAAACCTTATCAAAAATCTTGCTTGGCTTAAAAATGTTTAATAAATAACCGAAAAATGGGAAGAGTTTCCTTAGTACAGTGTAGAAACTCACCCCATTAGGTGGTATACAGAGGCTCACTCACTAGGCAAAAATGCTCTGAATTTTGCTAGCATTATCTGTTCAGATAGTCGAGCTGCACATTAAGCAAGCTTCAGTGTGTAACAATAATTCTCCCAGTATATTTTTATTCTATTTGAATATATTTTTATTCTATTTGAATAAAAATATGTGGGTGTTAGTATATTTCATAATTAAAAAATAATGGATAAAACCAAAACATAAAAATAAAAGATGTAATGTATAATTGTCTATTGTGGTTAAAAAATCGGAAATATCTTGTATGATATTATATGTGAAAAAATTCCAGATCGTTTCAATGAAGTAAGGGGCAGTTTGTCGAACTCTTTCTGCCTTTCCTTTACATAAGCAATTTCCAGCAATCACTCACTTAACTGTGCACTGACAAATGGCCAGCGTATTTATTTTTACGCTATCAATTGGCTCAACAGCTTTATAATCCTTCAAAAAAAACGTTGAGCGGTTTTTCTTTAACACTGCAGGTTAGGTTAGCTAAGGTTGAGCAGGCAGCTCGACCGGAGTCAAGAGCACCCGGAGTCTAAATGGTCCATTGTGATGCCTGATCTGTGTGAACTGTAGGAGTAGAAGGGATTGGGAGGGATTGTTGGGATATTGGAGGAAAGGCTCTGATTGTATTATTTTGTCTACGTGCTACTGGCCAGTTCTGTTGGTCTGCGGTAGCCTCTGGAACCAGCTAGTAGAGCCGAGGAAAAGCGCCATGTTCTCCAGACGAATATTCCCAAGACTGCCCAGTTCCGCAAAGAAAGGCTTGGCCAGAAATTGGGTCCGCTTTCTAAGAAGTGCATGGCAGTCGTAGAGAAGATGCTGGATACTCTCGGTTTCCTCTTCGCAGCTGCGACAGAAGTCCTGTTGGGGTCCACCGTACCGTTGAGCCATACGACCGATGTAGCAGTGTCCCGTTAAGACTCCTGTCACTAACCTTATCTTGTTCCTTTTAAAGTTTAAGAGCTCGGTTGTTCGCTTGGGACTGTATCTTGGAAGTCTCTCGAGTGTTTTCAATAAAAACGATGAGAGACTTATGGGCCTATAGTCTTTTGCTGAGCAGTGGTTTATCCTTCCTGCTTTGGGAATGAATGCCACCCTCACTTCTCTCCAGGATTTCGGAATGTATCCTGTAAGGAGACATCCCCTGGAGATTTCTAGTAGCCATTGCGACAGATGTACGCATACCATCTGTAACATGACCGGTCTGATGTCATCCGGTCCTGCTGATTTGTAGGGGTGGAACGACTTGATAGCCCAGATTATCTTCTCAGTGTTGACAATTTCGTCGATTAGGACTTGACTCTCATGAAGCGGGTTTTCCTCCGGCTCGCCGCTGATGTGAGAGGAGGGGATCCCATTCTCATCTTCAGCTTGTGTGCAGCCTGGAAAGTGTGCGTTCATGAGGAGTTGCAGAGACTCCTGACTATTTGTAGCGAATGTGCCATCCAGGTTGCAAAGCAACCCCGGTGTGGCTGGATCTTTCGCCAACAACCTTCGAAGTCTGGACGCTTCAGTGGTGTTGGTTAGTTCCTCGCAAAATTTAGACCATGAGTCTCTTTTTGCCCTTCTGATTTCCTTCTTGAAGGTCTTGAAACTGTTATGGTAGGCATCCCAGTCTACCTGGCAGTTTCCGTCTTTTGCTCTGTTGTAAAGCTTCCTCGTTTCCTTTCGTATCTGGCCGAGTTCCGGAGTCCACCACTCGTTGCGGTTTGACTTCGGTGAACGGCTGATTGGACATGATTTGATGAAGGCCTTACATAGAGTATCTGTGACGTTCTGGGTCGATTCCTCCAACTTGTCTGGGCTGTCTAGCCTTCCCACTGGGTGGTTGGGAATAGATTCCATAAGAAGCTTTGAGTATTTGACCCAGTTTGCCTTTCGTGGGTTCCTGAAGGGCGCCTTTGCCTCTCTGGACTATCCAACTTCGAACACTATTCTGAAATGATCCGAAAAAAAGCATTCCGTGGATATGTGCCAGTTTTCTACGGAGAGGGAGTCGCCGTTGGTCGCTAGAGTTAAATCTATAACCTGAGCTCGGTTCTTATTGCGGAAGGTGGGGTGGCTACCCCGATTACACACATTAAGATTAGTGAGCATCACGAATTCAAGCAGCGACTCCCCTCTCTCGTTGGTGTCTCTGCTCCCCCAAAAGGTATTGTGGGCATTAGCATCACACCCAAGGATTAGATCCGTGCCCTCTTTCTGCGCATGCTGAATGAGGGCTCGGATACTTTCCGACGGTGGATCCTTTTCTTCGTACGGGAGATATGCTGAGGCTAGGTAAAGATTGGGTCCGTTCCTACGCTCGCATAGCGCTACCGTCAAGTCCCTGTTGCTGTAAATGGAAGAAAAGAGCACATTAAGTCCGGTTCTTACCACGATACAGGTTCTGGACTTACCCACAGTTTTCGGGTCAAGAAGGTGGTATCCGCGAGCTCCCAAACTACAAACCCTTTCACCTACGATGCAGGGTTCTTGGATGAGAGCCACATCCACCCTCTCCTTGTCCATCCACCGTAGTAGGTCTGTGGAAGGAACCCTCGAGTGGTGCAGATTAATCTGCACTTTCCGGTCGACCTAGCATCTTCTCGTCCAGCGCCTCCAGGAACGATTGCCCAAACGCAGCCCATTCCCATCTTCAGCCGGCCTTGCTTACTAAGGAGTTGGCTCTTGGACTCCGGACCAACGCTGCTCCAGAGATCCTTGCTGTTTCCTTTTTCTCGGGCGAAACCTCGTTTGATCGTCCAGTCCGCTGTGTGACAGTCCGCATTCTGGCTTTTGATCAATATAAGGGTGGTTCGATCCTCCCGGATGGGAGGTGGGATCCAGACCTTAATGATCGTCCGCTCAGGAATTTGGTCTACAGGGACGACGTCAATTCAGTGTCTTTGAGGAATCGCAGGGATTCCTCGTTGGCACATGCCACCACTTTAACACCTTAGTACCAGTTGATGCCATCATACTCTGCCACGAACGGATTCTGCGGTCGAGTGATGGCATCAGCAATCCCCTGGTCAATTAACCCTTCCAGGATAAGCCAGTTATCAACAGAGAGCTTCCCATCCGGGTTGCTTCTGTCGATTATGGCTAGCTGTAGCTCCGGCTTCGTGCTTAAGCTGGCCAGGATGCCCCCTGGACACACCCGCTTGCTCTCCGAAGCCTTCGCCGAGTCATCCGACCTCTGCCTCTTACTGACAGGTGGGTTGGCCTTTTTCGGTAGCTTGCTCACCGTTCTCTCCTTTCCAGGAGAAGTGGCTTTTGCAAGCTTACCTGGTGCACTCTTTTTCCCTTCTAAAGGTGACTTGGGTTTCTTTGGTTCCACCAACTTCGACGTGGAAGGTTTGACTTCCTCCGTCGGGTTGGCTACGGCTACTGCCTGAAACCCCTTGTCACCCTGGCACTGTGCACTCATACTCGGTTCAGCGGAATGAGTGTTTCCGGACACGCCAGCGAGCCTCAAATACCGCCGCAAGTTGTATTCGTGCTTTTTGCGCAATTTCCTCTCACGCTCGTTCAACGACTCTGGGTTGCAGCCTTCCAGTCCCTTAAGGAACTTGAGAGAGCTCTTATACCCTGAGCGTTGTTTGCGCTTGAGGTTTGCGCCTTCCTTGTTGGATGGTCCCTGGACTACTGTCACTTCGTCTTCATCAGTGCTCGATGACTCATCCAACGGCATCCTTGCTAGCGCAAGCGCTAGCTCGGACTCCGTTATCGATGAGCCTGTGAGCAAAAACTCCGACTCCGTGGCAGCCGTTTCCAGGTCCACACCCTCCTGTCGATGGAGTTTGTCCACTCCACCGTCGTGACCACTGGCGACACGCAGAGAGGATTTCTCCTCCCCGTGCCCGCCGGTGGTAGCGGTCACACTTCCCACCGACGTTTGGGCTGACATCCCAGCCCGAGTTGACGCCTCTATAACATCCTCCATGATGAATTTAAGGATTCATGGTGCATTTTATACTTGCTGCCAAGTACCTTTTGACCATGGTCCTGGACCTCAGCTTTCCAGAATAAATCTAAAAAGCTTGGGCCCAGTCCCTTAGCTAGAATCTGCAAGGTGTCATGAGCGAGCAAGTGATGCTGACATCTTTCGGTCGCCCGAGACGATGCAGTATTCATTGCCCAGCCGGCACCCTCGTGGAGGGTTCAGTCAGAGGATTTTCGCCAGCCCTTTAACACTGTAAATTCGATTCATTCCGAAAAGCACTTCCATATGCCGAGGTATGTTATTATTCTAATACGCCTGGATAAAAAAGAAATTTCAGCAAAGAAAACATGGAGCAGACGTGCCTTTTTTATTGGAGTTGTAAAATATAGTACATAAGGAAGAGTTCATACTGTACATTGCATCCAAGTAGTTCAGTGTCCAACCACTTTTTTTCTGTTTTTTTTTAATAGTTTGTTTTTATTTATTGAATCTTCTCTTAAGTTGAGACTAACAATATGTTATTAAATCTTATGTTTAGTACATTAATTAAAAATTCAAATTTAATTATTTTTGGGTTGCACGTCCCTGCATACTATCGCTGGGTTGGTAGATCTTTACGATGAAGACGGGAGCGGCTATACAGACGGAATTACCCTCGCGCGAGAGGGTTAGGGTGCGAGGAAAGCTTGCTGTGATACTTCTATTTCTGTTCAGGTCTTTATGTATGTCTTCGTTGCGAACGTACCACGGTGCCCCGGTGATGGTTCTCAGGATCGTTGATTGAGCTCGCTGGACAACATCAATATTGCTACTACTAGCGTTCCCCCATAACTGGGAGCTATAGGTCCAGATGGGTTTAAGTACGGAAGTCTAGAGCAGCAGCTTGTATTCTAGACTACGAGAGGACCGAGCGTTGATAAGCCAATGAAGACTATTGGCTTTAAGTATTTATTTGGCTCTCTTGGCTTCGATGTGCCTTCGCCAGGTGAGTTGTCTGTCGAGGTGTACTCCTAAATACGTAACGTCGTTCGCTTGCGGAAGTGTGGAATTGTTTAGTCTGAGCGGTGGACAATTTTGCCTGCTTAGGGCAAACATAACATGCTTGCATTTTTGTTTGTTTACTTTTATTCGCCAGTCACATAGCAACTTTTCCACTTTGATTAGATGAAGAGTCAGTTGCGCTGATGCTTCGATACGACACTTGAAACGGCTGAGAATAGCTGTATCGTCGGCAAAAGTAGATGTTATTAGACGTATGTTTGTTGGGATGTCTGCTATGTATAGAACGTATAGCGTTGGCCCCAGTACGCTGCCTTGGGGGACTCCAGCTCTAGTGGTGTAATCATCAGATATAGCAGAATTGCATCTCACTGGGAATTTTCAATCATAAAGCTAAGATTCTAATAGTTTGTGTGTATTATTAGGAAGCGTTGCTCTGATCTTATGCATTAGACCTTCTAACCAAACTCTATTGATTTTGGAATCTGCTTCGTATTTCAGAGGTTATGCGATTGACCTGTTCGATAGTAACGTGTTTTTCACGAAACCCAAATTGGAGTTTAGATAAGCATGATAATAAGCTTATTGGTCTATACGAAGAGGCAATTGTGTGATCTTTGCCAGGCTTCGGTATCATTAGTATCAGTGATTTTTTCTATCTCTCTAGTGCAAACTGCACAATATGGGAGCTCAATAATCATTTGTGGCGTTATTTGGTCGGAGCCTGGTGATATTTTGGGATCCAGTTGATTTTTGATGATATGAGCGACTTCGTTTGCTTGAAATTCCATTGGCTCACGTTGAAGCGGTAAGTCATTTGTTACAGGCGGTAGTGTAAATGCATTTGTGGCAGGGTTGGGCTGGAACACATTTTCAAGGTGCTGTGCATATGTTATGGCACTGTCTTCATCACTGCTGGCCCAGCTGCCCACTGTGCTTCTTATAGGCGCCACAGTTTCTGTCGGGGAGTATAAGGTTGGGTGGGCTCTCCATAGAGAGTGCTTTTTGGAAGATGTTCATAATTGCTCTATTAAGCGGCGTTGGGTATTGTTCTTGTTGCTTTAAGTCATTGCGAGGTCAATAAAATGAAGCAGTTAATTTGAGTCTGCTGGCCAATATGTTCGTTTGCAAGCTTTTTTCTGGCTCTTGGCTTGGCGACCGTTCTGAGAGATCAGAGCAAAAGTCCAAGATTTCTATCGCGCAAGCCAGAAATTGTGCCTCAATCTCGTCCACTTCATCTGATTCGTAAGCGTCGATTACAGTGAATCCAAGCGCCAAGCAAAATTTGACTCCATCTTCTCGTGTTAAAATCCCTCGTTCCACTTTAGCAAAGCTACTTATAAAACCAGAAACCATTATATACACGTTGAGATCTACAATTGCTAAGCGTAGTCCAGTCCAAACACTGTCCATCCGTGTTATCACATATGTATACCGTTAGTACTATGGCACTGAACAGTGTCATTTCCGTGATAGACAAACTTTTCCAGTTTAAAGTTCAAGTTAAGAATCCAGCATCCGAGGACGACTTTGTCCTCACCTATGAAATCCACCGAGATCACTTTCAGTCCCTGTGGGATACTGTTGAGTCGGTGTATAAGCAATGTGTTGCTCACATGAGAGCACTGTTTTTACAGTTAGAAGTGAATCGTTTTCTCCTTCTGTCTTTTGCAGGGGTTGTCGCCTTCCTTCTTTTGACACGGAAGTGTCATTTATGTTGTGATTCAGCAATTAAGCTGCCCACACTCAAGCAATACCAAAAAATGTTAACAAGCGCGGGTGATGAGTCGGTTATCGGTTACCCGCCAAACTGGTATATACCAGCAGCGACCACAACGATATGTACTGTCATTGGCCACACCGATCTACAACATCAGCGGTCACACTCAAAGAATACCAGCAACAGATGCAGCTTGTATATATTGCACCGCGACAATAGCAACGCCACCACATCCAGACGTGCTGCAACAACAACAAAAACTTCAACAGCGCCGTCACAGCAACAGCACCGCCACCGCCTGAACTGCAGGAACAACATCAACAAATGCAATAGCGCCGCCACAGCAACAGCATCGCCACACGTGTGTACCGGCAAAAGCAACAACAACAACACGGACGGCCAGCAGAGCCGCAGCAACAACAACAACAGGCACGGACACAGCAGCCATAGCAGCAGCAGCAACAACAATGACGGCTAACGACAACAACAACAACAGGGACGACCAGCAGAGCCGCAGCAACAACAACAAGCACGGACACAGCAGCCATAGTAGCAGCAGCAATAACAATCACGACCACAGTTGTCATAGCAGCAGCCGCTACAACAACCACAGCAGCAGCAACAAAAGGCACGGCTGCCAGCAACAACAGGTCCGTGCAGCAACAGCAACCTTTGCAATAACATCGGCCACGACAGGAGTAGCAGCCGCTGCAGCTACCATGGTCGCACCTACACAAAAAGCAAGGCCACCACGAGCGACGTCAGATGGGCGCCATTACGCACCCACGGAGGACGAGCAAACAGGGAGATGGCAGAACCAAGGGGTCAAGTGTTGCCAGTGCGCTCGTTGCTGCCCGTAGTCGAGGAGGCGACTCGAGTCGCGAGTCTGCTGGTAAGCGCGCATCGTATATAGCAAAACAAACAACCACTTTAGTGACATGTGTTGCCCAACTTCCTCTATAGGAGAATTTGGGGCGCTTATAAATAAATATATAAATATGGGGGTTAAGGGGAACGTGCAAGTGCTTGCTGAGGGAGGTTAAGTTCGGCTTAGCACGTGTTCAGAACGTCACGATGACTTCACGACTCTTCTCAGCACAACGCCAAGAAGCAGCCACCAACTTCGGCAATCACCGGATGATATTTCACAAGATTGGACGAGTTTAACTCTCTCATTTGTGAGTCTGTCGCACAGTGTCACCGAAGTCGAGCCGATCGCCACCATCATTCGACTCCGATCGCCTTAAAAGGAGATTTCACATACGAGACGACGGGTTTTACCCTCCCTCGTGTTTAATCATCAGCGGAGTTTGGACGGTCATCAGATTGTGTGGGCTCAACTGTCTTTATGGTGTTGCTTGGTGCTTCTACACAAGCTCTGCTAGATTGTGATTGATTCATGTGATGTAACGCAATTGTTCGACCATGTGATTGAGCGTATGTGTTCGTAGCTGAAATCATAGAACTGTTAGAAGTAGAAGATGATGAGCCAGCATACTCCTCCGTCGAATCTCCAGATAGGTGTGAATGAGATTTGTCCGCAGTAATCTGTAACTGATGAAAAGTTGAAACGTTGGTAGTAACATGTTTCGGCTCGGTTGCATTATTTGCATATCGGAGCCATTCGTTTTGGAACGACTGGCGAGGAAGAGTACATTGAGCAATGACATTTGAATAGACGTGGGGTGTAACATTCTGAAATTGCATAACAAAATAATATACAAAGAAAAAGGTATTATCATTTTGGGTTAAAAGTAATTAAGTATGCAATACTCGATTATTGGAAACGTTAACGATAAAATTGTCAAGACCTCTGCAGTCTTGACCTTAAGGTGTTCAAAAGATCACCATGAAACTTTTTCTTTTCAAACAAGTAAGAAAGCTACAGTCGAGAGTGCTCGACCGTATAATACCCGCACCCTATTTCGAGACAAAACAAAAAACTTATACGATATATTAACAAAAAATATACCAACGAATATTTTGTATGTTAAGAGTATTAAGCACAGATGGCTTACCAACTTACACATCATTACACAAAGAACTTTTGGAGTTATACGCAATTTACATAAAACAAAACGTGACTTGTTCTGGATTTACGAATATTGTTGGCGAAGCGGGCGTGGCATCCAACTTTGGAAAAAAACTTGATTTGCGAAAGGAATGCAGGAACCTGTGTACCGAATTTGGTGTCTCTATATCTTATAGTCTCTGAGATCTAGGTGTTCATACGGATATATACTTAATGGGGTAGGAGATGGCTCCTTCTGCCTGTTACATACATTTTGTGTTTCCGCCCCCAAAAACTATAAAAGGCGTAATAATGAACCTAGAGACCTGAGTTGGTATGCATAATGAATTTGGTTGAGATCGAATGAAAAACAAGGAAGTTATTAAAGAATCAATTTTATATGCAATTATATACGCAGCTGATCTCGCTTTGTTTGTTTAGTTGACAGTGTGACCATGTCGGTGTTGTGGATTTTTAACCGTTATTTTCAAATATATACAAACAAAACACAAATTTCAGTATACTTTTGGTATATTTGTTGTTAAAATACCATTAAATATTTTTTTTCTCTCGAAATGGGTTGCGGCTATCGAGCACTCTCGACTGTAGCTTTCTCACTCGTTTGTTAAAGTATTTAGGTTTTTTGTTTTCTTTTGAAGTGGGTTGCGGGTATCATACGGTAGTCAGCACAGATAACTTGAAATATTTCATGCTTTGAATAGTTAGTTGTACAGAGGTTACAGTAAAAGGGTGTGAAGTATGTCTAACTGGAACCGAAAGGTTTATATGCCCAAGTAGGTATGAAGAATCTATATTACCCTTTAGTAGTTTGACTATAAACATAACCCCAAGTATGCAGATAAAATTTTAGTGATTTAAGTATTGTGGTGACCAAATACAGGAACAGTATTACAGAATGAGACGGATAAGCGAAACCAAAAAGAGGCTTTCTGCATAAGGGTCATAAAATTCCTTTGTCCATCGTTTGAAGAACCGAAGAACTTGAGTTGCTATATTGACAGTGATTTAAATTTGTTTGTCAAAATTCATCCTATGATCTAGAAGATCTCCTAATTCATTCACATCGTCTAATTTAAACAGAGGTAACATATTAAGAGTATAATGGCGAGTTAGCCGAGCTGTGTATTTATTGGACGTTGATGTGCTTACGAACAGCACCATCAAGTGGCCCAACGACACCAAGCAAGGGCTTGTTACCGCGCGGGCCGTAGGGGCGCACCTCGTAGCTTGTGGCAACGGACAATCGCGAACATAAAGTAAAAATATATTTTAATTAATTTTAAAATTACATAATTACACCCTAGACAGATGACTTAATATCAAATTTCTAAGAGTGGAAAACGAAGAACCATTATTTAATATAGAATAGTACTCGTTATAGTTAGAACATAAAATACGGAAAGGGTTATGTAAAGCATAGTTTTCACTGCAAAATGGAAGTGAAAAAGGTAAAAAGTTCCTTGTACTTCTGATCGGAACCTTAAAATTAATTTGGCTAATCAGTTCGGATGAATCGATCTCACCATTAATGAGCTTATGCAAAAAAATAACACCAAGCATGGTTCTACGATCAGGAAGTGAAGATTGATAAGTAAAAGTCTACTACGATAGTAAGGTAAAGGAGTGTTAGCACTCCAATTAAGACCCCGAAGGGCAAACAAAAGAAATTGTTTTTGTACGGACTCTATTCTTTCCTGATGAACCTTATATTGGGGACACCAAATACAAGAGCCATATTCAAGAATAGGTCGAACAAGTAAAGAGTTTTAGTGTTGTAGGGATCATTAAATTCTTTCGACCAACGCTTAATAAAACCAAGGACACCTATTGCACGATTAGTTATATCCAAGATGTGCTTGTCAAATTTAAGTTTCGGATAGAGCAGAATACCTAGATCTTTAACAGACTCAATACGCTCAAGAGGTTTTGCATGTAGAAAATAAGTATTGTTAAAAGGCAAACGCCTGCAAAAAGACATTACGTTACATTTATTGCAATTAAGATTTAAAAGGTTTATTTGCAAAATTTGACCAGATCGACAATCAACTGACGTTAAACAAAGCTTGACATCATCGGTATAAGTTAACACACGAGAAAATTGAATAACGAATGGAAGATCATTAATAAACAATGGTGACTCCCTTGAGGTACACCGGAAGTGAACTTAACAGACTTGGAGACTAAGTCGTTAAAATACACTTTCTGGGTTCTGAGATATAAATAGCTAGATATCCAGATAATTAAGTTATTTGGAAATCCCAAGAGATAAAGCTTATGTAGTAATAGTGAGTGATTAACAGAGTCAAAAAATGTTTTAAAAATGCAATGTGCGTCATTTATCTGATACGGATAAGGCAAAACCAATCAATCGTTTTGAAAAAAGTCCGCAAATAAATCAGTAATAGACTGATAGAATACAGCGGAAAGTATTCTTAAAAAAAAAACAGTCGATGGAAGCGTTGATGAGCCACGCTTAATATTAACAAAGTTATAGAATCTCCTCGGATCACTGCGAAACCGCCGTCCACAATTTACGCGGTAGTCATTGTAACACTGTGTATTAACGATAATACAAAATTATCGTGCAATCGAATAACAAGAGAAGTTAAAGGAGATGTTAGATTCCTTAAACTTCTTGTAATTTCTCGACATTTTTTTTTTAAGGTATGTTAATTCTCGTGTTGTATAAAGCAGTTCAGTTGCACTATCAATGTCCCTACACTCGGAAAGAGCAGACCAGTCAGTGTTCGACAGGATCCGAGAAAGTTCATTTAAATCCGTGTTACGAAAATGACGCACGTGTTGCAATCTCGTAGTAGAGAATGCTACACGGGTCTCTAGGTTCATCAACACTTCTAAAGTAGGATGATAAGGATCTTCAGGAAGGGATAAAGGTTTAGATCGGAAGACAGATGTAAGGGTAGGATCGAAAACAAAAACCAGGTCAAGCATTCTATATAAAGAATTTGGAATAGCATTGATTTGACTTAATGATTATCCAAACCAGTTATCTATAAAATCATGCTGGGTCGCAGAATTTACAGCGTTGGAGTCAGAATTTGATAGCCAAGTCATTCCTGTAATGTTAAAATCACAAGACAGAAAGTATAGCCGAAAAATGTGAAGAATAGACAGAAGAATCAGAAGATAGAGGAAAAAATGAACAAGTTATTAAAATACAAACACCATGAAGGGTCAATTTTACAGCTACGAATTCTATACCGACAGCAGAAGTTGGATGGTCCAGAGAGGCAAAGGTGCCCTTCAGGAATAGACGAAGGACAAACTGAGTCAAATTCTCACAACCTGTTAGGCAATCTATTCCTTACCTACCAGTGGGAAGGCTGGACAACCCAGACAAATTGGAGGAATCGACCCAAACTGTTACAGACACTGTATGTAAGGCCTTCATCAAATGCTGTCCAATCAGCCGTCCACCCGTGTCAAGCCGCAACAAGTGGTGGACTCCGGAACTCGGCCAGATACGGAAGGAAACGAAAAGACTTTTCAACACAACTAATGAACAAAACTGCCAGATAGTCTGAAATGCTTACCATCACAGTTTCAAGACCTTCAAAAAAGAAATTAGACGGGCAATAAGAGATTATTGAACTACATTTTGCGAGCATATTCGGATGGCATATTCGCTAAGAACAGTCAAGAAACTCTACAACTCCTCATGAAAACACACTCTCCAGGCTACTTAGAAGCTGAAGACGAGAATGGAATCACCAACTCTCATATCAGCGGCGAGCCTGTGGAAAACGTGCCTCACAAGAGCCAAGCCCTAATCAACGAAGTTGAAAATACAGAAAAGATAATCTGGGCTATTAAGTCGTTCCACTCCTACAAATCAGCAGGACAGGATGACATCCGAGCTGTCAAACATTCCAAAAACCTGGAGAGAAGTGAGTGTTGCATTCATTCCCAAGGCAGGGAAGATAAACCACTGCTCACCTAAAGATTATAGGCCCATTAGTCTTTCATCATTTTCACTAAAAACACTGGAAAGTCTTCTGGACCTTCATTTTAGAAGTAAGACCTCACATATTAGCAAGATCCAACACGCCTTCCTGAAGGGTAGATCAGTTGAGACGGCTCTGCACGAGGTGGTTAGCACTATTTAAAACACATTGCACACAGGAAGGAGTTTACGTTGGCGGCATATCTCGACATAAAGGGAGCCTTTAACAATTTCAGGGTCAAGTCCATAACGGCAGCACTTGTCAACATAGGCTCGCACCCGACAATCACACGATGGCTTAGCAACATGCCTTGCCAAAAAATGATTAACGCCTAACTTTGTGCTTTGTCCATCAGGAGAAAGACAACCAGGGGCAGCCCGCAAGGGGGTGTCATATTTCCCTTGTTATGGAATCTTGTCCAATGGTAACTGGCATATTTCTGCCAATAGTCAGTGAGCTACTAATTACCGCATTGAGCTTAACACTGCGATGGGCAGAACACAACGGTATTGGGGCCAACCCACAAACGACTGAACTAGTTCCGTTCACATGAAGATACAAGATACCGAGCTTCGTGTTTCCGACAGAGATCAAGCTATCAAAAGAGGCAAAATACCTTCGTGTAATACTGGACTCTAAACTCTTCTGGAGGGGAAACTCGGAGGAAAGGAAGAAGAAGGCATTACAAGCTTTTTTGTCTGCAAAAAGACATTTGCTTAAGGATGGGGATTGCAAACGTACATCATTCACTGGTTCTACACTGCAATTGACAGACCTATGGGGCGCTTGTATGATGGGAGGCGGGACACACAATCTCCGTAAAGTTTAGAGACTTGCATGCTTGGGAGTACTAGGATGTATTCATTCTACCCCCCATGGAGCGCTGGATGTAATGTTGAATCTTGAGCTCATTATAGTCTTCGTCAACCACGTGGCAGGAAGAAGTGCGGTCAGGCTGCATGCCCAGTGCCTCCTTAAACGTGGTTCAGGTCATAACTTCATTTTACGCATAATAGAATTGACTGTGGCTGAAAACGACTATTGGGTACCAGAACATAAGTGGAGATGACAGGTTTACAGCTGAATTCCCTGACAGATCCGATTGGCAACAGGAATCTCCGTTGAAGCATAATAAGTTCTCAATCTACACTGACGGACCAAAGACGACGGAAGGCACCGGAACGGGGTCTCCTTTCGTCTTCCTGTCTGGTGTTGTGTGTTCCAAGCGGAGATCTACGCTGTTTGACAAGCGACCAAGTTGATACAGACATTGGGCGGAAGCTCGAGTGTCGTGTCGATCTATGTTGACACCAATCAGCGATAAAAGCACTCTCATCGAACACCATAAAGGGTAAATTAACACAGTGATGTCATTGAACCTATGCCAACCACACTCTATTACACTTGTCTGGGTACCTGGACACATGGGTGTAGCAGGTATCGAGGCGGCTGATGAGTGTGCTCGACTAGGGTCGGCGTCATCTGCAAGTCTCGTCGTGACCGAAATTAAGAGACCAATTCAGCACGTCCTATCGAAACCTAATTGTTCCATGAGAACAGCGGCTGGGAAACACGGGACAGCATCATCGGGCTGCGAAGTGTCAAAAGCACAATGGCCAAGATATAACCCAAAGCGAACATCCGAGCTCTTAAACTTCACAAATAACAAGATAAGGTTACTAATACAAGTCTTACAGTTTTTACATCAGACATCACAATGGATAATTTGGTCTCTGGGTGCTTCTGTCGAGCTGTCTGTTCGAGCACTCCCGACTGTAGCTTTCTTACTTTTAAAAAATATTACTCTTCAAAACTTGTTGGCGGGAATTTTACAATCTTTCGACAGTACACTCCACTGTAGCTTTCTTAATAGTTAGATACTGATTTATGTATGCTAATATTGTTTGAACGTTGCCATGACTCCAGTATATATTCCGATTCCAATTTGAAAATCATTTTGGAGGAGTCGCCATTGTTGAGGGATCATGCCCGAACAATATGCGGAATACCGATCCGTGTTGTGGTGCTCGGTGATTCCTCCTTAAATTTTCTCCGACGGTTATGAAACCGTATCCGTCAGAGTAGTAGCTTGGTTTTAATTACAATTTGTTCAAGAGTCGACGCGTGGTAGAAAACACTTTCGGACATCTACATATAACTAGTATTTTTTTAACGAATCCGTGCGACCTGTGGACGATCCTATTTTAATCCTACTTTTGTTAATGCCTTCCAACTTTTCCCGTTCGATTTCGAGAAGCTCCTGGTTTCTTCACTTTCTTCCGGTACCGCCAGATTTATCCGAATCATCTTAGGTTATTATCAGCTTTGAACACATCTGTTAGGAAATAAACGTTGTGCAGTTAATACATGCAATTAGCTAAAGTAATTTAATGTAAAAGCCTTACCGATATTTTTTTCAACTCGAAGAAATTAGCAGCTCCCAGTTGCTGTAAAATCCGCAAGACGGGTCAGTTTTTCGACAATATAAATTTCTGATATGCCGAGAAATTAGAACATTTTGGTATGCATTATAATAATTTGAATTTGGCTGTGATCGAATTAAAAACATGGATGTTATTAACCAATCAACTATATACGGCATGCTTAGTTTGTAAAGTTGACAGTGTGACTATGTCGGTATAGATTGGATTTTTTTCTAATATATACAAAACAAGTAAGAAAGCTACAGTCGAAAGTGCTCGACCATATGATACCCGCAACCCATTTCGAGAGAATACAAAAAGCTTATATGCTATTTTAACAAAAAATATACCACAAAATATACTGAAATTTGTTTTTTTTGTATATACATATTTTTTTTTTGAAATCCATTAAATACCGACATGGTAACTCTGTCAACTAAGCAAACAAAGCGCGAGCAGCTGCAAATGAATTTTGCATATGAAATTGATTCTTTAATAACTTCCTCGTATTTCATTCGATCTTGACCAAATTCACAGTAGTCATTGAGAATATAATTATGATTATGCATACCAAAATGCTCTAGGTTAATTATTACGGCTTTTAGAGTTTTTGGAGGCGCAAATGGGCGTGGCAAAAATCTAAAACAAACTTGATCTGCATAAGACCTACACGAATTCTGTCACCAAATTTGATATCTCTAAGTCATTCACACACTTAAAACGTCCATATGCATTGGGCACAACAATTTTGATAAATAATTTAACGAATAACTTTTGTTCTACTTATCCGATTTGTACCAAAATTACAGGGTATATTAAGCGCAGATGGGTTACCAAATTACACATCATTACACAAAGAACTTTTGGAGTTATACGCAATTTACATAAAAAAAACTTGACTTTTTCTAGATTAATGCTTATTGTGGGCGAAGGGGGCGTGGCATCCAAATTTTGAAATAAACTTGATCTGTGTAGGGTATGAAGGAACCTTTTTGCTAAATTTGGTGTCTCTATGTCTTATAGTCTCTGAGATCCAGGTGTTCATACGGACGGACAGACGGACAGACAGACAGACGGACATGGCTATATCGTCTCGGCTGTTGACACTGATCAAGAATATATATACTTTATGGGGTCGGAGATGCCTCCTTCTGCCTGTTACATACATTTTCTGTTGTCACTAAGTTATAATACCCTTCTACCCTATGAGTAGAAATGGAAAATTCACTTGCAGCTGCCCGCGCTTTGTTTGTTTAGTTGACAGTGTGACCATAACGGTGTTGTGGATTTTTATTCGCTATTTTCAAATATATACAAAAAACAAGTTTTAGTATATTTGGTATATTTTTTGTTAACATATCATTTAAGTTTTTGTTTTCTCTCGAAATGGGTTGCGGGTATCATACAGTCGAGCACTTTCAACTGTAGCTTTCTTGCTTGTCAAATTTAAGTTTGGGATCGAGCAGAATACCTAGATCTTTATCAAACTCAATGCGCTCAAGAGGTTTTGCATGTAGAAAATAAGTATTGTTAAAAAGCAAACGCCTGCAGAAAGACATTACGTTACATTTATTGCAATTAAGATTTAAAAGGTTTATTTGACACCAAGATTGGAAACTATCAAGATCAGCTTGCAGCATTTGACCAGATTGAGAATCAACTGACGTTAAACACAGCTTGACATCATCGGCATACATTAACACACGAGAAAATTTAATAACGGATGGAAGATCATTAATAAATAATGTAAATAACAAAGGGCCAAGGTGACTCCCTTGAGGTACACCGGAAGTGACCTTAACACACTTGGAGACTAAGCCGTTAAAATACACTTTCTGTGTTCTGAGATTTAAATAGCTAGATATCCAGATAATTAAGTTATTTGGAAATCCCAAGAGGTAAACCTTATGTAGTAATAGTGAGTGATTAACTGAGTCAAAAGCTTTACTGAAATCAGTATAAATAACGTCCGTTTGCATTTTGTTTTGGAAACCATCAATTACCAACGAATTGAGCTCCAGTAAGTTAGTGGTAGTAGATCTATATTTCATAAACCCATACTGGCATGGTGATATAATAGATCTACAATAATGTTGTAACTGTGAGGCTATTAATTTCTCAAACAGTTTCGGAATAGCAGACAACTTTGATATTCCTCTATAATTCTCGGCATTCGATTTGTTTCCTTTTTTATGGAGAGGAATAATAAAAGATTCCTTCCAATAGTTTGGAAAAAAACATAACTCCATTGACAAATTAAAAAGAATATATAAAGGAATTAATAAAGCCTCAGCACAATGCCTAAGCACACATGCTGGAACTACATCTGACCCTGGTGAAAATACAGACTTTAGAATCTTTAAATTATTTAATAGTGAACCGGAACGGGGTCTCCTTTCGTCTTCCTGTCTGGTGTTGTGTGTTCCAAGCGGAGATCTACGCTGTTTGACAAGCGACCAAGTTGATACAGACATTGGGCGGAAGCTCGAGTGTCGTGTCGATCTATGTTGACACCAATCAGCGATAAAAGCACTCTCATCGAACACCATAAAGGGTAAATTAACACAGTGATGTCATTGAACCTATGCCAACCACACTCTATTACACTTGTCTGGGTACCTGGACACATGGGTGTAGCAGGTATCGAGGCGGCTGATGAGTGTGCTCGACTAGGGTCGGCGTCATCTGCAAGTCTCGTCGTGACCGAAATTAAGAGACCAATTCAGCACGTCCTATCGAAACCTAATTGTTCCATGAGAACAGCGGCTGGGAAACACGGGACAGCATCATCGGGCTGCGAAGTGTCAAAAGCACAATGGCCAAGATATAACCCAAAGCGAACATCCGAGCTCTTAAACTTCACAAATAACAAGATAAGGTTACTAATACAAGTCTTACAGTTTTTACATCAGACATCACAATGGATAATTTGGTCTCTGGGTGCTTCTGTCGAGCTGTCTGTTCGAGCACTCCCGACTGTAGCTTTCTTACTTTTAAAAAATATTACTCTTCAAAACTTGTTGGCGGGAATTTTACAATCTTTCGACAGTACACTCCACTGTAGCTTTCTTAATAGTTAGATACTGATTTATGTATGCTAATATTGTTTGAACGTTGCCATGACTCCAGTATATATTCCGATTCCAATTTGAAAATCATTTTGGAGGAGTCGCCATTGTTGAGGGATCATGCCCGAACAATATGCGGAATACCGATCCGTGTTGTGGTGCTCGGTGATTCCTCCTTAAATTTTCTCCGACGGTTATGAAACCGTATCCGTCAGAGTAGTAGCTTGGTTTTAATTACAATTTGTTCAAGAGTAACGCGTGGTAGAAAACACTTTCGGACATCTACATATAACTAGTATTTTTTTAACGAATCCGTGCGACCTGTGGACGATCCTATTTTAATCCTACTTTTGTTAATGCCTTCCAACTTTTCCCGTTCGATTTCGAGAAGCTCCTGGTTTCTTCACTTTCTTCCGGTACCGCCAGATTTATCCGAATCATCTTAGGTTATTATCAGCTTTGAACACATCTGTTAGGAAATAAACGTTGTGCAGTTAATACATGCAATTAGCTAAAGTAATTTAATGTAAAAGCCTTACCGATATTTTTTTCAACTCGAAGAAATTAGCAGCTCCCAGTTGCTGTAAAATCCGCAAGACGGGTCAGTTTTTCGACAATATAAATTTCTGATATGCCGAGAAATTAGAACATTTTGGTATGCATTATAATAATTTGAATTTGGCTGTGATCGAATTAAAAACATGGATGTTATTAACCAATCAACTATATACGGCATGCTTAGTTTGTAAAGTTGACAGTGTGACTATGTCGGTATAGATTGGATTTTTTTCTAATATATACAAAACAAGTAAGAAAGCTACAGTCGAAAGTGCTCGACCGTATGATACCCGCATCCCATTTCGAGAGAATACAAAAAGCTTATATGCTATTTTAACAAAAAATATACCACAAAATATACTGAAATTTGTTTTTTTTGTATATACATATTTTTTTTTTGAAATCCATTAAATACCGACATGGTAACTCTGTCAACTAAGCAAACAAAGCGCGAGCAGCTGCAAATGAATTTTGCATATGAAATTGATTCTTTAATAACTTCCTCGTATTTCATTCGATCTTGACCAAATTCACAGTAGTCATTGAGAATATAATTATGATTATGCATACCAAAATGCTCTAGGTTAATTATTACGGCTTTTAGAGTTTTTGGAGGCGCAAATGGGCGTGGCAAAAATCTAAAACAAACTTGATCTGCATAAGACCTACACGAATTCTGTCACCAAATTTGATATCTCTAAGTCATTCACACACTTAAAACGTCCATATGCATTGGGCACAACAATTTTGATAAATAATTTAACGAATAACTTTTGTTCTACTTATCCGATTTGTACCAAAATTACAGGGTATATTAAGCGCAGATGGGTTACCAAATTACACATCATTACACAAAGAACTTTTGGAGTTATACGCAATTTACATAAAAAAAACTTGACTTTTTCTAGATTAATGCTTATTGTGGGCGAAGGGGGCGTGGCATCCAAATTTTGAAATAAACTTGATCTGTGTAGGGTATGAAGGAACCTTTTTGCTAAATTTGGTGTCTCTATGTCTTATAGTCTCTGAGATCCAGGTGTTCATACGGACGGACAGACGGACAGACAGACAGACGGACATGGCTATATCGTCTCGGCTGTTGACACTGATCAAGAATATATATACTTTATGGGGTCGGAGATGCCTCCTTCTGCCTGTTACATACATTTTCTGTTGTCACTAAGTTATAATACCCTTCTACCCTATGAGTAGAAATGGAAAATTCACTTGCAGCTGCCCGCGCTTTGTTTGTTTAGTTGACAGTGTGACCATAACGGTGTTGTGGATTTTTATTCGCTATTTTCAAATATATACAAAAAACAAGTTTTAGTATATTTGGTATATTTTTTGTTAAAATATCATTTAAGTTTTTGTTTTCTCTCGAAATGGGTTGCGGGTATCATACAGTCGAGCACTTTTGACTGTAGCTTTCTTGCTTGTCAAATTTAAGTTTGGGATCGAGCAGAATACCTAGATCTTTATCAAACTCAATGCGCTCAAGAGGTTTTGCATGTAGAAAATAAGTATTGTTAAAAAGCAAACGCCTGCAGAAAGACATTACGTTACATTTATTGCAATTAAGATTTAAAAGGTTTATTTGACACCAAGATTGGAAACTATCAAGATCAGCTTGCAGCATTTGACCAGATTGAGAATCAACTGAAGTTAAACACAGCTTGACATCATCGGCATACATTAACACACGAGAAAATTTAATAACGGATGGAAGATCATTAATAAATAATGTAAATAACAAAGGGCCAAGGTGACTCCCTTGAGGTACACCGGAAGTGACCTTAACACACTTGGAGACTAAGCCGTTAAAATACACTTTCTGTGTTCTGAGATTTAAATAGCTAGATATCCAGATAATTAAGTTATTTGGAAATCCCAAGAGGTAAATCTTATGTAGTAATAGTGAGTGATTAACTGAGTCAAAAGCTTTACTGAAATCAGTATAAATAACGTCCGTTTGCATTTTGTTTTGGAAACCATCAATTACCAACGAATTGAGCTCCAGTAAGTTAGTGGTAGTAGATCTATATTTCATAAACCCACACTGGCATGGTGATATAATAGATCTACAATAATGTTGTAACTGTGAGGCTATTAATTTGTCAAACAGTTTCGGAATAGCAGACAACTTTGATATTCCTCTATAATTCTCGGCATTCGATTTGTTTCCTTTTTTATGGAGAGGAATAATAAAAGATTCCTTCCAATAGTTTGGAAAAAAACATAACTCCATTGACAAATTAAAAAGAATATATAAAGGAATTAATAAAGCCTCAGCACAATGCCTAAGCACACATGCTGGAACTACATCTGACCCTGGTGAAAATACAGACTTTAGAATCTTTAAATTATTTAATAGTGAACTTTTAGTAATTAATGGTTTAAAAATGCAATGTGCGTCATTTATCTGATACGGATAAGGCAAAACCAATCGATCGTTTTGAGATCTATATGTTGTTTGAAAAAAATCAGCAAATAAATCAGCAAAAGACTGATTAGTTTTCGCTGTATTCTTTTCAAAAAAAAACAGTCGATGGAAGCGTTGATGAACCACGCTTCATATTAACAAAGTTATAGAATCTCCTTGGATCACTGCGAAACCGCCGTCCACAATTTACGAGGTAGTAATTGTAACACTGCGTATTAAGAACAATAAAATTTGATCGTGCAATCGAATAACAAGAGAAGTTAAAGGAAGTGTTAGATTCCTTAAACTTCTTGTAATTTTTCGACATTTTATTTTTAAGGTATGTCAATTCCCGTGTAAACCAAACAGGCGCATACGTCGAATGAAGAGTTTAATGCAGTATAAAACAGTTCAGTTGCACTATCAATGTCCCTACACTCGCAAAAAGGAGACCAGTCAGTGTTCGACAGGATCCGAGAGAGTTCATTGAAATCTGTGTAACGAAAATGACGCACGTGTTGCAATCTCGTAGTAGAGTATGCTACACGGGTCTCTAGGTTCATCAACACTTCTAAAGTAGGATGATAAGGATCTTCAGGAAGGGATAAAGGTTCAGATCGGGAGACAGATGTAAGGGAAGGATCCAAAACAAAAACCAAAAACCAAAACAAATAGCATTTATTTGACGTCATGATAATCCAAACAAATTATCTATAAAATCATGCTGGGATGCAGAATTTAAAGCGTTGGAGTCAGAATTTGATAGCCAAGTCATTCCTGTAATGTTAAAATCAGATCAGATAGCAAAGTAGGGACAGAAAGTATAGCCGAAAAATGTGAAGAATAGACAGAAGAATCAGAAGATGGAGGAACATATGAACAAGTTATAAAAATACAAGCACCATGAACAGACAATTTTACAGCTACGAATTCTAAATCGACAGCGCAATCAATTGTAACTACTTCAGAGGTGAAAGCAACGTCAACTGCGATTAAAACCCCACCTCCACGACGAGGAGGAGTGCGATCTCGTCTATAAATATTGTATTTACTTGAAAGGATTTCGAAGCTTAAAATTTCTAGCCTAAGCCAAGTCTCTGAAAAAGCTACGACATTGTATAGAAAGGAAAGACTACTAAGATAGAGATTGCTAAGTTTGCTACACAGACCTCTTACGTTCTGGTAGCCAAGTGAGAAGGATGTTAGTTTTTTGTAGTTACAGAGCTTTTACTCGCAACAGTAGGAAGTTCAACAGGAGTACGAATTTTCTTTTTTGCGGTATATTCCTTTACAATTACATGATCTGGCCAGAACTTTTTACAACAAATGTTGCTAAATTGATCGGCAGGAACAGTAATTTTAAAAGACGATATTTCCCGGGAATAATTAAATTGAAATTTGTCCACTGAAACATTGGCTTTAGATTTGGCCTGAATAAAAGCCATGACTTCATCAGAAGTTTAATCAGGGGCAAGCCTGGAAACAAAAATGTGTTTCTTTGGTGGAACGCCAACAAGTGATTTGAGATTAACCACAGCCGCATTTACGTAGCAACTACAGCCTTGGATGGCTGACCAACAGAAACTGCTGGGGTGGTTAAGTCTTCAGTGCATACAACAACTGAAACATTACCATCGCCGGTGTTAGTAGGAACAATATCCATGGGTAGAACATTATTCTCGTCACTACTAACTATTATTGGAGGAGCAGGAGAAGAAAGATTTATTAATGCAGGAACAGACGGAGCAGACAAATGATTTGGGTGTGGGGAAAGTTCATTAGCGCTTATGGACAACCTCGGATTGGCCTTTTTACGCTTAGGTGACTCATTCAAAAGTTTCATATTTTTGAATTCATCATCCAGCGCTGAGAAACCTTCAAACAGTTTTTTAAACCGTCCAAAGATATCTCCAAAGCCTTTCTTGGTTTGTCGCATAAAGCCCATAATGTCTTTCTCGACATCTCTGCATGATTCACAAGTCCACTTCAAGCCTTGATTGCCTGATTTCTCGTGCGACACATTGTCGCACAGCCAGCAGCAAACAAAACCCATTCTTACGTTTGCACGAACTTGGCAATTTTTATTTGAACAGACAAACATGGTGATAAGAAAAGAAAATTTGAAACAAAAAACAGACAGCAAAAAAGCAAATTTTTACACAAAGGTATATTTGAAAGAAAATAAGGTTAGTGTGCAAATAAAAAAAAAAATTGTAATTTTAAATACCAAATATAAAATTTTAAATAAGAAAACTTAGTCAACAAAAACGCACCTAGGGTTAAATCTGTTGACGTTGCTTTACTTGTAAAAGCGCGAGCACGACCGAAACAAGAAACCGCAAACGGAATAACTGAGAGCAAAATAGAGCGCAACCAACACCAACAACACAAACTAATGCGCGCAAGAGAAAACTTGGGAGACGTAAAGAGCAAGTGCAAGAGTGCAAGAGTATGAAAAGCAAAACCAAATTGAACGCAGTGACAAAACAATAAGTAAACACTGTATGCCTTAGAATTTGTTTTTGCGATTTTATGTAAATCAAACAAAATGCGAAATAAATAATAGTTCACAATGTATACTGTTGATTTTGACAAAAAACTAAAACAAAACTAAATTTGTAAAAGATAACACAAATGAAAGTGATAGCCAAGAATGCGAAGAAAAAAAACACGTCCGTTTGCGATGCGAGGCGGCGACTATATTTCGTAGTTAAGTAGTAGATAATTACATTTACACCAGGAATAGAAACTATCAAGATCAGCTTGCAATAGAGAGTTAGAAGCTATATTAATTTAAGCTAGGGAAATCTTGACATCACCAGCATACACTCATTTATGTTTGAGTTCTATTATTAAGATAGCCAGATATACATAGCCGAAAATAATATGGAAAACTTATAGTGTTTTGTTTTTTTAACTAATAGGCAATGGTTAACGGAGTCAAAAGCTTTATTAAAGTCAATATAAATAACATCAGTCTGCAACTTCTGAGCAAATTGTAACCGACAAAGACACAGATAAATATTTTAAAGTAGCCTGTTAAGTAAGTCAAGATTCGATTTTGCAACAGCATATCGCGCGAAATCTGCAGAATTTCCAGTGCGTTGTTATTTTTTTAAATAGCCTTATTTAAGGTTTTTTAATCTTTTTAATTATCATAATTTTTAGCTTATTATAAAAAATAGTCAAAGGTGTCTCTAAATTAATGGAAGCATGCAAAATATAACACTCCTAATTTATTATGAGGTCATTTAATCTATAAAAATTTGTCTTTTTAAATCACAGTGATCTATTTACTTTCTTAGGTATGTCAATGTGCTCAGAAAACGGTAATTTAATATATAGCTCTAAAGTTGGATGATGAATCTTCTGGAACTAAGTACAGTGGTATGTGCAGGATCTGTACGTATATTAAGTCAAGAAGGAGGTTATTACATTTATGGATTTGGTTAATTTATGGAAGCGAATGATCGACAAGACCATTTAGAAACTCATGCGAAAAATAAGGAACTGGATTATTGTCTACTGAACACCATGATTAATTTTGTAAATTAAAATTGTCAAGCACAAACAGAGATTCGCTATTTGGTATTTTAGAGGATATATACTGTTAAATGGATAAGTGTCCAAGATAAACAGAAATATCAGATTGAAGTGGGATGTAAGAACAAGTGATATAGGCTGAAGATTATTCAATCGTTGAATCAATAGTGTCAAATTCAATGCCTGACAAGCAGATTAATTCCGACTTAAGGTCAAAATAAACGACAATAAGAACATCAATTCGAGACAAACGGTCTATAAGACGTAATTTAGTAGAAGTCTATAAGACGTAACGATGAGTATAGAGAGATAAGTTCAAAATATCAATTTTCAGTTAACAGTAAAACACCATGTTCAAAACAGAAACTATCTAGCAAGAGTTTGGATAGTTTTGATGTAATACTCCATACGTTTTGATACTTTGTTCGAATAGGGGACGTTAGTTGAACAGGATTAATATTTAGTGTTTTGAAAAAATGGTGTTAGTTAACATTAGGAGCGTGAGCTAAGGTGATATTAAGATGAATATATACTGGTTTCATGTTACGTTTCTTTGGCCCGAACTCATGTAGGTGGCCAGAAACTTGAGTCACACAACAAAGAAAATGAGTCGGAAGGAGTTAATTTAAATGATGCAATTTTCCGAGGTGTTGAGAATGGATGGATGGACTTTGGGGCGATATAAGTAGCTGTGGCCTCAAAAAAAAAAACGGCAGATAATCGAGAAATGGATATCTCCTTTTTCGGAGCCATAGCAAACAAGTAAGAAAGCTACTAATCCGATTTTTACCAAAATTACAGGGTATATTAAGAGTGTCAAGCGCAGATGGGTTACCAAATTACACATCATTACACAAAGAACTTTTGGAGCTATACGCGATTTACATAAAAAAACTTGCCTTTTTCTAGATTAATGCTTATTGTGGGCGAAGGGGGCGTGGCATCCAACTTTTGAAATAAACTTGATCTGCGTAGGGAATGCAGGAACCTATGTGCCAAATTTGGTGTCTCTATGTCTTACAGTCTCTGAGATCGAGGTGTTCATACGGACAGACAGACGGACAGACAGACATGGCTATATCGTCTCGGCTGTTGACGCTGATCAAGAATATATAAACTTTATGGGGTCGAAGATGCCTCCTTCTGCGTGTTACATACATTTTCTGTTGGCACTAAGTCATAATACCCTTCTACCCTATGGGTATAAAAATAATGGATAAAACCAAAACATCAAAATAAAAGATGTAATGTGTAATTTTCTATTGTGGTTAAAAAATCGGAAATATCTTGTATGATATTATATGTGAAAAAATTCCAGATCATTTCAATGAAGTAAGAGGCAGTTTGTCGAACTCTTTCTGCCTTTCCTTTACATAAGCAATTTCCAGCAATCACTCACTTAACTGTGCACTGACAAATGGCCAGCGTATTTATTTTTACCAAAACCAACGCTACCAATTGGCTCAACAGCTTTATAATCCTTCAAAAAAAACGTTGAGCGGTTTTTCTTTAACACTGCAGGTTAGGTTAGCTAAGGTTGAGCAGGCAGCTCGACCGGAGTCGAGAGCACCCAGAGACCATATGGTCCGTTGTGATGCCTGATCTGTATGAACTGTAGGAGTAGAAGGGATTGGGAGGGATTGTTGGGATATTGGAGGAAAGGCTCTGATTGTATTATTTTGTCTACGTGCTACTGGCCAGTTCTGTTGGGCTGCGGTAGCCTCTAGAACTAGCCAGTAGAGTCAAGAAAAAGCGCCGAATATTCCCAAGACTGCCCAGTTCAACGAAGAAAGGCTTTTCCAGAAATTGGGTCCTCTTTCTAAGAAGTGCATGGCAGTCGTAGAGAAGATGCTGGATACTCTCGGTTTCCTCTTCGTCCCCGCAGCTGCGACAGATGTCCTGTTGGGGTCCACCGTACCGTTGAGCTAAACGGCCGATATAGCAGTGTCCCGTTAAGACTCCTGTTAGTAACTTTATCTTGTTTTTTTTTTAAGTTTAAGAGTTTGGTTGTTCGCTTGGGACTGTATATCGGCCAGAGTGCTTTTGACACATCGCAGACCGATGATGCTGCCCAGTGTCTCTCAGCCGCCGTTCTCATGGAACAATTAAGTTCCGATAGCACGTGCTGAATAGGTCTCTTTATATCGTTCGCCCCGAGAGTTTCTGATGACGCTGACCCCAGCCGAGCACACTCATCAGCCGCCTCGTTACCTGGTACTCCCATGTGCCCAGGTACCCAGACAAGTCTGATAGAGTGTGGTTGATATAGGTTCAGTGACATCACTGTGTCTCGGGTTAGTTTACTCTTAATGGTGTTCGATGCGAGTGCTTTTATCGATGATTGGCTGTGAACGAAGATGGACTTGGAGCACACCACACCAGTCAGGATGACGAAAGGAAAGCTAGGTTGCAAGGTCTTCGGAGAATACCCCGATCCAGTGCCTTCTATCGTCTTTGATCCGTCTGTGTAGATCGACAACTCATTATGCCTCAGAGGAGATTCCTCGTTTTACAGTTTTTGGGGGCGGAAAGGGGCGTGGCAAAAATCTAAAACAAACTTGATCTGCGTAAGACCTACACGAATACTGACACCAAATTTGATATCTCTAGCTCATTCACACACTTAATACGTCCATATGCACTGGGCACAAAAATTTTGATAAATAATTTAACGAATAACTTTTGTTCTACTCATCCGATTTGTACCAAAATTACAGGGTATATAGAGTGTCAAGCGCCTATAGTTTACCAAATTACACATCATTACACAAAGAACTTTTGGAGTTATACGCGATTTACATAAAAAAAAACTTGACTTTTTCTATATTAATGCTTATTGTGAGCGAAGGGGGCGTGGCATCCAACTTTTGAAATAAACTTGATCTGCGTAGGGTATGAAGGAACCTTTTTGCCAAATTTGGTGTCTCTATGTCTTATAGTCTCTGAGATCCAGGTGTTCATACGGACAGACAGACGGACAGACGGACATGGATATGTCGTCTCGGCTGTTGACACTGATCAAGAATAAACATACTTTATGCGGTCGGAGACACCTCCTTCTGCCTGTTACATAGATTTTCTGTTGGCACTATGTTATAATACCCTTCTACCCTATACGTAGCGGGTATAAAAAACCTTATCAAAAATCTTGCTTGGCTTAAAAATTTATAATAAATAACCGAAAAATGGGAAGAGTTTCCTTAGTACAGTATAGAAACTCACCCCATTAGGTGGTATACAGAGGCTCACTCACTAGGCTAAAATGCTCTGAATTTTGCTAGCATTCTCTGTTCAGATAGTCAAGCTGCACATTAAACAAGCATCAGTGTATAACAATAATTCTCCCAGTATATTTTTATTCTATTTGAATAAAAATATGTGGGTGTTAGTATATTTCATAAACATCAAAATAAAAGATGTAATGTATAATTGTTTATTGTGGTTAAAAAATCGGAAATATCTTGTGTGATATTATATGTGAAAAAATTCCAGATCATTTCAATGAAGTAAGGGGCAGTTTGTCGAACTCTTTCTGCCTTTCCTTTACATAAGTAATTTCCAGCAATCACTCACTTAACTGTGCACTGACAAATGGCCAGCGTATTTATTTTTACGCTATCAATTGGCTCAACAGCTTTATAATCCTTCAAAAAAAACGTTGAGCGGTTTTTCTTTAACACTGCAGGATAGGTTAGCTAAGGTTGAGCAGGCAGCTCGACCGGAGTCAAGAGCACCCGGAGTCCATATGGTCCATTGTGATGCCTGATCTGTGTGAACTGTAGGAGTAGAAGGGATTGGGAGGGATTGTTGGGATATTGGAGGAAAGGCTCTGATTGTATTATTTTGTCTACGTGCTACTGGCCAGTTCTGTTGGGCTGCGGTAGCCTCTAGAACCAGCCAGTAGAGTCAAGAAAAAGTGCCATATTCTTCAGCCGAATATTCCCAAGACTACCCACTTATGTTCTGGTATCCCACTTATGTTCTGGTACCCAGTAGTCGTTCTCAGCCACAGTCAATTCTACTGTACGTAGAATGGAGTTGTGACCTGCACCGGGCTTAAGGAGGCATTGGGCGTGAAGCCTGACCGCACTCCTTGCTACCGCGTGCTTGAGGAAGACTCCGATGGGCTCCAGAATTAACATTACATCCATCGCTGCTTGGGGGGTAGAACGAATACATCCTGTTATTCCCAAGCATGTTAGTCTCTGAACTTTGCGGACATTGTTTAGATAGTGCAGGCAGCTCGACCGGAGTCGAGAGCACCCAGAGACCATATGGTCCGTTGTGATGCCTGATCTGTATGAACTGTAGGAGTAGAAGGGATTGGGAGGGATTGTTGGGATATTGGAGGAAAGGCTCTGATTGTATTATTTTATCTACGTGCTACTGGCCAGTTCTGTTGGGCTGCGGTAGCCTCTAGAACCAGCCAGTAGAGTCAAGAAAAAGCGCCATATTCTCCAGCCGAATATTCCTAAGACTGCCCAGTTCAACGAAGAAAGGCTTTTCCAGAAATTGGGTCCTCTTTCTAAGAAGTGCAGGGCAGTCGTAGAGAAGATGCTGGATACTCTCGGTTTCCTCTTCGTCCCCGCAGCTGCGACAGAAGTCCTGTTGGGGTCCACCGTACCGCTGAGCCATACGGCCGATGTAGCAGTGTCCCGTTAAGACTCCTGTCAGTAACCTTATCTTGTTCCTTATAAATTTTAAGAGCTCGGTTGTTCGCTTGGGACTGTATCTTGGCCAGAGTGCTTTTGACACCTCGCAGCCTGGTGATGATGCCCAGTGTCTCTCAGCCGCCGTTCTCATGGAACAATTATGTTCCGATAGCACGTGCTGAATAGATCTCTTTATATCGTTCGCCGCGAGAGTTTTTGATGACGCTGATCCCAGCCGAGCACATTCATTAGCCGCCTCGTTACCTGGTACTCCCATGTGCCCAGGTACCCAGACAAGTCTGATAGAGTGTGGTTGATATTGGTTCAGTGACATCACTGTGTCTCGGGTTAGTTTACTCTTAATGGTGTTCGATGCGAGTGCTTTTATCGCTGATTGGCTGTGAACGAAGATGGACTTGGAGCACACCACACCAGTCAGGATGACGAAAGGAAAGCTAGGTTGCAAGGTCTTCGGAGAATACCCCCGATCCAGTGCCTTCTATCGTCTTTGATCCGTCTGTGTAGATCGACAACTCATTATGCCTCAGAGGAGATTCCTCGTTTTACAGTTTTTGGGGGCGGAAAGGGGCGTGGCAAAAATCTAAAGCAAACTTGAACTGCGTAAGACCTACACGAATACTGACACCAAATTTGATATCTCTAGCTCATTCACACACTTAATACGTCCATATGCACTGGGCACAACAATTTTGATAAATAATTTAACGAATAACTTTTGTTCTACTCATCCGATTTGTACCAAAATTACAGGGTATATAGAGTGTCAAGTTTACCAAATTACACATCATTACACAAAGAACTTTTGGAGTTATACGCGATTTACATAAAAAAAAACTTGACTTTTTCTATATTAATGCTTATTGTGAGAGAAGGGGGCGTGGCATCCAACTTTTGAAATAAACTTGATCTGCGTAGGGTATGAAGGAACCTTTTTGCCAAATTTGGTGTCTCTATGTCTTATAGTCTCTGAGATCCAGCTGTTCATACGGACAGACAGACGGACAGACGGACAGTCGGACAGACGGACAGACGGACATGGCTATATCGTCTCGGCTGTTGACGCTGATCAAGAATATATATACTTTATGGGGTCGGAGATGCCTACTTCTGGCTGTTACATACATTTCCTGTTGGCACTAAGTTATAATACCCTTCTACCCTATGGGTAGCGGGTATAAAAACGTGACTTGTTCTGGATTTATGAATATTGTTTGTGAAGGGGGCGTGGCATCCAACTTTTGAAATAAACTTGATTTGCGAAAGGAATGCAGGAACCTGTGTACCGAATTTGGTGTCTCTATATCTTATAGTCTCTGAGATCTAGGTGTTCATACGGATATATACTTTATGGGGTAGGAGATGGCTCCTTCTGCCTGTTACATATATTTTGTGTTTCCGCCCCTAAAAACTATAAAAGCCGTAATAATGGACCTAGACACCTGAATTGGTATGCATAATCAAAATGATAGTCTCAAGGACTCCTGTGAATTTGGTTGAGTTCGAATGAAAAACAAGTAAGTTATTAAAGAATCAATTTTATATGCAAAATTCGCACGCAGCTGATCTCGCTTTGTTGTTTAGTTGGCAGTGTGACCCTGTCGGTGTTACGGATTTTTACCCGCTATTTGCAAATATATACAAAAACAAGTTTCAGTATATTCTTTCCTATATTTTTTGTTAAAATATTTAGGTTTTTTGTTTTCTTTTGAAGTGGGTTGCGGGTATCATACGGTAGTCAGCACAGAGAACTTGAAATGGTTCATGCTTTGAATAGTAAGTTGTACAGAGGTTCAAGGAAAAGGGTGTTTTTGTATGTCTAACTGGAACAGAAAGGTTTATATGCCCAAGTAGGTATGGAGAATCTATATTACCCTTTAGTAGTTTGACTATAAACATAACGTAATTTGTTTGTCAAAATTCAGCATTCATTCACATCGTCTAGTTTAATCAGATGTAACATATTAAGAGTATAATGCCGAGTTAGCCGAGCTGTGTAACCTTATATTTCGTAGTTAAGTAGTAGATAATTATATTTACACCAGTAATAACAAGTAAGAAAGCTACAGTCAAGAGTTCCCGACCGTATGATTCCCGTAACCCATTTCGAGAGAAAACAAAAAACTTAAATGATTTTTTAACAAAAAATATACAAAATATACTAAAACTTGTTTTTTTGTATATATTTGAAAATAGCAAATAAAAATCCACAACACCGTTATGGTCACACTATCAACTAAACAAACAAAGCGCGGGCAGCTGCAAGTGAATTTTCCATATAAAATTGATTCTTTAATAACTTCCTTGTTTTTCATTCGATCTCAACCAAGTTCACAGGAATCATTGAGAATATAATTATTATTATTATGCATACCAAAATTCAATGCTCTAGGTCTATTATATAGTCTATAGTCTCTGAGATCTAGGTGTTCATACAGACGGACAGACGGACAGACAGACAGACGGACATGGCTATATCGTCTCGGCTGTTGACACTGATCAATAATATATATAATTTATGTGGTCGGAGATGCCTCCTCCTGCCTGTTACATACATTTTCTGTTGGCACTAAGTCATAATAAAAAACCTTATCAAAAATCTTGCTTGGCTTAAAAATTTGTAATAAATAACCGAAAAATGGGAAGAGTTTCCTTAGTACAGTATAGAAACTCACCCCATTAGGTGGTATACAGAGGCTCACTCACTAGACTAAAATGCTCTGAATTTTGCTAGCATTCTCTGTTCAGATAGTCAAGCTGCACATTAAACAAGCTTCAGTGTGTAACAATAATTCTCCCAGTATATTTTTATTCTATTTGAATAAAAATATGTGGGTGTTTGTATATTTCATAATTAAAAAATAATGGATAAAACCAAAACATCAAAATAAAAGATGTAATGTATAATTGTCTATTGTGGTTAAAAAAACGGAAATATCTTGTATGATATTATATGTGAAAAAATTCCAGATCATTTCAATGAAGTAAGAGGCAGTTTGTCGAACTCTTTCTGCCTTTCCTTTACATAAGCAATTTCCAGCAATCACTCACTTAACTGTGCACTGACAAATGGCCAGCGTATTTATTTTTACGCTATCAATTGGCTCAACAGCTTTATAATCCTTCAAAAAAAACGTTGAGCGGTTTTTCTTTAACACTGCAGGTTAGGTTAGCTAAGGTTGAGCAGGCTGCTTGACCGGAGTCAAGAGCACCCGGAGTCCAAATGGTCCATTGTGATGCCTGATCTGTGTGAACTGTAGGAGTAGATGGGATTGGGAGGGATTGTTGGGATATTGGAGGAAAGGCTCTGATTGTATTATTTTGTCTACGTGCTACTGGCCAGTTCTGTTGGGCTGCGGTAGCCTCTGGAACCAGCTAGTAGAGCCGAGGAAAAGCGCCATATTCTCCAGACGAATATTCCCAAGACTGCCCAGTTCCGCAAAGAAAGGCTTGCCCAGAAATTGGGTCCGCTTTCTAAGAAGTGCAGGGCAGTCGCAGAAAAGATGCTGGATACTCTCGGTTTCCTCTTCGCAGCTGCGACAGAAGTCCTGTTGGGGTCCACCGTACCGTTGAGCCATACGGCCGATATAGCAGTGTCCCGTTAAGACTCCTGTCACAAACCTTATCTTGTTCCTTTTAAAGTTTAAGAGCTCGGTTGTTCGCTTGGGACTGTATCTTGGCCAGAGTGCTTTTGACACCTCACAGCCCGATGATGCTGCCCAGTGTCATCTGTCATCATCCCCTGTCATCACCTGTCATCACCTGTCATCCCACTTATGTTCTGGTACCCGGTAGTCGTTCTCAGCCGTAGTCAATTCTACTGTACGTAGAATGGAGTTGTGACCTGCACCAAGCTTAAGGAGGCATTGGGCGTGAAGCCTGACCGCACTCCTTGCTGCCGCATGCTTGAGGAAGACTCCGATAGGTTCCAGATTTAACATTACATCCAGCGCTGCTTGGGGGGTAGAACGAATACATCCTGTTATTCCCAAGCATGCTAGTCTCTGAACTTTGCGGAGATTGTTTAGATAGGAGTCGATGTGTCCCGCCTCCCACCATACAAGAGCCCCGTACGTCAGTATAGGTCTGACAATTGCAGTGTAGAACCAGTGAAGGATATACGGTTGCAATCCCCATCCTTTACCAAAGGTCTTATTGAACACAAATAAGGTTTGTAACGCTTTCTTCATCCTTTCCTCCGAGTTTCTCATCCAGGAGAGTTTGGAGTCCAGGATTACTCCAAGGTACTTTGCCTCCTTTGATAACTTGAGCTCTGTTCTTCCGAGTGACGGAAGCTTGAAGCTCGTTATCCTATATTTTCGAGTGAACAGAACTAGTTCGGTCTTTTGTGGGTTGGCCCCAAGACCGTTGTGTTCTGCCCATCGCAGAGTTTCGCTCAGTGCGGCGTTTTTCATTCGATCTCAACCAAGTTCACAGGAATCATTGAGAATATAATTATTATTATTATGCATACCAAAATTCAATGCTCTAGGTCTATTATATAGTCTATAGTCTCTGAGATCTAGGTGTTCATACAGACGGACAGACGGACATGGCTATATCGTCTCGGCTGTTGACACTGATCAATAATATATATAATTTATGTGGTCGGAGATGCCTCCTTCTGCCTGTTACATACATTTTCTGTTGGCACTAAGTCATAATAAAAAACCTTATCAAAAATCTTGCTTGGCTTAAAAATTTGTAATAAATAACCGAAAAATGGGAAGAATTTCCTTAGTACAGTATAGAAACTCACCCCATTAGGTGGTATACAGAGGCTCACTCACTAGACTAAAATGCTCTGAATTTTGCTAGCATTCTCTGTTCAGATAGTCAAGCTGCACATTAAACAAGCTTCAGTGTGTAACAATAATTCTCCCAGTATATTTTTATTCTATTTGAATAAAAATATGTGGGTGTTTGTATATTTCATAATTAAAAAATAATGGATAAAACCAAAACATCAAAATAAAGGATGTAATGTATAATTGTCTATTGTGGTTAAAAAATCGGAAATATCTTGTATGATATTATATGTGAAAAAATTCCAGATCATTTCAATGAAGTAAGACGGAAGCTTGAAGCTCGTTATCCTATATTTTCGAGTGAACAGAACTAGTTCGGTCTTTTGTGGGTTGGCTCCAAGACCGTTGTGTTCTGCCCATCGCAGAGTTTCGCTCAGTGCGGCGTTCAGTAGCTCACTAACTGTTGGCAGGAATCTGCCAGTTACCATTAGACCCAGGTCGTCCGCATAAGCATTCACTCTGCAGCCCTTATACTTCAGTTTGAGAAGAAGGTCATTTAGGACAATGTTCCACTACAAGGGGGATATCACACCCCCTTGCGGGGTGCCCCTGGTTGCCCTTCTCCTGATAGTTGAGGCGCAGAGTTGGGCGTTTATCATTCTTTGGCGAAGCATGTCGCTGAGCCATCGAGTGATTGTCGGGTGTGAGCCTATGTTGACAAGTGCTGCCGTTATAGACTCGATCCTGACATTGTTAAAGGCACCCTCTATGTCGAGAAATGCCGCTAACGTAAACTCGTTCCTTTGCAGTGTGCCTTCAATTGTGCTTACCACCTCGTGCAAAGCCGTCTCTACTGATCTACCTTTGAGGTAGGCGTGTTGGGACTTGCTTAAAGTGTGAAGTGTTAGCTTACTTCTGAGATGAAGGTCCAGAAGTCTCTCTAGTGTTTTCAATAAAACGATGAGAGACTTATGGGCCTATAGTCTTTTGCTGAGCAGTGGTTTATCTTTCCTGCTTTGGGAATGAATGCCACCCTCACTTCTCTCCAGGTTTTTGGAATGTATCCCGTAAGGAGACATCCCCTGAAGATTTCTAATAGCCATTGCGACAGATGTACGCATACCATCTGTAACATGACCGGTCTGATGTCATCTGGTCCTACTGATTTGTAGGGGTTGAACGACTTGATAGCCCAGATTATCTTCTCAGTGTTGACAATTTCGTCAATTAGGACTTGACTCTCATGAAGCGCGTTTCCCTCCGGCTCGCCGCTGATGTGAGAGGTGGGGATCCCATTCTCGTCTTCAGCTTATGTGCAGCCTGGAAAGTGTGCGTTCATGAGGAGTTGCAGAGTCTCCTGACTATTTCAGTCTAGTCTACCTGGCAGTTTCCGTCTTTTGCTCTGTTGTAAAGCTTTCTCGTTTCCTTTCGTATCTGGCCGAGTTTCGGAGTCCACCACTTGTTGCAGTTTGACTTCGGTGGAAGGCTGATTGGACATGATTTGATGAAGGCCTTACATAGAGTATCTGTGACATTCTGGGTCGATTCCTCCAACTTGTCTGGGTTGTCTAGCCTCCCCACTGGGTGGTTGGGAATAGATTCCATAACAAGCTTTGAGTATTTGACCCAGTTTGCCTTTCGTGGGTTCCTGAAGGGCGCCTTTGCCTCTCTGTACCATCCAACTTCGAACACTATCCTATAATGATCCGAAAAGAAGGTGCCAGTCTTCTACGGAGAGGGAGTCGCTGTTGGTCGCTAGAGCTAAATCTATAACCTCAGATCGGTTCTTATTGCCGATCACCCTCAGCCACACCACCTTGGCTACCTCGATTACACACATTAAGATTAGTGAGCATCACGAATTCAAGCAGCGACTCCCCTCTCTCGTTGGTGTCTCTGCTCCCCCAAAAGGTATTGTGGGCATTAGCATCACACCCAAGGATTAGATCCGTGCCCTCTTTCTGCGCATGCTGAATGATTGGGTCCGTTCCTACGCTCGCATAGCGCTACCGTCAAGTCCCTGTTGCTGTAAATAGAAGAGAAGAGCACATTAAGTCCGGTTCTTACCACGATACAGGTTCTGGACTTACCCACAGTTTTCGGGTCAAGAAGATGGTATCCGCGAGCTCCCAAACTACAAACCCTTTCACCTACGATGCAGGGTTCTTGGATGAGAGCCACATCCACCCTCTCCTTGTCCATCCACCGTAGTAGGTCTGTGGAAGGAACCCTCGAGTGGTGTAGATTAATCTGCACTTTCCGGTCGACCTAGCATCTTCGCGCCCAGCGCCTGCAGGAACGATTGCCGGAACGCAGCCCATTCCCATCTTCAGCCGGCCTTGCTTACTAAGGAGTTGGCTCTTGGACTCCGGACCAATGCTGATGCAGAGATCCTTGCCGTTTCCTTTGTCTCAGGCGAGACCTCGTTTGATCGTCCAGTCCGCTGTGTGACAGTCCGCATTCTGGCTTTTGATCAATATAAGGGTGTTTCGATCCTCCCGGATGGGAGGTGGGATCCAGACCTTAATGATCGTCCGCTCAGGAATTTGGTCTACAGGGACGACGTCAATTCAGTGTCTTTGAGGAATCGCAGGAATTCCTCGTTGGCACATGCCACCACTTTGACACCCTTGTACCAGTTGATGCCATCAAACTCTGCCACGAACGGATTCTGCGGTCGAGTGATGGCATCAGCAATCCCCTGGTCAATTAACCCTTCCAGGATAAGCCAGTTATCAACAGAAAGCTTCCCATCCGGGTTGCTTCTGTCGATTATGGCTACCTGTAGCTCCGGCTTCGTGCTTAAGCTGGCCAGGATGCCCCCTGGACACACCCGCTTGCTCTCCGAAGCCTTCGCCGAGTCATCCGACCTCTGCCTCTTACTGACAGGTGGGTTGGCCTTTTTCGGTAGCTTGCTCACCGTTCTCTCCTTTCCAGGAGGTGTGGCTTTTGCAAGCTGCACTCTTTCTTCATTCTAAAGGTGACTTGGGTTTCTTTGGTTCCACCAACTTCGACGTAGAAGGTTTGACTTCCTCCGTCGGGTTGGCTACGGCTACTTCCTGAAACCCCTTCTCACCCTGGCACCGTGCACTCATACTCGGTTCAGCTGACTGGGTGTTGCCGGACACGCCAGCGAGCCTCAAGTACCGCCGCACTTTGTATTCGTGCGTTTTGCGCAATTTCCTCTCACGCTCGTTCAACGACTCTGGGTTGCGGCCTTCCAGTCCCTTAAGGAACTTGAGAGAGCTCTTATACCCTGAGCGTTGTTTGCGCTTGAGGTTAGCGCCTTCCTTGTTGGATGGTCCCTGGACTACTGTCACTTCGTCTTCATCAGTGCTCGATGACTCATCCAACGGCATCCTCGCTAGCGCAAGCGCTAGCTCGGACTCCGTCATCGATGAGCCTGTAAGCAAAGACTCCGGCTCCGTGGCAGCTGTTTCCAGGTCCACACCCTCGTGTCGATGGAGTTTGTCCACTCCACCGTCGTGACCACTGGCGACACGCAGAGAGGATTTCGCCTCCCCGTGCCCGCCGGTGGTAGCGGTCACACTTCTCACCGACGTTTGGGCTGACATCCCAGCCCGAGTTGACGCCTCTATAACATCCTCCATGATGAATTTAAGGATTCATGGTGCATTTTATACTTGCTGCCAAGTACCTCTTGACCATGGTCCTGGACCTCAGCTTTCCAGAATAAATCTAAAAAGCTTGGGCCCAGTCCCTTAGCTAGAATCTGCAAGGTGTCATGAGCGAGCAAGTGATGCTGACATCTTTCGGTCGCCCGAGACGATGCAGTATTCATTGCCCAGCCGGCACCCTCGTGGAGGGTTCAGTCAGAGGATTTTCGCCAGCCCTTTAACACTGTAAATTCGATTCATTCCGAAAAGCACTTCTATATGCCGAGGTATGTTATTATTCTAATACGCCTGCATAAAAAAGAAATTTCAGCAAAGAAAACATGGAGAAGAAGTGCCTATTTTCATTGGAGTTGTAAAAGATAGTACATAAGGAAGAGTTCATACTGTACATTCCAATAAAACTTTCACGTAAGACTTTAAATCCAAGTAGTTCAGGGTCCAACCACTTTTTTTCTGTTTTTTTTAATAGTTTGTTTTTATTTATTGAATCTTCTCTTAAGTTGAGACTAACAATATGTTATTAAATCTTATGTTTAGTACATTAATTAACAATTCAAATTTAATTATTTTTGGGTTGCACGTCCCTGGATACTATGGCTGGGTTGGTAGATCTTTACGACGAAGACGGGAGCGGCTATACAGACGGAATAACCCTCGCGCGAGAGGGTTAGGGTGCGAGGAAAGCTTGCTGTGAAACTTCTATTTCTGTTCAGCTATTACATCTCTGACTGGTTGAATATTTAGGTCTTTATGTATGTCTTCGTTGCGAACGTACCACGGTGCCCCGGTGATGGTTCTCAGGATCGTTGATTGAGCTCGCTGGACAACATCAATATTGCTACTACTAGCGTTCCCCCATAACTGGGAGCTATAGGTCCAGATGGGTTTAAGTACGGAAGTGTAGAGCAGCACCTTGTATTCTAGACTACGAGAGGACCGAGCGTTGATAAGCCAATGAAGACTATTGGCTTTAAGTATTTATTTGGCTCTCGATGTGCCTTCGCCAGGTGAGTTGTCTGTCGAGGTGTACTCCTAAATACGTAACGTCGTTCGCTTGCGGAAGTGTGGAATTGTTTAGTCTGAGCGGTGGACAATTTTGCCTGCTTAGGGTAAACATAACATGGTTGAATTTTTGTTTGTTTACTTTTATTCGCCAGTCACATAGATTTGATAAGATGAAGAGTCAGTTGCGCTGATGTTTGGATACGACACTTGAAACGGCTGAGAATAGCTGTATCGTCGGCAAAAGTAGATGTTATTAGTCGTATGTTTGTTGGGTTGTCTGCTATGTATAGAACGTATAGCGTTGGCCCCAGTACGCTGCCTTGTGGGACTCCAGCTCTAGTGGTGTAATCGTCAGACATAGCAGAATTGCATCTCACTAAGAATTTTCTATCATAAAGCTAAGATTTTAATAGTTTGTGTGTATTATTAGGAAGCGTTGCTCTGATCTTATGCATTAGACCTTCTAACTAAACTCTATTGATTTTGGAATCTGCTTCGTATTTCAGAGGTTATGCGATTGACCTGTTCGATAGTTACGTGTGTTTCACGAAACCCAAATTGCAGTTTAGATAAGCATGATAATAAGCTTATTGGTCTATACGAAGAGGCAATTGTGTGATCTTTGCCAGGCTTCGGTATCATTAGTATCAGTGATTTTTTCCATCTCTCTAGTGCAAACTGCACAATATGGGAGCTCAATAATCATTTGTGGCGTTATTTGGTCGGAGCCTGGTGATATTTTCGGATCCAGTTGATTTTTGATAATATGAGCGACTTCGTTTGCTTGAAATTCCATTGGCTCACGTTGAAGCGGTAAGTCATTTATTACAGGCGGTAGTGTAAATGCATTTGTGGCAGGGCTGGGCTGGAACACATTTTTAAGGTGCTGTGCATATGTTATGGCACTGTCTTCATCACTGCTGGCCCAGCTGCCCACTGTGCTTTCTATAGGCGCCACAGTTTCTGTCGGGGAGTAGTTGGAGGGTTGGGTGGGCTCTCCATAGAGAATGCTTTTTGGAAGATGTTCATAATTGCTCTATTAAGCGGCGTTGGGTATTTGCTTCTTGTTGCTTTAAGTCATTGCGAGGTCAATAAAATGGAGCAGTTAATTTGAGTCTGCTGGCCAATATGTTCGTTTGCAAGCTTTTTGCTGGCTCTTGGCTTGGCGACCGTTCTGAGAGATCAGATCAAAAGTCCAAGATTTCTATCGTGCAAGCCAGAAATTGTGCCTCAATCTCGTCCACTTCATCTGATTCGTAAGCGTCGATTACAGTGAATCCAAGCGCCAAGCAAAATTTGACTCCATCTTCTCGTGTTAAAATCCCTCGTTCCACTTTAGCAAAGCTACTTATAAAACCAGAAACCATTATATACACGTTGAGATCTACAATTGCTAAGCGTAGTCCAGTCCAAACACTGTCCATCCGTGTTATCACATATGTATACCGTTAGTACTATGGCACTGAACAGTGTCATTTCCGTGATAGACAAACTTTTCCAGTTTAAAGTTCAAGTTAAGAATCCAGCATCCGAGGACGACTTTGTCCTCACCTATGAAATCCACCGAGATCACTTTCAGTCCCTGTGGGATACTGTTGAGTCGGTGCATAAGCAATGTGTTGCTCACATGAGAGCACTGTTTTTACAGTTAGAAGTGAATCGTTTTCTCCTTCTGTCTTTTGCAGGGGTTGTCGCCTTCCTTCTTTTGACACGGAAGTGTCATTTATGTTGTGATTCAGCAATTAAGCTGCCCACACTCAAGCAATACCAAAAAATGTTAACAAGCGCGGGTGATAAGTCGGTTATCGGTTACCCGCCAAACTGGTATATACCAGCAGCGACCACAACGATATGTACTGTCATTGGCCACACCGATCTACAACATCAGCGGTCACACTCAAAGAATACCAGCAACAGATGCAGCTTGTATAAGTTAACACTCAAAATATTATCAACCAAAATCCCACACGTCCAATATGCAGACTCAGCGTCTGACCAACTTCCTGCACGCGCCGAGTGCACCTGTAAGATTCGAAGAAGACCAAAACCAAGTTGCACAACACATCCGCCACATGCCGGTGCAAGCCAATTCCAAGAACATCGCGAATTGCACCCAACTCGCCAACCAGAAGCAGCGCAGTCAACGCCGCTGCTGAAACTCACAGCTTTATATAGGGCCAGCTTAGACTTAGTCTTTTAGTCTCTAATTTGAATCAATAAAGAACGGTTCCAGTTGGAACCTTCGGTTCCAGTTGGAGCCTTCGGTTCCAGTTGAAACCTTGATCAAATTTTTTTGTTATTATTTCAAAATAAATAATTAACTGGCGCCCGAGCAGGGACCGGATAGTTCGCGTATCGATAGAGCAAAACAGTTTCTAAGTGCGCCAAGAACATTTCGGTCAAAACCGCGTATCGATAGAACAAAACAGTTTCTAAGTGCGTGGAAACAAATCGCGTAACGAAAGTATAAAACATAACTAAGTGCGCGATTCATAAAAAGTTATTATCCCAAATAGAGACTCGTGATTGTAAAAGATCACTGGGAAATAATAACAGGCCAAACGACATTAATTTGTCAAGTGCAACAACAGCAATTAATTTTGCGAACCTTTACGACCATTAATTTAGTCAGTTAAAGGAACAGTTCAAGCAATCTCGGCAATTAAGTTAGCCAACATAAACCCACACCAAAGCAATTAAGTTAGCTAGTGGAAAGGGTGAGACTGCAAGAACTGCATCGGTGGACCACAAATTCTGTAAGATCCGTTCACAGAATACTCTCCAGGAGGTATGGATCACGGAGCCCTAGTAGCAGCCGCAAAGAGGAACAACCCCGTCCCATCAGGAAAGGTGGCCACATCATTATTAATGTAAGTTAGAAATAAGCAAATAAAAGAAAACGGAACATTCAGAACAAATGAAAATAAATGAAAATTGAAAGTTAGAAATAATAAAGCTAAAATAAAGCTCAAAATACGAAAAAAGTACATTGAAAGTTAGAAATAAGAAAGCTAAAAGAAAGCTCAAAATACGAAAAAAGTACATAAATCTGTGTAAAACGATAAATAAAACAAAAAGATCACAACGGTGATATAACTTATTCCAACTTTGCGATTCCTAAGGGACCCTCCAAAGTAGAAGGAAAAAACCATCCACTGGTTATAAACTGATAATATAAAAGAGAAAAAATTTAGGAAAAGAAACGAAAAAGTTAATAATAAAATAATTCGTTCAAATCGCTTATGGCCAATCGTAGTAACTTAATTCGACCCCCCATATTAAATACAGCATAAATAGAGCAAGTTAGTGAAGCGCAGAGACACCGTACAATAGAAAGACAAAATAATAGGCAGATAGAACATCAACAAAATAGACCCATCATGAACGAAGACAACAGAGCTGTGTTAATAGCCGCTGTAAGCGAGATATTGGCTGAACAACTGCCAAGACTAATACGACAGCATACCAATCCCTTTTAGACAACAACCACGACAATACATACACTATGGACAACAACCACCGACTCAGACCCACGGGTCCTATACCAGACGGACAGAAACGACAGAGAAACTTTAACATACAGACAAACAACGACGATACTACTGAATCCGGTGCAGAAACTTACACTACCACAACTAATTATGAACGAGCAGCCGCTGAATACGAGACTCACACAGACATAGAACAAACAATAGAAGAATACATCGAACAGGTGGACCGCTATGACAACAACTATGACGACGACACTTGCGAATTTTATGATTACTCTGCACTTAATTTGATAGAATAAAGAGTTCCTCTCTCCCATACTTTACGTGTAGACTGAGGAACGGCCAGATAATAAAAATTCTCATTGACACTGGATCCAACAGAAACTACATAAGACCAAAATTCGTAGAAAACCCCATTAAAAATAAACAATCCTTTCATGCCGTCTCGATAGGAGGAAATACACTAGTAACACACCATAAAATTGCCAACTTGTTCAACTTAACGGATGTTAAGGAAAAATTTTTCTTATTAAAAGATTTAGAAACCTTTGACGCTATTTTAGGTAATGACACTCTGAAGGAATTAGGAGCTGAAATTAATCCTAGTAAAAACCTAATGATAGTCAGGAGCAATATAAGAATCCCTTTGAAGGAACAAATCTTTGAAGCAGTAAATACAATAGTCCCAAGAATAACCCACTTGTCTGAAATGCAGAAAACAAATCTAAATCAACTCTTGAAAAAATTTCCAAATCTCGCACTCTCCAGAATACCAACAGTTCAAATCAATTCCATAGCCTCAACTCAGCATAGTGCGGAAAGCTCAAGTCACGAACTAATACCCAGTATGGAAGTCCCCATTAATGTTTTTAAAAACAGATATTTCTCCATAAATCAGATAAATTCGACTATAAATTCTCTATACCATTCCCCACTTTTCACCGACACGAAGTATACCGAAAAGAATTCAATGAAAAAGAATTAGTAGTAACCCTTAAGAAATACCTCAATCCCTCAGTTATAAACTGCATCCAAACAACGGAGGATATAATAGGAAAAATACAACTAATCTATCCTAAATACTTTAAAAATGTCAAAACGCGTTTTTCTCAATCAATAACCGAAGACCTCACTAATGAATCTAGACAAGAAGAAGAAATCCTCAAAATCCATAATAGAGCACACCGTAATGCCGAGGAAAATAAAATTTAATTAGCAGAAAAATTTTACTTCCCTAAAATGAAACAAAAAATAATCAATATAGTAAAACAATGTAAAATTTGTAAAGAATGTAAATATGACAGGCATCCCTTAATCCGGAATTAAAAGAACTCGAATACCGAAATACCCCGGTCACATTATTCACATCGACATTTACTCCACCAAAGGTCATTTAGTGCTTACAGCAAAAGATAAATTCTCAAAACTAGCACAGGCACGCATAATCAAGTCTAAGGCAATAGAAGATATTCGAACACCACTTAGAGACATTATTTTCTACTATGGAGTTCCTAAGTTCATTGTACTAGATAATGAGAAATCTCTCAATTCAAGGTCAATTAAATTCATGCTCGAGGATCAATTAAATATCACAATTTATACAACATCCCATATAAGAGTACGGTTAACGGACAAGTAGAAAGGTTTCATTCAACACTCTCAGAAGTGATGATATGCTTAAAGAAAGAAAACATTCATAGAACCTTCGAAGAACTTCTAGATAGGGCCATATACGAATATAATTACTCTCTTCACTCCACAACCAAAAAGCGACCATTAGAGGTATTCTTCGGAAGGACAGTTACGACAAAACCAGACCAGTACGAACAAGCCAGACAAGACAATATCGACAGACTTAAAATAACACAAAATAAAAACTTACAGTTTCATAACAAAAATAGAAACGAGATAATAACTTATCAGCCAGGGCAAGAAATATACGTAAAGGTCAACACCCGTCTAGGCTCAAAACTTTCACCTAGATTCAGGAAAGAATTTGTTAAAGAAGACAAAAATACAAACATTTTAACAGAATCTGGAAAAATCGTGCATCAAATCATAATATTCACAGAGTATTACTATGGACAATGACCGAAGCCACGATGGACATTACGAACTATACGAACGCTCAAACTGTGACTATTCATAGGGGACTGGGGAAGCTACAGACGTAGTCCATTATACTCTACACTGCATCATGAAAAAAACGCAACTATTAGCGCGCTCAAGACAATAACAGATTCTCCAAGCAAACGTAAATCTAGGTCCTTAAATTGGATAGGTTCAGGATGGAAATATATAGCAGGCAGCCCAGATCATGTCGATCTCGTCATGTTAAAAGATAATCTTAATAATCTCATCAGTAATAATAATCGACAGGTCATAGTTAATACACAGCTGGAACAAAGAATAAACAAACTCACATTTATATCGAACTCCCTTACAAATTCAATACAAAAAAGTAGTTCTCTAAGTAACGAAGTAGCCATTATTCTTCACAACGAAATCAGACTATTAAAGGAAGAAATAGTAAATATCAAGTATGCCACTCAATGGGCTAAATTAAACTAAGCAAATACCCTTTTATTAAACAATAACGAATTAAATTAAATAGGAAATATATCCTAAACCACTTGTGGGGGTTCCACCAATGAAACAGATTTTTGTTTCAAGGCTTGCCCCTGATCTCACGTCAGATGACGTAAAGGCTTTCATTATAGCCAAAATTAAAAATGCCAATCCAAAAGTGGAAAAATTTAAATTTGCTTATGATAGACAAATTGCATCTTTCAAGATCAATGTCCCACCTTCACTTTTTGAAACCATATGCTCACCAAGTTTTTGGCCAGAGCATTTGGTGGTAAAAGAGTTCAAAGCCAAAGTTAAAAATCGGACTCCGATTGGGCTCTTACCAAATGGACCTGTACAGTCTCAATCTAAATCTTCTTCTTCATCTTCAAAAAACTAATCTCATCATTTCTTATAACCTATCAAAATGTGCGTGGTTTGCGTAGTAAAATAAGTAAGCTATACGTCGACAGTTTCACTTTTTCTACTGATGTAGTTGCGTTTTCGGAAACCTGGTTAAGTTCGGATATTTCTGATTCCGAACTTTTTCCGTCAAAGTACACTATTTACAGGCAAGATCGTTCTTCCCGAAGAATAATCCTAATAATATAGTGTTTCTATCAATAAAAGTAAATTTTCATGGTGTAAGTTTATTTCTTACTTGCTCATATATACCTCCGTCGTCCGATTTATCTGTTTACCAGGATCACCTGGAAGCAATAAAATCTATTTTTGCCTTGTTATCCGACAAAGATCATGTTGTTGTTCTAGGAGACTTTAACCTTCCTGGAACAGCTTGGTATCCTTGTGATAACTTCTGTTTTCTTATTCCATCGAACCGACATGACTTTATTGATGGTTTACATGAATTATCTTTGGGTCAAATTAACAATATACAAAATTCTCTTTGCCGGCAATTAGATCTATGCTTTGTCTCTGAACCTACCAGCGTAGTTCTATCTAGATCGGAACCCCTTACATCTCCTGAAGACCCTTATCATCCAACTCTGGAGTTAAGGATCGAACTCAGCAGATCTGTACTCGCTAATTCTGATATACCTGCCGATCGAGCTCGTTGCTTTCGAAAGGCAAACTTTCCCAAATTAATCCAACTTCTTAATGGAATTGATTGGTCTAATTTGTATTCCTGCACTGACATTAGTGCCGCCGTCAACTTATTCTATAATAAATTAAATCTTTGCTTTGATGCCTGTATTCCTTCTTATTTTACGCATAGGTCTAATAAGCCACCTTGGTTTTGTAAGCAACTTTCTAACCTTAAGAACCTGAAGTCTAGACTTTACAAAAAGTTTAAAATTTCAGGCTCTACCTTAACTTTTTCGCAATATATAATTGCTCGGTCTAATTTTATCGAGCTTAACGCTGTGTGTTATAAAATTACTTAGCTCGCTGTCGGGTTAGTTTTTTTGAAAACCCAAGAAAGTTTTTTAATTTTGTAAACACTAAGCGTAAGTCTTCCTCTTATCCTCCTTGTCTATCTTACGAAAATTCGAAAGCAAATTCAGGTCAGGCGATCGCTGATCTATTTGCTTCTTTTTTTCAAACTACTTATTCTTCTTCCTCCTACTCTAACGCGCCCTATCCTTACAGTCTGTCTCGGTCGAATTGTATCTTCAGTCCCTTAATGAGTGAGGAGTCTCTGACTCAATATCTTCAAATGGTTAAGCCGGTGTTTTCGCCCGGTCCGGATGGAGTTCCTGGCTGTGTACTTCGGTACGGAGCCGAGGCTTTATGCAGACCGTTGCTGAAATTATTTGATTTATCACTTGAGACATCGACTTTTCCCTCTATATGGAAGGAATCATTCATTATTCCTCTCCATAAGAAGGGAAGTAAGTCTGACGCCAAAAACTATAGAGGGATATGTAAATTGTCTGCTATACCAAAAGTTTTTGAGAAGATGTTAACAAGTCATTTACAACATTTATGTAGTTCCATTATTTCCCCCTACCAGCATGGGTTTGTGAAACATAGATCCACTGTCACTAATCTTCTTGAGCTTTCTTCGTTCGTTAACCAGGGTTTCCTTAAAAACGAACAAACTGACGTCATCTATACCGATTTTAGTAAAGCCTTTGACTCAGTAAATCATTCTCTTTTGTTATATAAGCTTGACTTAATTGGATTTCCCAATAATTTGATTTGCTGGATTTCAAGCTATTTCTGCCAAAGAACGCAAAAAGTTTCTTTTAATAATTTCCTTTCTAATACATTCCGAGTTACCTCTGGAGTTCCCCAAGGTAGCCATCTCGGTCCCTTACTTTTCACATTGTTCATAAATGATCTACCTACTGTTTTGACACAATCTCGCGTACTAATGTATGCAGATGATGTTAAAATATGCCTGCAGTACAGGGATTGGCCATGCCATATCAAGTTGCAGAGAGATCTTGACTCTTTCCAGTCATGGTGCAAAGTGAACTTGTTAAATTTAAACTTTTCTAAATGTGTTGTCATGTCCTTCTATAGAGTTAATCCACATTTGGCCTCTTACTTACTGAACGGTAACGATCTAAAAAGAATTACTGCTGTTGATGATCTAGGTATTCTCTTAGATCATAAACTTAAATTTTCAGACCACATTTCTAGAACGGTCAATAAAGCTATGTCTGTACTCGGTTTCATTAAGAGGTGGTCAAAGGAATTTGATGACCCTTATATTACTAAGACCCTTTATACATCACTTGTTCGTCCGATTCTGGAATATGGTTCGTGCGTATGGTCTCCACAGTATTCTGTGCACCAAGATCGCATTGAATCTGTTCAAAAACAATTTCTCTTATTTGCTTTGCGTGGCTTGAACTGGAATGCTGAAGTGAGATTGCCGTCATATAGTAGTAGACTTCTTTTAATTAACCTACCTTCTTTAGCTAACCGTAGAATAATGCTTGGCATTTTATTTATTTTTAATCTTATTAATGGTGATATTGACTCTTCAGAGTTAATATCGCGACTAACCTTTTCCGTTCCATCTCGACTAACCCGTAGTTTCATCCCGCTTGCTCTCCCCCTATGTAGATCTAATTTTGCATTGCATGACCCTTTTAGAGCTTTATGTTATAACTATAATAGATTTTATCATGTATTTTCTAGCGCTAACACTGCTTTTAATCTTAAAACTTTACTACTAACCTATTTGATTAATAATTAGACCGAATGTAGCTTATAGTAATAAATTAAAAAATTTTCATTCCACCCGTTTATTTCTTATGTCCGATCCTGAATTTCTACTTTATGCTATCCGCGTTTTTTTTTGCATGCCCGAATCTATCCTGTCCGAACGCGAATCGTATCGTTCGTCCTGCGACAGCGCCTCTCGGTCGGTTGGGCGGGAGGAGGGTTTATTGGGATCCGCGCGTAACAAGCATTGGCTTGGTATCGCTTGGGCCACTTGAATGTGCATACAATGTACGTCAACGTCCAACAATAAAAAAAAGGCAATATACCACCGATGTCAATCGAAGAAATAATGGAATTCTCCGATATATCAATGCTTCATAATAAAACCACACTTTTGTAAATCGTTAAAATTCCCAATTTGGAATACATAGAATATCAAGACATTTTGTTAAAACCAATAGTTAAAAATAACACAATTGTACACCTAGACACCAACCAAATATTTTTGTATAATGATGTAGTATATGGCATACCAAATAACTGTAAAACTTACTTCGATATAAAAGTTTGCGATAAAAAGAATGTAATTAATATAAGTCAAACAAAATGTATTCCGAAATTAGTTAAGGGAGAGAAAGCACTGTGCAGTTTCAGCAATGCAGATCACATTCAGGAGATAGAAGAGATTAACAACGGCCTAATTCTCCTCAACGATTTCAACGGCAATTTGGTCTGGAATGGAACCGAAAACCATGCAGAAGGTACATTTCTAATCCGTCTTATCAACGATTCTATGCGCATCAGGGAGCGGCAATTCAACAACATAGAGCCAGTTATCATGAAACCGGGAGCACCAATCTTACAGATAACACCAGAGGAGACTGAACGTCTAAGGATCCTATCTCTAGAAGCACTGGAAGCACTGCATCTTAATAACACCAACAAGCTGCAGTACATACAGACTCACTCCATGGTCAACAGCATTACGCTGTTAACACTCTTCGGCATCATCTTGATTACGACGTTAGGACTTCACGCTTGCAGCCGAAAGAAGAACGCAATCACTCTTCAACTTGGACCAACACCAGCTCCAGCAAAACCCATCGACACATCATTTTACAAGCAAGAGGATTTACAAAAAACCCCGCTACCTCAGTTCAACAACATCCCATATTTCTAAAAAATGGCTTGAGGACAAGCACGAATTAGAGGGGGAAGAGTTAACACTCAAAATATTATCAACCAAAATCCCACACGTCCAATATGCAGACTCAGCGTCTGACCAACTTCCTGCACGCGCCGAGTGCACCTGTAAGATTCGAAGAAGACCAAAACCAAGTTGCACAACACATCCGCCACATGCCGGTGCAAGCCAATTCCAAGAACATCGCGAATTGCACCCAACTCGCCAACCAGAAGCAGCGCAGTCAACGCCGCTGCTAAAACTCACAGCTTTATATAGGGCCAGCTTAGACTTAGTCTTTTAGTCTCTAATTTGAATCAATAAAGAACGGTTCCAGTTGGAACCTTCGGTTCCAGTTGGAGCCTTCGGTTCCAGTTGAAACCTTGATCAAATTTTTTTGTTATTATTTCAAAATAAATAATTAACTTATATATTGCACCGCGACAATAGCAACGCCACCACATCCAGACGTGCTGCAACAACAACAAAAACTTCAACAGCGCCGTCACAGCAACAGCACCGCCACCGCCTGAACTGCAGGAACAACATCAACAAATGCAATAGCGCCGCCACAGCAACAGCATCGCCACACGTGTGTACCGGCAAAAGCAACAACAACAACACGGACGGCCAGCAGAGCCGCAGCAACAACAACAACAGGCACGGACACAGCAGCCATAGTAGCAGCAGCAACAACAATCACGACCACAGTTGTCATAGCAGCAGCCGCTACAACAACCATAGCATCAGCAACAAAAGGCACGGCTGCCAGCAGCTACAACAACAGCAACAATAGGTCCGTGCAGCAACAGCAACCTTTGCAATAATATCGGCCACGACAGGAGTAGCAGCCGCTGCAGCTACCATGGTCGCACCTACACAAAAAGCGAGGCCACCACGAGCGACGACAGATGGATGCCATTACGCACCCACGGAGGACGAGCAAACAGGGAGATGGCAGAACCAAGGGGTCAAGTGTTGCCAGTGCGCTCGTTGCTGCCCGTAGTCGAGGAGGCGACTCGAGTCGCGAATCTGCTGGTAAGCGCGCATCGTATATAGCAAAACAAACAACCACTTTAGTGACATGTGTTGCCCAACTTCCTCTATAGGAGAATTTGGGGCGCTTATAAATAAATATATAAATGAAAATGTGCCATTTTTTTTTTTGGGGTTAAGGGGAACGTGCAAGTGCTTGCTGAGGGAGGTTAAGTTCGGCTTAGCACGTGTACAGAACGTCACGATGACTTCACGACTCTTCTGAGCACAACGCCAAGAAGCAGCCACCAACTTCGGCAATCACCGGATGATATTTCACAAGATTGGACGAGTTTAACTCTTTGTGAGTTTAACATTTGTGAGTCTGTCGCACAGTGTCACCGAAGTCGAGCCGATCGCCACCATCATTCGACTCTGATCGCCTTAAAAGGAGATTTCACATCCGAGACGACGGGTTTTACCCTCCCTCGTGTATGTGTTTGTCCTTTTAGAGCCATCGCTACCGAGCCGCTCTCCGAAGCCAGTGGTCCAAGAAGTGTACAGTGGGAGTGCATCGGGATACGAAAGCTCTCCCTCTCCACCCCTTGTGAGTATTCTAGGGCGCATTTTTCTTTAGAGAAGGCGAAAAGCTTGTGAAATTTTTTTATAAATATTTTGGGAGGTGGAGGATAATCCAGCGAAGCCGGTAAAGGGATCCGACATCATTTGTGAGGATAACTTTGTCCGAATAACCATCCGAAACGAAAGTGGCAGATATATGGTGACTCCTCCGTTCAGAATTTCAAGGGTCATCGATTTGGATCAATCGAGATTATATTCCGCACGGTTGATGGTGAACTCGGCGATTTCGAATTGACCATCGTTACGTTTGGGGTGAACTATACTCCGTTCTCGGTACTTCGAGTGCTCATGCAAATCGAGACATACGCTTGAAATATCGGCTTGCAAGCCTGTATGTATGTGGACTATAGAAAGCGCTTTGTCAACCATAGCCGAAGTGTGTGCAGTCCTAGACAGCCGGCTTCCGATGCGCAAGAGCACCACCAAAAACAAGGCGTGCTGAAAGGCAATTCTAAGAAGCAACTGCTATGTGCCGATTTTCAGTAACTGGAAGACCTCAGTGCAAAGAAGACTCTTGGCATCAGATGACAAGTTCAGAGTGACGCATTCTTCTTTGTCTCACCAAGACTCCTACACGAAGCGGGAATGCTATCTCTGATCTACCCAGCCGGATGGATGTCCTCCTTCGTCATTAGCGCCAAGAGCTTTATGCAAATAATCTAAATTCTGGCTCTAGATTGGAAGCCAATGGAGGGAATACTAGGAAAGTTATCTTTCTCTTCGATAAATTCGCATCTCAAAGTGGTTGTTATTCCAGCCCTAAGCCAAACTGTATTACCACGGATTTTCTGACGCTTCAGAACTTGCAAACGGGGCCGCGATTTACGAATGCGTCCAGATGGCCAACGATGTTGTAACAGACCTCCTTACGTCCAAGACCAGGGTGGTCCCAGTCAAGTCCTTATAGGTGCCTCGTCTCGAGTTGTGTGGTGCAGTCGTGCTGGCTGAACTTTGCTTGCAATTCTGACCCCACTCCGTCAGGATGTTCAAAGCGTGAATAGACTACAATTTTCTACTCATTGGTTTTTCCGTTCTCCAACAAACGCCGCTATCGCTCCCTAACTTACAATACCGCGCCTCACAAACAACTTTCTTTGACGCCTCCACCATAAACACTCACAATGCAAATATTTTAAAAAAGTTAAAACTTTGCAGTCTGTTAAGTAAGTATATGTATCTAGGGAATTTAATAAATTATGTCACCATTTTTTCCATTTATTATTTATTGTACATATGTTTATTAGTCATTCGCGTAATTTTGGAGTTCAAATTAATTTTTACTACAATCATATAAATTTGGCATAGTGTTTATGTTAAATACAGACGAGGAACAAAAATTTGTATCATAAACTGGAGATAACTACTAAATTTTGTTTACTATAAATGATAAATTAAAATTATGTTTTTAGCATATATTTGGGGTCTGAATACTCTTAAATATATTTGTATATTGAAGATTAGTTGTATAAAAATGCAATGTATTTCTATAAGTGTGCCATTTTTTCTAAAAATAGCCTAATTTATTTTTATCATCACAGGGTTGAATTGACCACCCCGTGACAATTCTATAGTCATACGGAGCTATCGCGTTTAATCATCAGCGGAGTTTGGACGGTAGCTTCATCATCAGATTGTGTGGGCTCAACTGTCTTTATGGTGTTGCTTGGTGCTCCTACACAAGCTCTGCTAGATTGTGATTGATTCATGTGATGTAACGCAATTGTTCGACCATGTGATTGAGCGTATGTGTTCGTAGCTGAAATCATAGAACTGTTAGAAGTAGAAGATGATGAGCCAGCATACTCCTCCGTCGAATCTCGAGATAGGTGTGAATGAGATTTGTCCGCAGAAATCTGTAACTGATGAAAAGTTGAAACGTTGGGAGTAACATGTTTCGGCTCGGTTGCATTATTTGCATATCGGGGCCATTCGTTTTGGAACGACTGGCGAGGAAGAGTACATTGAGCAATGACATTTGAATAGACGTGGGGTGTAACATTCTGAAATTGCATAACAAAATAATATACAAAGAAAAAGGTATTATCATTTTGGGTTAAAAGTAATTAAGTATGCAATACTCGATTATTGGAAACGTTAACGATAAAATTGTCAAGACCTCTGCAGTCTTGACCTTAAGGTGTACAAAAGATCACCATGAAACTGTTTCTTTTCAAACAAGTAAGAAAGCTACAGTCGAGAGAGCTCGACCGTATAATACCCGCACCCCATTTCGAGACAAAACAAAAAACTTATACGATATATTAACAAAAAATATACCAACGAATATTTTGTATGTATGTATGTAAGAGTATTAAGCACAGATGGCTTACCAACTTACACATCATTACACAAAGAACTTTTGGAGTTATACGCAATTTACATAAAACAAAACGTGACTTGTTCTGGATTTATGAATATTGTTGGCGAAAGGGGCGTGGCATCCAGTTTTGGAAAAAAAAACTTGATTTTCGAAAGGAATGCAGGAACCTGTGTACCGAATTTGGTGTCTCTATATCTTATAGTCTCTGTGATCTAGGTGTTCATACGGATATATACTTTATGGGGTAGGAGATGGATCCTTCTGCCTGTTACATACATTTTGTGTTTCCGCCCCCAAAAACTATTAAAGCCGTAATAATGGACCTAGAAACCTGAATTGGTATGCATAATCAAAATGCTAGTCTCAAGGACACCTGTGAATTTGGTTGAGATCGAATGAAAAACAAGGAAGTTATTAAAGAATCAATTTTATATGCAAAATTCGCACGCAGCTGATCTCGCTTTGTTGTTTAGTTGGCAGTGTGACAAGTATATACAAAAAAACAAGTTTCAGTATATTCTTTCCTATATTTTTTGGTAAAGTATTTAGGTTTTTTGTTTTCTTTTGAAGTGGGTTGCGGGTATCATACGGTAGTCAGCACAGATAACTTGAAATGGTTCATGCTTTGAATAGTTAGTTGTACAGATGTTAAAGTAAAAGGGTGTGAAGTATGTCTAACTGGAACAGAAATGTTTATATGCCCAAGTAGGTATGAAGAATCTATATTACCCTTTAGTAGTTTGACTATAAACATAACCCCAAGCATGCAGATAAAATTTTAGTGATTTAAGTATTGTGGTGACCAAATACAGGAACAGTATTACAGAATGAGACGGATAAGCGAAACCAAAAAGAGGCTTTCTGCATAGGGTCATAAAATTCCTTTGTCCATCGTTTGATGAACTCAAGAACTTGAGTTGCTTTATTGACAGTAATTTAAATTTGTTTGTCAAAAATCCGCCTATGATCTAGAAGATCTCCTAATTCATTCACATCGTCTAGTTTAATCAGAGGTAACATATTAAGAGTATAATGCCGAGTTAGCCGAGCTGTGTAACCTTATATTTCGTAGTTCAGTAGTAACTTCAGGAATAAAAACTATCAAGATCAGCTTGCAATAGAGAGTTAGAAGCTATATTAATTTAAGCTAGGGAAATCTTGACATCACCAGCATACACTCATTTATGTTTGAGTTCTATTATTAAGATAGTCAGATATACATAGCCGAAAATAATATTGAAAACCTATAGTGTTTTGTTTTTTTAATGGCAAATGGTTAACGGAGTCAAAAGCTTTACTAAAGTCAATATAAATAACATCAGTCTGCAACTTCTGAGCAAATTGTAACCGACAAAGACACAGATAAATATTTTAAAGTAGCCTGTTAAGTAAATCGAGATTCGATTTTGCAACAGCATATCGCGCGAAATCTGCAGAATTTCCAGTGCGTTGTTATTTTTTTAAATAGCCTTATTTAAGGTTTTTTAATCTTCTTAATTATCTTAATTTTTAGCTTATTATAAAAAATAGTCAAAGCTGTCTCTAAATTAATGGAAGCATGCAAAATATAACACTCCTTATTTTTTTATGAGGTCATTTAATCTATAAAAATTTGCCTTTTTAAATCACAGTGGTCTATTTACTTTCTTAGGTATGTCAATGTGCTCAGAAAACGGTAATTTAATATATAGCTCTAAAGTTGGATGATGAATCTTCTGGAACTAAGTACAGTGGTATATGCAGGATCTGTACATATATTAAGTCAAGAAGGAGGTTATTACATTTATGGATTTGGTTAATTTATGGAAGCGAATGATCGACAAGACCATTTAGAAACTCATATATAAGGAACTCGAAAAATAAGGAACTGGATTATTGTCTACTGAACACCAAGATTAATTCTGTAAATTAAAATTGTCAAGCACAAACAGAGATTCGCTATTTGGTATTTTAGAGGATATATACTGTTAAATGGATAAGTGTCCTAGATAAACAGAAATATCAGATTGAAGTGGGATGTAAGAACAAGTGATATAGGCTGAAGATTGTTCAAACGTTGAATCAATGGTGTCAAATTCAATGCCTGACAAGCAGATTAATTCCGACTTAAGGTCAAAATAAACGACAATAAGAACATCAATTCGAGACAAACGGTCTATAAGACGTAATTTAGTAGTAGTCTATAAGACGTAACGATGAGTAAAGAGAGATAAGTTCAAAATATCAATTTTCAGTTAACAGTAAAACACCATGTTCAAAACAGAAACTATCTAGCAAGAGTTTGGATAGTTTTAATGTAATACTCCTTACGTTTTGATAATTTGTTCGAATAGGGGACGTTAGTTGAACAGGATTAATATTTAGTGTTTTGAAAAAATGGTGTTAGTGTTATTAACATTATGACCGTAAGTTAAGGTGATATTAAGATGAATATATACTGGGTTCATGTTACGTTTCTTTGGCCCGAACTCATGTAGGTGGCCAGAAACTTAAGTCACACAACAAAGAAAATGAGTCGGAAGGAGTTAATTTAAATGATGCAATTTTCCGAGGTGTTGAGAATGGATGGATGGACTTTGGGGCGATATAAGTAGCTGTGGCCTCAAAAAAAAAAAACGGCAGATAATCGAGAAATGGATATCTCCTTTTTCGGAGCCATAGCAAACAAGTAAGAAAGCTACTTATCCGATTTTTACCAAAATTACAGGGTATATTAAGAGTGTCAAGCGCAGATGGGTTACCAAATTACACATCATTACACAAAGAACTTTTGGAGCTATACGCGATTTACATAAAAAAACTTGCCTTTTTCTAGATTAATGCTTATTTTGGGCGAAGGGGGCGTGGCATCCAACTTTTGAAATAAACTTGATCTGCGTAGGGAATGCAGGAACCTATGTGCCAAATTTGGTGTCTCTATGTCTTACAGTCTCTGAGATCCAGGTGTTCATACGGACAGACAGACGGACAGACGGACAGACAGACAGACGGACATGGCTATATCGTCTCGGCTGTTGACGCTGATCAAGAGTATATATACTTTATGGGGTCGGAGCTGCCTCCTTCTGCGTGTTACATACATTTTCTGTTGGGACTAAGTTATAATACCCTTCTATCCTATGGGTAGCGGGTATAAAAAGCTTTCAGCGTGTAACAATGTGACATTCAAATGGTAACCAGGACACGCTGGAATACCAGGTAATGAAATCGCGGACACACTCGCCAGACAGGGTGCCAGAGTCTGAGCCCTTTTAAGGGCAATATATATCTCTTTCCATTACTTATTCTATCTATATGTAACCAAGTTCATTTAAAACTATATATTACTCACCATTGGCAATTTCGCAATCGGTCTCAAGTTGTGAGCATTTCTTCCGCTGCGTAAAGTACAATAACCAATATTATGCGCCCCGCATAATGTGTCTTCCGTAATGTCCATTTGCTGCCCAGTGACAGAATTTATCAATACACTTCTGCGAGGAGTACAACTAGTTGCATCGATTGTAGATATATGTTGACGCTTTCGCGAGTATTCTATCTGTTTTTTCGGTAAATATAATATATTTTAATAATATTAGTACTGTATTAAAATTTGTAATAGGTGAATATTATTACAAGCAAGTAAGAAAGCTACAGTCGTGGGTCGACTGTGAAATATACTCTCAACAAGTTCGAAACAAGTAAGAAGGCTACAGTCGAGAGTGTTCGACCGTATTGTATCGAGCTTTTACGCATCCCATTTCGAGAGAAAAAAAAACCTAATGATATTATAACAAACAAGTAAGAAAGCTTCAGTCGAGAGACCTCGACCGTATGATACCCGCAACCCATTTCGAGAGAAAAAAAAAAAGTAAATGATATTTTAACAACAAATATACCAAAAATATACTGAAACTTGTGTTTTGTTTTTATATATAATTGAAAATAGCGGGTAAAAATCCACAACACCGTTATGGTCACACTGTCAACTAAACAAACAAGGCGCGGGCAGCTGCAAGTGAATTTTCCATATAAAATTGATTCTTTAATAACTTCCTTGTTTTTCATTCGATCTCAACCAAATTCACAGGAATCATTGAGAATATAATTATTATTATGCACACCAATGCTCTAGCTCTATTATTACGAATTTTACAGACTTGTGGGGGCGGAAAGGGGCGTGGCATCCAACTTTTGAAATAAACTTGATCTGCGTAGCACCTATAGGAGTACTGTTCCCAAATTTCGTAGCTCTAGCTCTTATAGTCTCTGAGATCCAGGTGTTCATACAGACAGACAGACGGACAGACGGACATGGCTATATCGTCTCGGCTGTTGACACTGATTAAGAATATATATACTTTATGTGGTCGGAGATGCCTCCTTCTGGCTGTTACATACATTTCCTGTTGGCACTAAGTTATAATACCCTTCTACCCTATGGGTAGCGGGTATAAAAACGTGACTTGTTCTGGATTTATGAATATTGTTGGTGAAGGGGGCGTGGCATCCAACTTTGGAAATAAACTTGATTTGCGAAAGGAATGCAGGAACCTGTGTACCGAATTTGGTGTCTCTATATCTTACAGTCTCTGAGATCTAGGTGTTCACTGAATTTTGGTATGCATAATACTAAGTATATTCTCAATGATTCCTCTGAATTTGGTTGAGATCGAATGAAAAAGAAGGAAGTTATTTATGAATCAATTTTCAGTATATTCTGTGGTATATATTTTGTTAAAATATCATTTAACCTTTTTTTTACTCTCGAAATGGGTTGTGGGTATCGTACGGTCGAGCACTCTCGATTGTAGCTTTCTTACTTGTTTAAAGCTGTAGTGGGCGTGGCAAAATTCTTAAACAAGCTTGATCTGAGTACAGTCATAGCTAGTGTGTTAAAAAATATATCGTAGCTGTAGCTCTCATAGTCTCTGAGATCTGGATGTCCATACAGACAGACGGACATGGATATGTCGTCTCGGCTGTTGACACTGATCAAGAATAAATATACTTTATGCGGTCGGAGACACCTCATTCTGCCTGTTTCATAGATTTTCTGTTGGCACTACGTTATAATACCCTTCTACCCTATACGTAGCGGGTATAAAAAACCTTATCAAAAATCTTGCTTGGCTTAAAAATTTGTAATAAATAACCGAAAAATGGGAAGAGTTTCCTTAGTACAGTATAGAAACTCACCCCATTAGGTGGTATACAGAGGCTCACTCACTAGACTAAAATGCTCTGCATTTTGCTAGCATTCTCTGTTCAGATAGTCAAGCTGCACATTAAACAAGCTTCAGTGTGTAACAATAATTCTCCCAGTATATTTTTATTCTATTTGAATAAAAATATGTGGGTGTTTGTATATTTCATAATTAAAAAATAATGGATAAAACCAAAACATCAAAATAAAAGATGTAATGTATAATTGTCTATTGTGGTTAAAAAATCGGAAATATCTTGTATGATATTATATGTGAAAAAATTCCAGATCATTTCAATGAAGTAAGAGGCAGTTTGTCGAACTCTTTCTGCCTTTCCTTTACATAAGCAATTTCCAGCAATCACTCACTTAACTGTGCACTGACAAATGGCCAGCGTATTTATTTTTACCAAAACCAACGCTACCAATTGGCTCAACAGCTTTATAATCCTTCAAAAAAAACGTTGAGCGGTTTTTCTTTAACACTGCAGGTTAGGTTAGCTAAGGTTGAGCAGGCTGCTCGACCGGAGTCAAGAGCACCCGGAGTCCAAATGGTCCATTGTGATGCCTGATCTGTGTGAACTGTAGGAGTAGATGGGATTGGGAGGGATTGTTGGGATATTGGAGGAAAGGCTCTGATTGTATTATTTTGTCTACGTGCTACTGGCCAGTTCTGTTGGGCTGCGGTAGCCTCTGGAACCAGCTAGTAGAGCCGAGGAAAAGCGCCATATTCTCCAGACGAATATTCCCAAGACTGCCCAGTTCCGCAAAGAAAGGCTTGCCCAGAAATTGGGTCCGCTTTCTAAGAAGTGCAGGGCAGTCGCAGAAAAGATGCTGGATACTCTCGGTTTCCTCTTCGCAGCTGCGACAGAAGTCCTGTTGGGGTCCACCGTACCGTTGAGCCATACGGCCGATGTAGCAGTGTCCCGTTAAGACTCCTGTCACAAACCTTATCTTGTTGCTTTTAAAGTTTAAGAGCTCGGTTGTTCGCTTGGGACTGTATCTTGGCCAGAGTGCTTTTGACACCTCACAGCCCGATGATGCTGCCCAGTGTCATCTGTCATCATCACCTGTCATCACCTGTCATCACCTGTCATCACCTGTCATCCCACTTATGTTCTGGTAGCCGTTAGTCGTTCTCAGCCGCAGTCAATTCTACTGTACGTAGAATGGAGTTGTGACCTGCACCAAGCTTAAGGAGGCATTGGGCGTGAAGCCTGACCGCACTCCTTGCTGCCGCATGCTTGAGGAAGACTCCGATAGGTTCCAGATTTAACATTACATCCAGCGCTGCTTGGAGGTTAGAACGAATATATCCTGTTATTCCCAAGCATGCTAGTCTCTGAACTTTGTGGAGATTGTTTAGATAGGAGTCGATATGTCCCGCCTCCCACCATACAAGAGCCCCGTACGTCAGTATAGGTCTGACAATTGCAGTGTAGAACCAGTGAAGGATATACGGTTGCAATCCCCATCCTTTACCAAAGGTCTTATTGAACACAAATAAGGCTTGTAACGCTTTCTTCATCCTTTCCTCCGAGTTTCTCCTCCAGGAGAGTTTGGAGTCCAGGATTACTCCAAGGTACTTTGCCTCCTTTGATAACTTGAGCTCTGTTCTTCCGAGTGACGGAAGCTTGAAGCTCGTTATCCTATATTTTCGAGTGAACAGAACTAGTTCGGTCTTTTGTGGGTTGGCCCCAAGACCGTTGTGTTCTGCCCATCGCAGAGTTTCGCTCAGTGCGGCGTTCAGTAGCTCACTGACTGTTGGCAGGAATCTGCCAGTTACCATTAGACCCAGGTCGTCCGCATAAGCATTCACTCTGCAGCCCTTATACTTCAGTTTGAGAAGAAGGTCATTTAGGACAATGTTCCACTACAAGGGGGATATCACACCCCCTTGCGGGGTGCCCCTGGTTGCCCTTCTCCTGATAGTTGAGGCGCAGAGTTGGGCGTTTATCATTCTTTGGCGAAGCATGTTGCTAAGCCATCGAATGATTGTCGGGTGTGAGCCTATGTTGACAAGTGCTGCCGTTATAGACTCGATCCTGACATTGTTAAAGGCACCCTCTATGTCGAGAAATGCCGCTAACGTAAACTCGTTCCTTTGCAGTGTGCCTTCAATTGTGCTTACCACCTCGTGCAAAGCCGTCTCTACTGATCTACCTTTGAGGTAGGCGTGTTGGGACTTGCTTAAAGTGTGAAGTGTTAGCTTACTTCTGAGATGAAGGTCCAGAAGTCTCTCTAGTGTTTTCAATAAAACGATGAGAGACTTATGGGCCTATAGTCTTTTGCTGAGCAGTGGTTTATCTTTCCTGCTTTGGGAATGAATGCCACCCTCACTTCTCTCCAGGTTTTTGGAATGTATCCCGTAAGGAGACATCCCCTGAAGATTTCTAATAGCCATTGCGACAGATGTACGCATACCATCTGTAACATGACCGGTCTGATGTCATCTGGTCCTACTGATTTGTAGGGGTTGAACGACTTGATAGCCCAGATTATCTTCTCAGTGTTGACAATTTCGTCAATTAGGACTTGACTCTCATGAAGCGCGTTTCCCTCCGGCTCGCCGCTGATGTGAGAGGTGGGGATCCCATTCTCGTCTTCAGCTTATGTGCAGCCTGGAAAGTGTGCGTTCATGAGGAGTTGCAGAGTCTCCTGACTATTTCAGTCTAGTCTACCTGGCAGTTTCCGTCTTTTGCTCTTTTGTAAAGCTTTCTCGTTTCCTTTCGTATCTGGCCGAGTTTCGGAGTCCACCACTTGTTGCAGTTTGACTTCGGTGGAAGGCTGATTGGACATGATTTGATGAAGGCCTTACATAGAGTATCTGTGACATTCTGGGTCGATTCCTCCAACTTGTCTGGGTTGTCTAGCCTTCCCACTGGGTGGTTGGGAATAGATTCCATAACAAGCTTTGAGTATTTGACCCAGTTTGCCTTTCGTGGGTTCCTGAAGGGCGCCTTTGCCTCTCTGGACCATCCAACTTCGAACACTATCCTATAATGATCCGAAAAGAAGGTGCCAGTCTTCTACGGAGAGGGAGTCGCTGTTGGTCGCTAGAGCTAAATCTATAACCTCAGATCGGTTCTTATTGCCGATCACCCTCAGCCACACCACCTTGGCTACCTCGATTACACACATTAAGATTAGTGAGCATCACGAATTCAAGCAGCGACTCCCCTCTCTCGTTGGTGTCTCTGCTCCCCCAAAAGGTATTGTGGTGGATCCTTTTCTTCGTACGGGAGGTATGCTGAGGCTAGGTATAGATTGGGTCCGTTCCTACGCTCGCATAGCGCTACCGTCAAGTCCCTGTTGCTGTAAATAGAAGAGAAGAGCACATTAAGTCCGGTTCTTACCACGATACAGGTTCTGGACTTACCCACAGTTTTCGGGACAAGGAGATGGTATCCGCGTGCTCCCAAACTACAAACCCTTTCACCTACGATGCAGGGTTCTTGGATGAGAGCCACATCCACCCTCTCCTTGTCCATCCACCGTAGTAGGTCTGTGGAAGGAACCCTCGAGTGGTGTAGATTAATCTGCACTTTCCGGTCGACCTAGCATCTTCGCGCCCAGCGCCTGCAGGAACGATTGCCGGAACGCAGCCCATTCCCATCTTCAGCCGGCCTTGCTTACTAAGGAGTTGGCTCTTGAACTCCGGACCAATGCTGATGCAGAGATCCTTGCCGTTTCCTTTGTCTCAGGCGAGACCTCGTTTGATCGTCCAGTCCGCTGTGTGACAGTCCGCATTCTGTCTTTTGATCAATATAAGGGTGGTTCGATCCTCCCGGATGGGAGGTGGGATCCAGACCTTAATGATCGTCCGCTCAGGAATTTGGTCTACAGGGACGACGTCAATTCAGTGTCTTTGAGGAATCGCAGGGATTCCTCGTTGGCACATGCCACCACTTTGACACCCTTGTGCCAGTTGATGCCATCAAACTCTGCCACGAACGGATTCTGCGGTCGAGTGATGGCATCAGCAATCCCCTGGTCAATTAACCCTTCCAGAATAAGCCAGTTATCAACAGAAAGCTTCCCATCCGGGTTGCTTCTGTCGATTATGGCTACCTGTAGCTCCGGCTTCGTGCTTAAGCTGGCCAGGATGCCCCCTGGACACACCCGCTTGCTCTCCGAAGCCTTCGCCGAGTCATCCGACCTCTGCCTCTTACTGACAGGTGGGTTGGCCTTTTTCGGTAGCTTGCTCACCGTTCTCTCCTTTCCAGGAGGTGTGGCTTTTGCAAGCTGCACTCTTTCTTCATTCTAAAGGTGACTTGGGTTTCTTTGGTTCCACCAACTTCGACGTAGAAGGTTTGACTTCCTCCGTCGGGTTGGCTACGGCTACTGCCTGAAACCCCTTCTCACCCTGGCACCGTGCACTCATACTCGGTTCAGCGGACTGGGTGTTGCCGGACACGCCAGCGAGCCTCAAATACCGCAGCACTTTGTATTCGAGCGTTTTGCGCAATTTCCTCTCACGCTCGTTCAACGACTCTGGGTTGCGGCCTTCCAGTCCCTTAAGGAACTTGAGAGAGCTCTTATACCCTGAGCGTTGTTTGCGCTTGAGGTTAGCGCCTTCCTTGTTGGATGGTCCCTGGACTACTGTCACTTCGTCTTCATCAGTGCTCGATGACTCATCCAACGGCATCCTCGCTAGCGCAAGCGCTAGCTCGGACTCCGTCATCGATGAGCCTGTAAGCAAAGACTCCGGCTCCGTGGCAGCTGTTTCCAGGTCCACACCCTCGTGTCGATGGAGTTTGTCCACTCCACCGTCGTGACCACTGGCGACACGCAGAGAGGATTTCTCCTCCCCGTGCCCGCCGGTGGTAGCGGTCACACTTCTCACCGACGTTTGGGCTGACATCCCAGCCCGAGTTGACGCCTCTATAACATCCTCCATGATGAATTTAAGGATTCATGGTGCATTTTATACTTGCTGCCAAGTACCTCTTGACCATGGTCCTGGACCTCAGCTTTCCAGAATAAATCTAAAAAGCTTGGGCCCAGTCCCTTAGCTAGAATCTGCAAGGTGTCATGAGCGAGCAAGTGATGCTGACATCTTTCGGTCGCCCGAGACGATGCAGTATTCATTGCCCAGCCGGCACCCTCGTGGAGGGTTCAGTCAGAGGATTTTCGCCAGCCCTTTAACACTGTAAATTCGATTCATTCCGAAAAGCACTTCCATATGCCGAGGTATGTTATTATTCTAATACGCCTGCATAAAAAAGAAATTTCAGCAAAGAAAACATGGAGAAGAAGTGCCTATTTTCATTGGAGTTGTAAAAGATAGTACATAAGGAAGAGTTCATACTGTACATTCCAATAAAACTTTCACGTAAGACTTTAAATGCAAGTAGTTCAAGGTCCAACCACTTTTTTTCCTTTTTTTTTTTAATAGTTTGTTTTTATTTATTGAATCTTCTCTTAAATTGAGACTAACAATATGTTATTAAATCTTATGTTTAGTACATTAATTAACAATTCAAATTTAATTATTTTTGGGTTGCACGTCCCTGGATACTATGGCTGGGTTGGTAGATCTTTACGACGAAGACGGGAGCGGCTATACAGACGGAATAACCCTCGCGCGAGAGGGTTAGGGTGCGAGGAAAGCTTGCTGTGAAACTTCTATTTCTGTTCAGCTATTACATCTCTGACTGGTTGAATATTTAGGTCTTTATGTATGTCTTCGTTGCGAACGTACCACGGCGCCCCGGTGATGGTTCTCAGGATCGTTGATTGAGCTCGCTGGACAACATCAATATTGCTACTACTAGCGTTCCCCCATAACTGGGAGCTATAGGTCCAGATGGGTTTAAGTACGGAAGTGTAGAGCAGCACCTTGTATTCTAGACTACGAGAGGACCGAGCGTTGATAAGCCAATGAAGACTATTGGCTTTAAGTATTTATTTGGCTCTCTTGGCTTCGATGTGCCTTCGCCAGGTGAGTTGTCTGTCGAGGTGTACTCCTAAATACGTAACGTCGTTCGCTTGCGGAAGTGTGGAATTGTTTAGTCTGAGCGGTGGACAATTTTGCCTGCTTAGGGCAAACATAACATGCTTGAATTTTTGTTTGTTTCGCCAGTCACATAGCTTTGATTAGATGAAGAGTCAGTTGCGCTGATGTTTGGATACGACACTTGAAACGGCTGAGAATAGCTGTATCGTCGGCAAAAGTAGATGTTATTAGTCGTATGTTTGTTGGGTTGTCTGCTATGCATAGAACGTATAGCGTTGGCCCCAGTACGCTGCCTTGTGGGACTCCAGCTCTAGTGGTGTAATCGTCAGACATAGCAGAATTGCATCTCACTGGGAATTTCCTGTCATAAAGCTAAGATTCTAATAGTTTGTGTGTATTATTAGGAAGCGTTGCTCTGATCTTATGCATTAGACCTTCTAACCAAACTCTATTGATTTTGGAATCTGCTTCGTATTTCAGAGGTTATGCGATTGACCTGTTCGATAGTTACGTGTTTTTCACGAAACCCAAATTGCAGTTTAGATAAGCATGATAATAAGCTTATTGGTCTATACGAAGAGGCAATTGTGTGATCTTTGCCAGGCTTCGGTATCATTAGTATCAGTGATTTTTTCCATCTCTCTAGTGCAAACTGCACAATATGGGAGCTCAATAATCATTTGTGGCGTTATTTGGTCGGAGCCTGGTGATATTTTCGGATCCAGTTGATTTTTGATAATATGAGCGACTTCGTTTGCTTGAAATTCCATTGGCTCACGTTGAAGCGGTAAGTCATTTGTTACAGGCGGTAGTGTAAATGCATTTGTGGCAGGGTTGGGCTGGAACACATTTCCAAGGTGCTGTGCATATGTTATGGCACTGTCTTCATCACTGCTGGCCCAGCTGCCCACTGTGCTTCCTATAGGCGCCACAGTTTCTGTCGGGGAGTAGTTGGAGGGTTGGGTGGGCTCTCCATAGAGAATGCTTTTTGGAAGATGTTCATAATTGCTCTATTAAGCGGCGTTGGGTATTTGCTTCTTGTTGCTTTAAGTCATTGCGAGGTCAATAAAATGGAGCAGTTAATTTGAGTCTGCTGGCCAATATGTTCGTTTGCAAGCTTTTTGCTGGCTCTTGGCTTGGCGACCGTTCTGAGAGATCAGATCAAAAGTCCAAGATTTCTATCGTGCAAGCCAGAAATTGTGCCTCAATCTCGTCCACTTCATCTGATTCGTAAGCGTCGATTACAGTGAATCCAAGCGCCAAGCAAAATTTGACTCCATCTTCTCGTGTTAAAATCCCTCGTTCCACTTTAGCAAAGCTACTTATAAAACCAGAAACCATTATATACACGTTGAGATCTACAATTGCTAAGCGTAGTCCAGTCCAAACACTGTCCATCCGTGTTATCACATATGTATACCGTTAGTACTATGGCACTGAACAGTGTCATTTCCGTGATAGACAAACTTTTCCAGTTTAAAGTTCAAGTTAAGAATCCAGCATCCGAGGACGACTTTGTCCTCACCTATGAAATCCACCGAGATCACTTTCAGTCCCTGTGGGATACTGTTGAGTCGGTGTATAAGCAATGTGTTGCTCACATGAGAGCACTGTTTTTACAGTTAGAAGTGAATCGTTTTCTCCTTCTGTCTTTTCCAGGGGTTGTCGCCTTCCTTCTTTTGACACGGAAGTGTCATTTATGTTGTGATTCAGCAATTAAGCTGCCCACAATATAAAAACAAAACACTCAAGCAATACCAAAAAATGTTAACAAGCGCGGGTGATGAGTCGGTTATCGGTTACCCGCCAAACTGGTATATACCAGCAGCGACCACAACGATATGTACTGTCATTGGCCACACCGATCTACAACATCAGCGGTCACACTCAAAGAATACCAGCAACAGATGCAGCTTGTATATATTGCACCGCGACAATAGCAACGCCACCACATCCAGACGTGCTGCAACAACAACAAAAACTTCAACAGCGCCGTCACAGCAACAGCACCGCCACCGCCTGAACTGCAGGAACAACATCAACAAATGCAATAGCGCCGCCACAGCAACAGCATCGCCACACGTGTGTACCGGCAAAAGCAACAACAACAACACGGACGGCCAGCAGAGCCGCAGCAACAACAACAACAGGCACGGACACAGCAGCCATAGCAGCAGCAGCAACAACAATGGCGGCTAACGACAACAACAACAGCAGGGACGACCAGCAGAGCCGCAGCAACAACAACAACAGGCACGGACACAGCAGCCATAGTAGCAGCAGCAACAACAATCACGACCACAGTTGTCATAGCAGCAGCCGCTACAACAACCACAGCATCAGCAACAAAAGGCACGGCTGCCAGCAGCTACAACAACAGCAACAATAGGTCCGTGCAGCAACAGCAACCTTTGCAATAATATCGGCCACGACAGGAGTAGCAGCCGCTGCAGCTACCATGGTCGCACCTACACAAAAAGCGAGGCCACCACGAGCGACGACAGATGGGTGCCATTACGCACTCACGGAGGACAAGCAAACAGGGAGATGGCAGAACCAAGGGGTCAAGTGTTGCCAGTGCGCTCGTTGCTGCCCGTAGTCGAGGAGGCGACTCGAGTCGCGAGTCTGCTGGTAAGCGCGCATCGTATATAGCAAAACAAACAACCACTTTAGTGACATGTGTTGCCCAACTTCCTCTATAGGAGAATTTGGGGCGCTTATAAATAAATATATAAATATGGGGGTTAAGGGGAACGTGCAAGTGCTTGCTGAGGGAGGTTAACTTCGGCTTAGCACGTGTACAGAACGTCACGATGACTTCACGACTCTTCTGAGCACAACGCCAAGAAGCAGCCACCAACTTCGGCAATCACCGGATGATATTTCACAAGATTGGACGAGTTTAACTCTTTGTGAGTTTAACATTTGTGAGTCTGTCGCACAGTGTCACCGAAGTCGAGCCGATCGCCACCATCATTCGACTCCGATCGCCTTAAAAGGAGATTTCACATCCGAGACGACGGGTTTTACCCTCCCTCGTGTATGTGTTTGTCCTTTTAGAGCCATCGCTACCGAGCCGCTCTCCGAAGCCAGTGGTCCAAGAAGTGTACAGTGGGAGTGCATCGGGATACGAAAGCTCTCCCTCTCCACCCCTTGTGAGTATTCTAGGGCGCATTTTTCTTTAGAGAAGGCGAAAAGCTTGTGAAATTTTTTTATAAATATTTTGGGAGGTGGAGGATAATCCAGCGAAGCCGGTAAAGGGATCCGACATCATTTGTGAGGATAACTTTGTCCGAATAACCATCCGAAACGAAAGTGGCAGATATATGGTGACTCCTCCGTTCAGAATTTCAAGGGTCATCGATTTGGATCAAACGAGATTATATTCCGCACGGTTGATGGTGAACTCGGCGATTTCGAATTGACCATCGTTACGTTTGGGGTGAACTATACTCCGTTCTCGGTACTTCGAGTGCTCATGCAAATCGAGACATACGCTTGAAATATCGGCTTGCAAGCCTGTATGTATGTGGACTATAGAAAGCGCTTTGTCAACCATAGCCGAAGTGTGTGCAGTCCTAGACAGCCGGCTTCCGATGCGCAAGAGCACCACCAAAAACAAGGCGTGCTGAAAGGCAATTCTAAGAAGCAACTGCTATGTGCCGATTTTCAGTAACTGGAAGACCTCAGTGCAAAGAAGACTCTTGGCATCAGATGACAAGTTCAGAGTGGCGCATTCTTCTTTGTCTCACCAAGACTCCTACACGAAGCGGGAATGCTATCTCTGATCTACCCAGCCGATGGAGGGAATACTAGGAAAGTTATCTTTCTCTTCGATAAATTCGCATCTCAAAGTGGTTGTTATTCCAGCCCTAAGCCAAACTGTATTACCACGGATTTTCTGACGCTTCAGAACTTGCAAACGGGGCCGCGATTTACGAATGCGTCCAGATGGCCAACGATGTTGTAACAGACCTCCTTACGTCCAAGACCAGGGTGGTCCCAGTCAAGTCCTTATAGGTGCCTCGTCTCGAGTTGTGTGGTGCAGTCGTGCTGGCTGAACTTTGCTTGCAATTCTGACCCCACTCCGTCAGGATGTTCAAAGCGTGAATAGACTACAATTTTCTACTCATTGGTTTTTCCGTTCTCCAACAAACGCCGCTATCGCTCCCTAACTTACAATACCGCGCCTCACAAACAACTTTCTTTGACGCCTCCACCATAAACACTCACAATGCAAATATTTTAAAAAAGTTAAAACTTTGCAGTCTGTTAAGTAAGTATATGTATCTAGGGAATTTAATAAATTATGTCACCATTTTTTCCATTTATTATTTATTGTACATATGTTTATTAGTCATTCGCGTAATTTTGGAGTTCAAATTAATTTTTACTACAATCATATAAATTTGGCATAGTGTTTATGTTAAATACAGACGAGGAACAAAAATTTGTATCATAAACTGGAGATAACTACTAAATTTTGTTTACTATAAATGATAAATTAAAATTATGTTTTTAGCATATATTTGGGGTCTGAATACTCTTAAATATATTTGTATATTGAAGATTAGTTGTATAAAAATGCAATGTATTTCTATAAGTGTGCCATTTTTTCTAAAAATAGCCTAATTTATTTTTATCATCACAGGGTTGAATTGACCACCCCGTGACAATTCTATAGTCATACGGAGCTATCGCGTTTAATCATCAGCGGAGTTTGGACGGTAGCTTCATCATCAGATTGTGTGGGCTCAACTGTCTTGCTTGGTGCTCCTACACAAGCTCTGCTAGATTGTGATTGATTCATGTGATGTAACGCAATTGTTCGACCAAGTGATTGAGCGTATGTGTTCGTAGCTGAAATCATAGAACTGTTAGAAGTAGAAGATGATGAGCCAGCATACTCCTCCGTCGAATCTCGAGATAGGTGTGAATGAGATTTGTCCGCAGAAATCTGTAACTGATGAAAAGTTGAAACGTTGGGAGTAACATGTTTCGGCTCGGTTGCATTATTTGCATATCGGGGCCATTCGTTTTGGAACGACTGGCGAGGAAGAGTACATTGAGCAATGACATTTGAATAGACGTGGGGTGTAACATTCTGAAATTGCATAACAAAATAATATACAAAGAAAAAGGTATTATCATTTTGGGTTAAAAGTAATTAAGTATGCAATACTCGATTATTGGAAACGTTAACGATAAAATTGTCAAGACCTCTGCAGTCTTGACCTTAAGGTGTACAAAAGATCACTATGAAACTGTTTCTTTTCAAACAAGTAAGAAAGCTACAGTCGAGAGTGCTCGACCGTATAATACCCGCACCCCATTTCGAGACAAAACAAAAAACTTATACGATATATTAACAAAAAATATACCAACGAATATTTTGTATGTATGTATGTAAAAGTATTAAGCACAGATGGCTTACCAACTTACACATCATTACACAAAGAACTTTTGGAGTTATACGCAATTTACATAAAACAAAACGTGACTTGTTCTGGATTTATGAATATTGTTGGCGAAAGGGGCGTGGCATCCAGTTTTGGAAAAAAAAACTTGATTTACGAAAGGAATGCAGGAACCTGTGTACCGAATTTGGTGTCTCTATATCTTATAGTCTCTGAGATCTAGGTGTTCATACGGATATATACTTTATGGGGTAGGAGATGGCTCCTTCTGCCTGTTACATACATTTTGTGTTTCCGCCCCCAAAAACTATTAAAGCCGTAATAATGGACCTAGAAACCTGAATTGGTATGCATAATCAAAATGCGAGTCTCAAGGACACCTGTGAATTTGGTTGAGATCGAATGAAAAACAAGGAAGTTATTAAAGAATCAATTTTATATGCAAAATTCGCACGCAGCTGATCTCGCTTTGTTGTTTAGTTGGCAGTGTGACAAGTATATACAAAAAAACAAGTTTCAGTATATTCTTTCCTATATTTTTTGTTAAAGTATTTAGGTTTTTTGTTTTCTTTTGAAGTGGGTTGCGGGTATCATACGGTAGTCAGCACAGATAACTTGAAATGGTTCATGCTTTGAATAGTTAGTTGTACAGATGTTAAAGTAAAAGGGTGTGAAGTATGTCTAACTGGAACAGAAATGTTTATATGCCCAAGTAGGTATGAAGAATCTATATTACCCTTTAGTAGTTTGACTATAAACATAACCCCAAGCATGCAGATAAAATTTTAGTGATTTAAGTATTGTGGTGACCAAATACAGGAACAGTATTACAGAATGAGACGGATAAGCGAAACCAAAAAGAGGCTTTCTGCGTAGGGTCATAAAATTCCTTTGTCCATCGTTTGATGAACTCAAGAACTTGAGTTGCTTTATTGACAGTAATTTAAATTTGTTTGTCAAAAATCCGCCTATGATCTAGAAGATCTCCTAATTCATTCACATCGTCTAGTTTAATCAGAGGTAACATATTAAGAGTATAATGCCGAGTTAGCCGAGCTGTGTAACCTTATATTTCGTAGTTCAGTAGTAACTTCAGGAATAAAAACTATCAAGATCAGCTTGCAATAGAGAGTTAGAAGCTATATTAATTTAAGCTAGGGAAATCTTGACATCACCAGCATACACTCATTTATGTTTGAGTTCTATTATTAAGATAGTCAGATATACATAGCCGAAAATAATATGGAAAACCTATAGTGTTTTGTTTTTTTAATGGCAAATGGTTAACGGAGTCAAAAGCTTTACTAAAGTCAATATAAATAACATCAGTCTGCAACTTCTGAGCAAATTGTAACCGACAAAGACACAGATAAATATTTTAAAGTAGCCTGTTAAGTAAATCGAGATTCGATTTTGCAACAGCATATCGCGCGAAATCTGCAGAATTTCCAGTGCGTTGTAATTTTTTTAAATAGCCTTATTTAAGGTTTTTTAATCTTCTTAATTATCTTAATTTTTAGCTTATTATAAAAAATAGTCAAAGCTGTCTCTAAATTAATGGAAGCATGCAAAATATAACACTCCTTATTTTTTTATGAGGTCATTTAATCTATAAAAATTTGCCTTTTTAAATAACAGTGGTCTATTTACTTTCTTAGGTATGTCAATGTGCTCAGAAAACGGTAATTTAATATATAGGTCTAAAGTTGGATGATGAATCTTCTGGAACTAAGTACAGTGGTATATGCAGGATCTGTACATATATTAAGTCAAGAAGGAGGTTATTACATTTATGGATTTGGTTTATTTATGGAAGCAAGACCATTTAGAAACTCATATATAAGGAACTCGAAAAATAAGGAACTGGATTATTGTCTACTGAACACCAAGATTAATTTTGTAAATTAAAATTGTCAAGCACAAACAGAGATTCGCTATTTGGTATTTTAGAGGATATATACTGTTAAATGGATAAGTGTCCAAGATAAACAGAAGAATCAGATTGAAGTGGGATGTAAGAACAAGTGATATAGGCTGAAGATTGTTCAAACGTTGAATCAATGGTGTCAAATTCAATGCCTGACAAGCAGATTAATTCCGACTTAAGGTCAAAATAAACGACAATAAGAACATCAATTCGAGACAAACGGTCTATAAGACGTAATTTAGTAGTAGTCTATAAGACGTAACGATGAGTAAAGAGAGATAAGTTCAAAATATCAATTTTCAGTTAACAGTAAAACACCATGTTCAAAACAGAAACTATCTAGCAAGAGTTTGGATAGTTTTAATGTAATACTCCTTACGTTTTGATAATTTGTTCGAATAGGGGACGTTAGTTGAACAGAATTAATATTTAGTGTTTTGAAAAAATGGTGTTAGTGTTATTAACATTATGACCGTAAGTTAAGGTGATATTAAGATGAATATATACAGGGTTCATGTTACGTTTCTTTGGCCCGAACTCATGTAGGTGGCCAGAAACTTGAGTCACACAACAAAGAAAATGAGTCGGAAGGAGTTAATTTAAATGATGCAATTTTCCGAGGTGTTGAGAATGGATGGATGGACTTTGGGGCGATATAAGTAGCTGTGGCCTCAAAAAAAAAAAAACGGCAGATAATCGAGAAATGGATATCTCCTTTTTCGGAGCCATAGCAAACAAGTAAGAAAGCTACTTATCCGATTTTTACCAAAATTACAGGGTATATTAAGAGTGTCAAGCGCAGATGGGTTACCAAATTACAAATCATTACACAAAGAACTTTTGGAGCTATACGCGATTTACTTAAAAAAACTTGCCTTTTTATAGATTAATGCTTATTTTGGGCGAAGGGGGCGTGGCATCCAACTTTTGAAATAAACTTGATCTGCGTAGGGAATGCAGGAACCTATGTGCCAAATTTGGTGTCTCTATGTCTTACAGTCTCTGAGATCCAGGTGTTCATACGGACAGACAGACGGACAGACGGACAGACAGACAGACGGACATGGCTATATCGTCTCGGCTGTTGACGCTGATCAAGAGTATATATACTTTATGGGGTCGGAGCTGCCTCCTTCTGCCTGTTACATACATTTTCTGTTGGGACTAAGTTTTAATACCCTTCTATCCTATGGGTAGCGGGTATAAAAAGCTTTCAGCGTGTAACAATGTGACATTCAAATGGTAACCAGGACACGCTGGAATACCAGGTAATGAAATCGCGGACACACTCGCCAGACAGGGTGCCAGAGTCTGAGCCCTTTTAAGGGCAATATATATCTCTTTCCATTACTTATTCTATCTATATGTAACCAAGTTCATTTAAAACTATATATTACTCACCATTGGCAATTTCGCAATCGGTCTCAAGTTGTGAGCATTTCTTCCGCTGCGTAAAGTACAATAACCAATATTATGCGCCCCGCATAATGTGTCTTCCGTAATGTCCATTTGCTGCCCAGTGACAGAATTTATCAATACACTTCTGCGAGGAGTACAACTAGTTGCATCGATTGTAGATATATGTTGACGCTTTCGCGAGTATTCTATCTGTTTTTTCGGTAAATATAATATATTTCAATAATATTAGTACTGTATTAAATTTGTAATAGGTGAATATTATTACAAGCAAGTAAGAAAGCTACAGTCGTGGGTCGACTGTGAAATATACTCTCAACAAGTTCGAAACAAGTAAGAAGGCTACAGTCGAGAGTGTTCGACCGTATTGTATCGAGCTTTTACGCATCCCATTTCGAGAGAAAAAAAAAACCTAATGATATTATAACAAACAAGTAAGAAAGCTTCAGTCGAGAGACCTCGACCGTATGATACCCGCAACCCATTTCGAGAGAAAAAAAAAATGTAAATGATATTTTAACAACAAATATACCAAAAATATACTGAAACTTGTGTTTTGTTTTTATATATAATTGAAAATAGCGGGTAAAAATCCACAACACCGACATGGTCACACTGTCAACTAAACAAACAAAGCGCAAGCAGCTGCAAGTAAATTTTGCATATAAAATTGATTCTTTAATAACTTCCTCATTTTTTATTCGATTTCAACCAAATTCACAGGAGTCATTCAGACTATTATTGTTATTACGCGTACCAAAATTCAATGCTCTAGGTATATTATTACGGCTTTTACAGTTTTTGGGGGCGGCAAAAATCTAAAACAATCTTGATCTGCGTAAGACCTACACGAATACTGTCACCAAATTTGATATCTCTAGGTCATTCACACACTTAAAACGTCCATATGCACTGGGCACAACAATTTTGATAAATAATTTCACGAATAACGTTAGTTCTACTTATCCGATTTTTACCAAAATTACAGGGTATATTAAGAGTGTCAAGCGCAAATTGCCAAATAACACATCATTACACAAAGAACTTTTGGAGTTTACATAAAAAAACTTGACTTTTTCTAGATTAATGCTTATTGTGGGCGAAGGGGCGTGGCATCCAACTTTTGAAATAAATTTGATCTGCGTAGGGTATGAAGGAACCTTTTTGCCAAATTTGGTGTCTCCATGTTTTATAGTCTCTGAGATCGAGGTGTTCATACAGACAGACAGACGGACAGACGGACATGGCTATATCGTCTCGGCTGTTGACGCTGATCAAGAATATATATACTTTATGGGGTTGGAGATGCCTCCTTCTGCCTGTTACATACATTTCCTGTTGGCACTAAGTTATAATACCCTTCTACCCTATGGTTTGCGGGTATAAAAATATATCAAAGAATATACTAAAATATGTTTTTTTATTCACAAATCTAGAGTAAAAAGTCACGTTTGTTTTATGTAAATCACGTATAACTCCAAAAGTTCTTTGTGTAATGATGTGTAATTTGGTAAGCCATCTGTGCTGAATACTCTTAATATAACCTGTAAATTTTGTTATCGGATAAGTAGAACAAAAGTTATTTGTTAAATTCGTTATCGAATTTGTGACAGTATTCGTGTTGGTCGAAAAATCAGAGCTACAGCTATACGGCAACACCTTTAAAGTATGTTTGTTAAAGAATGTAGGGGGCGTGGCAAAATTCTAAAACAAACGATCTGCGTGCAGTTATAACTATTGTTATAGTCCAGCTCTCTAGATCTTATAGTCTGTGAGATCCAGTTGTTCATACAGACAGACGGACAGACAGCCAGATGGACATGGCTATATCGTCTCGGCTGTTGACGCTGTTCAATAATATATACACTTTATGGGGTCGGAGATGCCTTTTTTTGCCTGTTACATACATTTTCTGTTAGCACCACGTTTAATATCTTTCTACCCTAAGGATAGCGGGTATAAAAACTTAAATTATATTTGAACTAAAAATATACCACTGAAGTATACTGAAATCTTTTTTTTTTGTACGTATTTGAAAAAAGTCCATAAAATACCGACATCGCCACACGGTATATTTTTTGTTTAAATATCATTTAAGTTTTTTTCTTTTCTCTCGAAATGGGTTGGGGGTATCATACGGTCAATCACTCTCGAATTCCGGTAAATCAAATCGAAAATCTCCCAAAAATGACCAGAAAATCGGATATACCACATTAAAATATTTTAAAACGAGTTGTTAGTACATTTTGGACGCGAACGCTCTCCCAATGTGAACGGGCTAAAACTAAATTAAGTTTGTCTGCAATGCCCTATGTGTACAATTCTGTTATCGACTTTGTCCAATAATTCATCCAAATATACAAACCTGACTTTCGCCAATGTTATGTTATAAATTTGAATTAAATATTTGCTTGTGGTTTTATTTTTAAATTGTCCGCGAAAATTTATTTATAATTGATCAGATATTTCGTGGAAGAGCGGCAACACTCAAAATCAAATCAAAATCGTTCCCATATATATGTATGTATTTAAATGGAAGCAGAAAAACGGGACCCGGTCATATGAGATAATGTGGAGTGCAGTGGAAATAGGCTATAACTAAAAATTTTAGATTATTTTAACATAAATAAATACATTTTTATTTTACTTACTTGTTCGTCATAATCAATTAGTTCCGGAACTACATCAGGATTTCTTTCATCATTTTCATCCATGTCCTTATTAACGCTGTGGTCACTCGGCCCGGGTGACACGTCCCTAGACTCATGGTCATTAGATAAATCTTTTTGTCGTCTTCGTGATGTGGCTGCACAAGGAATTCGAAGTGCGAGCACTATAGCTAAACTTGCTACAAATACAGCTAAAGTCAATCCAATAGTTAATGACACCATTGGAGAGAATAGAAGCTCCGCTCGTGGTTTATTGGCTGCAATTAAAATTATTTCATTTTTGAATTGTATTTTTATAAGAAATTGCTTTATGGTCTGATTAGAAAACCTAACGATCAAGGACACGGGGGTGGTCCGGATTCATTATTTGCTTAAAGTAGATATACGCACATACATACGTATATTCAAGTGGTTTAATTGACACCAAGCCAATTCTTGATCCGCGCGCATCTCAGACCAAGCCACCTCCCGCCTAACCGATCTAGAGACTACGTCCCGCAACGTGCGACACAATTAGCGATCGGACAGGACAGCATAAAATGAACGGATGGAATAAAAAAACAAGTAAGAAAGCTACAGTCGAGAGTGCTCGACCGTACCCGCAACCTTTCGAAAGAAAACAAAAAACATAAATGATATTTTAACAAAAAATATACCAAATATACTAAAGCTTGTTTTTTTTTGTATATATTTGAAAAAAGCGGGTAAAAATCCACAACACCGTTATGGTCACACTGTCAACTAAACAAACAAGGCGCGGGCAGCTGCAAGTGAATTTTCCATATAAAATTGATTCTTTAATAACTTCCTTGTTTTTCATTCGATCTCAATCACAGGAATCATAGAAAATATAATTATTAATATGCATACTAAAATTCAATGCTCTAGGACTATTATTACGGCTTTTACAGACTTTTGGGTTCGGAAAGGGGCGTGGCATCCAACATTTGAAATAAACTTGATCTGCGTACGCCCTATAGGAGTACTGTCCCCAAATTTGGTAGCTCTAGCTCTTATAGTCTCTGAGATCTAGGTGTTCATACAGACGGACAGACGGACAGACGGACATGGCTATATCGTCTCGGCTGACACTGATCAAGAATAAATATATATATGGGGTCGGAGATGCCTCCTTGTGCCTGCTACATACATTTCTGTTGGCACTAAGTTATAATACCCTTCTACCCTATGGGTAGCGGGTATAATTACAATCATCAGAATTGGACATGAACTTGCAGTGGGTAATTTTGTTTTATAACAAGTAATCTAATTTGTTGTCTAATTTTTAATTAGTAGGTTCAGCGTTTTTAAGCCAATTTAGTAAGTTACGCTAAACGCCTAAAGCTAATATTTCACACTCCTTTTGTATTTTAACATCTTTATTTTGTCATTTCTCCACACTAACAATATTCTTATCACTTATTTAATTATGAAAACTTAATAGTCGTATATAAGGTGTGCGGCCAACAACTTTTTTAACGCGCGATGTTTACGTTTTAAAGTATTTTATTTAGCATTAGCCTGAATAATTGTTATTTTACAAAACAACTAGTCTTGAGACGCTTCCAATACTCGGTACCCATAGGGTATAAGGGTATATAACTTAGTGCCAACACAAAATGTATTTAACAGCAAAAAGATGCATCGCCAACCCCATGAAGTATTCACATTCTTGATCAGTGTTAACAGCGGAGACGATATAGCCATGTTGGTTTGACTGTATGTCCGTCTGTATGTATGAATTCTCAGAGACTATAATAGCTAGACCTAAAAAAAATGTTGATACACTTGTTTTGGTACGCACTTGAATATGCATAGTTTAAAAGATTCCTATATACTATATTTGGTTATGCTCGAGAACTTTTTTGTTTAATTGTATTTTTGGTTTTAATTGCATTTCCAGGTTTGGTAGACAAGGAAGAAACAGTTGCACCGACCATAAAATCGTTTATATGATATAAGCATTAAAAGTTGAGTTTTATATTTAAAGAAATTGGTAATATGGATACTTTTAGGTAAAATAAATCAATTACGTCAGGATATATAACATTTTTCTGTTTTTCGAGTTTGAAATACTTATAAAAGTACTCTGCACGGCAACTGTATAAATAAAACATATGTTGTACCAATAGTTTGTGACACTTGAAGTGAATCTACTTTAATTAATCAGCCTCTGAAATAATTTATGTCTATTTATTAGCCCATTGAAAACCGTAACTATTGAATCGAGAATGGGGGCCCTTTAAGTTTACAAATTAGCTCTTTGAATATGTACGAGGTGTGTTCAAAAAGTAAGGTGACTTTGTATTTTCAAGAAAAACTATTAATTTATTTATCAATATTTATGTTGTCCCCTTCAAAGTAATCCCCCTCAGATACAATACACTTATGCCAACGGTTTTTCCAATCCTCAAAGCACTTCCCATAAGCATTTTTCGGTATAGCCTTGAGCTCTTGCAGCGATGCAGTCTTTATCTCTTCAATCGTTGCAAATCTCCGTCCATTGGGACGATTGGGCTTTGGTTTCGATATCATAACCATATACCCATGATTCGTCACCAGTTATGACCCTTTTGAGTAAATCTGGGTCGTCGTTGACGTCATTCAACAGCTCTTGAGCGATGCTCATGCGACGGTTCTTTTGGTCAAAATTCAGCAATTTCGGAACAAACTTCGCTGACACACGACTCATACCCAAAACGTTTGAAAAAATTTCATGGCACGAGCCAAGCGATATACCGACATCTTCAGCAACTTCTCTGATAGTGATTCGACGATTTTCCAAAACAATTTTCGTCACTGCTTGAACGTTTTCATCAGTTGTTGACGTGCTTGGGCGTCCAGAGCGAGGCTGGTCATTGGCATCTTCCCGGCCATCTTGGAAGAGTTTGTACCACTTGTACACATTTTTTTTACTCAGAACAGTTTCACCGTATGCCACTGTCAACATTTCAAGTGTTTCAGAGCACTTAATTTTATTTTTTACACAAAATTTGATGCAAATCCTTTGATCCATATTTTTCGATAGCAAAAAATCGCCGAGCTCGCAAAATAACTTGTAACTTTACGCCTCTCACAACCAAACAAAAAAAGATGTTCCATTGAAACTTGGTACAGATGTTAGGGAAGAGTGTACCAATATAACAAAACAAAAAAATCGATAATCGAAAATATGTTGCCCGCGAAATTTGAAAAGTCACCTTACTTTTTGAGCACACCTCGTATATGAGCATAAATGAAATTTACTTACTTTGGGATTAATTAATTTCTTAATTTTTCACAGATGTCATAAGGTTTATGTGAATTAAATTATTGAATATCGAGTACGTAAGCTTACCAATTTCTAGAAAATTAACTTAATTTAATTAACTTGTTATTTACATTGTTTATTAATGATATTCCATCCGATTAATTCTCAATCTGGTCACAGGCTGCAAACTGTTTTTGACAGTTTCCAATTTGGTCCCAGATAAACCATTTAAATTTCAATTGCAATAAATATAAAGTAATGTCTTTTTCCAGGCGTTTGTATTCTAACAATACTAAATTTATACATGCAAAACCTCTTAGCTTATTGAGTATTTTAAATATGTATGTATTCTGTTCGATCCCAACTTAAGTTTGACAAGAACGTCATGACTATAACAAATCGTGTGATAGGTGTCCTTGGTTTCATTAAGCGTTGGTCGAATGAATTAAATGATCCCTACATTACTAACAAATTATATACTTCACTTGTTCCACCTATTCTTGAATATGAGTTTTGTATATAGTTTCCCAAATATAAGGTTCATCAGGAAAAAAATATAGTCGGTTAAAAAAAATTTTTTGCGTTTTGCCTTAACTGGAGTGCTAACAATCCATTACCTTCCTACCTTAGTAGACTTTTAGCACTTACCATACAATACATACGTCAACTCATAGAGCGAATTTTATTGATTTGCAACAGCGTTATTGCAACCCCAGCGAAGCCGATTGGCACCTCAGAGCTTTCGGCTCGTTTCGAAATTCGAAGTTCGAACACTGCGCGTAACGAGCGCACAGACTCAGTTCAGTCGCAGATCAAATGCGGAACGATGAGCACGGGTGTATTTGTTTGCGCTGTGCTTTCCTTTCTATGTATGCATGTGTGTGTGTACACGTTGTCGCTTATGAGTATGCGTATACGTATGAAGTTTTGCAACTGCGCGACAATCGGCCAGCGCAAGCCGTTTTTGTTCTTCCGAGCCAAAAGTCTTGAGAACGAAGATGACTTTTGTTGCTCGTGTCATACAAGCTTGCAACTTAACGAACTTTCTACAAGGATCGAGTTGGCTCTGATGGTAAAGTGTTGATCTGATTTGCATTTGATTGCGGGTTCGACCCCGGTGAAGATTGCCATTATTATTATTATTCATTTTATTTTATATACTAATTCTATAAATTTTTCAATATTATCTGTGTTGCTCCGTTTGAATTTATTATTATATTATTAGTTAGTTATATTATAACTTAATGCCAACAGAAAATGTATGTAACAGGCAAAAGGAGGCATCTCCGACCCCATAAAGTATATATATTCTTGATCAGCGTCAACAGCCGAGACGATTTAGCCATGTCCGTCTGTCCGTCTGTCTGTTTGTATGAACACCTGGATCTCAGACACTATAAGACATAGAGACATCAAATTTGCTACATAGGTTCCTGCATTCCCTACGCAGATAAAGTTTATTTCAAAAGTTGGATGCCACGCCCCCTTCGCCCACAATAAGCATTAATCTAGAAAAAGTCAAGTTTTTTTTTATGTAAATTGCATATAACTCCAAAAGCTCTTTGTGTAATGATGTGTAATCTGCGCTTGACACTCTTAATATACCCTGTAATTTTGGTACAAATCGGATAAGTAGAACAAAAGTTATTCGTTAAATTATTTATCAAAATTGTTGTGCCCAATGCATATGGACGTTTTAAGTGTGCGAATGACCTAGAGATATCAAATTTGGTGACAGTATTCATGTAGCTCTTACGTAAATCAAGTCTGTTTTAGATTTTTCCGCCCGTAATAAAAGACTTAGAGCCGTAATAAAAGACCTAGATCACTGAATTTTGGTATGCATAATACTAAGTATATTTTCAATGATTCCTCTGAATTTGGTTGAGATCGAATGAAAAAAAAGGAAATTATTAATGAATCAATTTTATATGCAAAATTCACTTGCAGCTGTTCGCGCTATGTTTGTTTAGTTGACAGTGTGACCATGTTGGTATTTAATGGATATCTTAAAAATTTGTATATACAACAAAAACAAATTTCAGTATTTTCTGTGGTACATTTTTTGTTAAAATCTTACATCTCTCGAAGATCCTTATCATCCAACTCTGGAGTTAAGGATCGAACTTAACAGATCTGTACTCTCTAATTCTGATATACCTGCCCATCGGGTTCGTTGCGTTCGAAAGGCAAACTTTCCAAAATTTTTCAACTTCTCAATGGAATTGATTGGTCTTATTTGTATTCCTGCACTGACATAAGTGCCGCCGTCAATTTATTCTATAATAAATTAAATCTTTGCTTTGATGCCTGTATTCCTTCTTATTTTCCGCATAGGTCTAATAAGCCTCCTTGGTTTTGTAAGAAACTTTCTAACCTTAAGAACCTGAAGTCTAGACTCTACAAAAAGTTTAAAATTTTAGGCTCTACCTTAACTTTTTCGCAGTATATAATTGCTCGGTCTAATTTTATCAAGCTTAACGCTGTGTGTTATAACAAGTAAGAAAGCTACAGTCGAGAGTGCTCGACCGTATGATACCCGCAACCCATTTCGAGAGAAAACAAAAAGCTTGAATGATATTTTAGCAAAAAATATACCACCGAATATACTAAAAAAATGTTTTCTTGTATAAACATATTTTTAAGAAATCCATTAAATACCGACATGGTCACACTGTCAACTAAACAAACAAAGCGCGAGCAGCTGCAACTGAATTTTGCATATAAAATTGATTCTTTAATAACTTCCTTGTATTTCATTCGATCTCAACCAAATTCACAGGAATCATTAAAAATATAATTATTATTATGCATTCCAAAATGCAATGCTCTAGGTCTATTATTACGGCTTTTACAGTTTTTGGGGGCGGAAAGGGGCGTGGCAAAAATCTAAAACAAACTTGATCTGCATAAGACCTACACGAATACTGTCACCAAATTTGATATCTCTAGGTCATTCACACACTTAAAACGCCCATATGCACTGGGCACAATAATTTTGATAAGTAATTTAACGAATAACTTTTGTTCTACTTATCCGATTTGTACCAAAATTACAAGGTATATTAAGAGTGTCAAGCGCAGATGGGTTACCAAATTACACATCATTACACAAAGAGCTTTTGGAGTTATATGCAATTTACATAAAAAAAACTTGACTTTTTCTAGATTAATGCTATTTGTGAAGGCGAAGGGGGCGTGGCATCCAACTTTTGAAATAAACTTGATCTGCGTAGGATATGAAGGAACCTTTTTCTCAAATTTGGTGTTTCCATGTCTTATAGTCTCTGAGATCCAGGTGTTCATACGGACAGACAGACAGACAGACGGACATGGCTATATCGTCTCGGCTGTTGACGCTGATCAAGAATATATATACTTTATGGGGTTCTGCCTGTTACATACATTTTCTGTTGGCACTAAGTCATAATACCCTTCTACCCTATGGGTAGCGGATATAAAAATTACTTAGCTCGCTGTCGGGTTAGCTTCTCTGAAAACTCAAGAAAGTTTTTTAATTTTGTAAACACTAAGCGTAAGTCTTCCTCATATCCTCCTTGTCAATCTTATGAAAATTAGAAAGCAAATTCAGGTCAGGCGATCGCTGATCTATTTGCTTCTTTTTTTCAAACTACTTATTCTTCTTCCTCCTACTCTAATGCGCCCTATCCTTACATCCTGTCTCGGTCGAATTGTATCTTTAGTACCTTAATGAGTGAGGAGTCTCTGACTAGATATCTTCAAATGGTTAAGCCGGTGTTTTCGCCCGGTCCGGATGGAGTTCCTGGCTGTGTACTTCGGTACGGAGCCGAGGCTTTAAGCAGACCTGTCCGAACGCGAATCGTGTCGTTCGTCCTGCGGCAGCGCCTCTCGGTCGGTTGGGCGGGAGGAGCGTTTATTGGGATCCGCGCGTAACAAGTGTTGGCTTGGTATCGCTTGGGCCACTTGAATGTGCATACAATGTACGTCAACGTCCAACATATAAAATATCTTTAAGCTTTTTGTTTTCTCTCGAAATGGGTTGCGGGTATCATACGGTCGAGCACTCACGACTGTAGCTTTCTTACTTGTTTCTTTATGGTCGAGGTGCAAAGTTGGGCATTAATCATTCAGTGCGAGTGTACATTGACAAGTGGTGTCATTATGGATGGACTCGATCCTGACATTGTTGAAGGAAACAATGTCCCAAAATTGCCACCAACGTAAGCTTCTTCCTTTACAATGTGCTTTCAATTGTGCTGACCAACTCATGGAAAGCAGTGTAAACTGATGAAGGTTCAATCTTCCCCTCAGTGTTTTCAGCTAAAACGATGGAAGACCTATCACCTTTTGGCAAGAAGTCGATTAGGGTGCCACTCTCAAAGTGTACGTGTTTTTCAGGCTCGCCGGTGAGGTAAGAGGTGGTATTCACACTCTCGTCTTCAGCTTCTAAGCAGCCTGGAAAGTGTGCGTTTATGAAGAGTGGTAGAGATTCTTGACTGGCTTTTGGCAAATGTGCCATCCAGGTTGCTTAGCAATCCAGATATGGTTGGATCTTTCGCCAGCAGCCTGCGAAATCTGGACGCTTCTGTAGTGTTGTTAGTGTCGCGAAATTAAGTCCATCAATCTCTTTTTGCCCTTCTACATTCCTTTTGGAAGGCTTTAGAACTGGAACCGGAATTCTCTCCGATCGACCAAACACTTCCGGGCCCAGCGTGTTCAATAATAATTGCCCATACGCATCGTTTACCCATTTTCAGGCGGCCTTGCTTACGGAGGATTTTGCTTTAGGACTCCTGACCAATACTGATGCAGAGATCTTCGACGACATGCCCAAGGTGCGTTCAGTTTCAGCAGTGTGTCTTTGAGGAATCGCAGGGATTCTTTGTTGGCACAAGCCACCACCTTGACGCCTTTGTACCAGTTGATGTAGTCAAACTCTGCGATGAACGGATTTCGCGGTAGAGTGATGGCATCAGCAGTCCCCTAGTTGATTGACCCTTCCACAATGAGCCAGTTATCGCTAGTTAGCTTCCCATTAGATGCTCCTATCGATGATAGCCACATGTAGTTTCGTCTTCGTACTTAAGCTGGCCAGGATTTCCTTTGGACATATCCGGTTGCTTACGAAGCCTTCTTCGAGTTGTCCGACCTCTGCCGTTTATTGACAGATGGGTTGGCCATTATTGGTTGCTTGCTCGCTTATCGCTTCTTCTCAGGAGGTGTGGCTTTTGCAATCTGTTTGTTGGATGCCTTCTTTTTTCTTTTAAAAGGTGACCTGGGTTTCTTAGATTTCACCAACTTCTACATCTTTCATCGGGTAGGGTATGACTACTGTCTAAAACAATTCATGGAAATGTCATCTCATAGAGCATTTTGGTTTCACTTGAAACTGCGTTATTGCAACCCCAAGCAATGACAACAGCTGCACGGCGCACGTCACAAAAAAATATCGATGTCGATGTTCATCGATGCTTTAAAAATTAAATATCAACGTTGGGTTAATGCTTCGATAGATGAATGATCCGAAAAGCGCAATGTAAGGAAATGCATTCCTAAATACATTTCATAATTTAATAACGATAATTTTTATGATATCAGTTTTCCGTGTTTTTCAAAACATTCTTGAACATCGATATTAACAAAAAGAAACTCGATGCTCGAGGCATTTATGTATTTGCACTTGTCTGCCTGCAACCCCTATTTTGATTTGTATTGACTGAACAAAATCTTCCAAATCGTCAAGCTTTAACTAGTTTTAATGAAAGCTAAGTGCGTTAAGTTTTGAAGAAGTGGAGTTGGTTCGGGCCCTAAAATAAATTGCACGTAAACATCGAAAGGTTGCAGCGTGGGTCTGCAGCGTGAAACTGCAGAGGGTGGTAACAACAACAAATTATACAACATTTTTCATATATTTTTTTGGCTGGCGAAGCTGTGGGGTAAGCTGGCTGGTATCATGTACCAATGTGAAACTGTTGAATACACAAATATTAGAGGCCTCCCACCACCGAGTTCCTCCTACCATCGACTTCGCATGCCCTGCATGCGATTGTGTCCGCTAAAGTGATCCTTGTCACCGTAAAAATCATTAAAATAAATACGAACTCTGTCGATTTCGTCTTAGACCGAGCTTTGTTAAATCCTGTATCACAAATCAATTTTGTGACAAAAATAACTTGCTCAGCGACTGCTTGGTGAATCTAAGTCTCATGTCAAGAAAAAGAGAATACTCGATCGATTCATGGATTTTCAAATAGATCACAGGATATCAGATAGGTCACATTGTAAATGTCAGTGGATGGAAAATACCTTAAAATTTCCAGCTAGTGGATCCCTATTTTGTCAAACCGAAGAAAATGAATATTCTCATTGGAGCTGAATTTTTTTGACCTGTTGTCTTTTGGCCAAATTAAGCAAGGTCCAAAGCCCAGTCCTCCAAAAGACAAGCCTTGGGTCGATTTAAACTCGATTGACAAAACTTTTGCCAAAATTCTGGTCAATTTAAGATATTTGATCTCCCGCCAAAGTCCTCACGACTTTATCCCGACGGTATTAGAACAAAAAAAAACCTTTGAAAAAAATATTTTAATTAACTTAGAAATTTAAATTATAAGAAAACATAGATAGGGTCTGAAGGAGTGCACGTGCTCATCTTCGTTGCTTGGGCCCGATTTGTCAATGCTGGCAAGTACCCTCATCTGACCAACCGTCATGCGGACCAACCAAGAGCGCTGAGCATACTCTGTCGTAGGACAGTGCAATCATGTTCACGTTGCTTTAAATGCAAACCTCGCCTGCTTACGCAAATAGTCTTCGAGCACTCTGCCCATTTTCGGTTTGTGGCGTTGATCTTTGTGGCACACTTAGCACGATATTCAGTATTCGTGGAAAGCCCACTTACAAATCGTACACACTATTTGTATGTTTCTCCTCCAAATGGGTTCATTTAGAGCGTAAATATAGTACTGTTACTGACATTGATATGAAATTACCCTCAGATGTAATCAACAGTCAACTCAAGAAAAAAAAGACGAGTTCGAAATAACACGCCCACGAATTTTAAATTGAAAATGCACCTTACCTTTTGCCCACAGTAGTATATTCTTGATTGGTGTCAACAGCCGGGACTATATATGTCCATGTCCGACTGTATGTCTGTATGAACACCTATATCTCAGAGACTATAAGGCCTAGAGAAATCAAACTTGGCGACTGTACTCGTCTATGTCTTACGCAGATCAAGTTCGTTTTCACCCCCTTACCGCCCCCGAAAGCTGTACAAGCCGTATTGATAGAGCTTTGGGCTTTGGTCTCATAAATTCCTGTGAATTTAGTTGTGATCGAATGAAAAACGTGAAAGATATTCACGAACTAACGTTTTAGGGCAAAATTCAAATTTAGCTGCACTCGGTTTACTTGTTTAGTTGACCCGCCACCCATAGGGTAGAAGGGTATTATAACTTAGTGCCAAAAGAAAATGTATGTAACAGGCAGAAGGAGGCATCTCCGACCCCAAAAATTATATATATTCTTGATCAGTGTCAATAGCCGAGACGATATATATGTCCGTCTGTCCGTCTATATGAACACCTAGATCTCAGAGACTATATCACATAGAGACACCAAATTTGGTACATAGGTTTCTGCAATCCCTACGCAGATCAAGTTTATTTCAAAAGTTGAATGCCACGCCCCCTTCGGCCACAATATGAATAAATCTAGAACAAGTCAAGTTTTTCTTATGTAAATCGCGTATAACTCCAAAAGTTCTTTGTGTAATGATGTGTAATTTGGTAGGCCATGTGTGTTTAATATTCTTAGTATACCTTGTTTGGTACAAATCGGATAAGTAGAACAAAAGATATTTGTTAAATTATTTATCAAAATAGTTGTACCCAATGCATATGGACGTTAAGTGTATGAATGACCTAGAGATATCAAATTTGGTGACAGTATTCATGTAGCTCTTACGGAGACCAAGTTTGTTTTAGATTTTTGCCACGCCCCTTTCCGCCCCAAAAATAGACCTACAGCACTGATTTTTTGGTATGCATAATACTAATTATATTCTCTATGATTCCTGTGAATTTGGTTGAGATCAATTGAAAAACAAGTAAGAAAGCTACAGTCGAGAGTGCTCGACCGTATGATACCCGCAACCCATTCCGAGAGAAAACAAAAAACTTAAATGATATTTTAACAAAAAATATACCAAATATACTAAAACTTGTTTTTTTGTATATATTTGAAAATAGCGAATAAAAATCCACAACACCGTTATGGTCACACTGTCAACTAAACAAACAATGCGCGGGCAGCTGCAAGTGAATTTTCCATATAAAATTGATTCTTTAATAACTTCCTTGTTTTTCATTCGATCTCAATCACAGGAATCATAGAAAATATAATTATTAATATGCATACTAAAATTCAATGCTCTAGGTCTATTATTACGGCTTTTACAGACTTTTGGGTTCGGAAAGGGGCGTGGCATCCAACATTTGAAATAAACTTGATCTGCGTACGCCCTATAGGAGTACTGTCCCCAAATTTGGTAGCTCTAGCTCTTATAGTCTCTGAGATCTAGGTGTTCATACAGACGGACAGACGGACAGACGGACATGGCTATATCGTCTCGGCTGTTGACACTGATTAAGAATATATATACTTTATGGGGTCGGAGATGCCTCCTTCTGCCTGTTACATACATTTTCTGTTGGCACTAAGTTATAATACCCTTCTACCCTATGGGTAGTGGGTATAACAAGGAAGTTATTAATGAATCAATTTTATATGTAAAATTCACTTGCAGCTGCTCGCGCTTTGTTTGTTTAGTTGACAGTGTGACCATATCGGTATTTAATTAATTTAAAAAAAAATGTATATACAAAAAAAAAACAAATTTCAGTATATTCTGTGGTATATTTTTTGTTAAAATATCATTTAAGCTTTTTGTTTTCTCTCGAAATGGGTTGCGGGTATCTTACGGTCTCTCGACTATAGCCTTCTTACTTGTTAAAAAAAAGATGGATTAAACCAAAAGATAAAAATTAAAGATATAGTGTACTATATAAAACTATTTTCTATTGTGGTTAAAAAATCCAAAATATCTTAATAAATTGTACGATATTATATATTCCAAAATTCTAGATCGTTTCAATGAGTAAGAGGCAGTTTGTCGAACTCTTTCGGCCTTTCCCTTACATAAGCGTTTTCCAGCAATCACTCACTTAACTCTTCACTTGACAAATGGCCAATGTATATATTTTTACCCAAACCAACGCTATCAATTGGCTCAACCACCCTATAATCCTTCAAAAACAACGTTGAGCGGTTTTTCTTTACCTCTGTAAATTCGATCCATTCGGAAAAAACAATTTCTATATGCCGTGGTATTCTTGCAATACGATTGGATAAAAAAGAAGTTTCAGCACAGAAAACATGGTGTAGACGTGCCTAATTTCATTGGAGTTTTAAAAGATAGTACATAAGGAAGAGCTAATGCTGTACATTCCAACAATACTTCCCTTAAGACTTTAAATCTAAGTAGTTCAAGGTCCAACCACTTCTTTTTCTTTTTTTTTTAATACTTTGCTGTTATTTATTGGATCTTCTTTTAAGTTGAGAGTAATAATAAGTTATTAAATCTTATAACTTAACATTAAATACCAATTCAAATTTAGTTATTTTTGGGTTGCACGTTCCTAGATACTATCGCTGGGTTGGTAGATTATTACGACGAAGACGGGAGCTGCTATACAGCTATACATACAGTTGAGTCGTCTGTCGTGGTGTACTCCTAAATACGTAACGTCGTTCGCTTGCTGAAGTGTTGAATTGTTTAGTCTGAGCGGTGGACAATTTTGCCTGCTTAGGGTAAACATTACATGCTTGAATTTTTGTTTGTTTACTTTTATTCGCCAGTCAGATAGCCAATATTTCACTTTGACTAGATGAAGAGTCAGTTGCGCTGATGCTTGGATACGACACTTGAAACGGCTGAGAATAGCTGTATCGTCGGCAAAGGTAGATGTTATTAGTCGTCTGTTTGTTGGGATGTCTTCTAGGTATAGAGCGTATAGCGTTGGCCCCAATACGCTGCCTTGGGGGTCTCCAGCTCTAGTGGTGCAATCGTCAGACATAGCAGAATTGCATCTCACTGGGAATTTCCTGTCATAAAGCTAAGATTCTAATAGTTTGTGTGTATTATTAGGAAACGTTGCTCTGGTCTTATGCATTAGACCTTCTAAACAAACTGTATCGAATGCTTAGGCTACATCTAAAAATATTGCAGTGCAATATTCTCTATTTTCGAATGCTCTTCGTATTTCAGAGGTTATGCGATTGACCTGCTCGATAGCTCCGTGTTTTTCACGAAATCTAAATTGGTGTGATGGGATTTTATTATGGATTCTTAGAAATGAGTTTATCCGAGTCAGCACACACTTTTCAAAGAGTTTGGATAAGCATGATAATAAGCTTATTGGTCTATACGAACAGGCAATTGTGTGATTTTTGCCAGGTTTCGGCATCATTTTTATCATTGATTTTTTCCATCTTTCTGGAAAGTGGCCAAGCCTTGTAATGACATTGAAGAACTGGGTGATAGTGCAAACTGTGTAATATGGGAGCTCAATAATCATTTTTGGCGTTATTTGGTCGGAGCCTGGTGATTTTTTCGGATCCAGTTGATTTTCTATGATATGAGCGATTTTGTTTGAAAATCCATTGGCTCACGTTGAAGCGGTAAGTCATTTGTTACAGGCGGTAGTGTATTGGATGACGGAGTAGATTAATAAGAACAGGCGAGTGATCAGATGAAAGATCCGAAAGACTTTCGGCGCTAATCAGGTTCCTTGACATGTTTTTAGTGATTGCGAAGTCAATTGAATCGGGCAGTTTTTTTTGGGTTTGTTATTCAATATGTTGGTCTGCCAGGGGAAACGTGGTCGAGCTTGTTGCTGGCTTTTATAATTACATTGTAGAGCTGCTTACCTTTAGGAGTTACGAGGTGAGATCCCCAGTGTGTGCTTGGCATTATAGTATCCTGATGCTATGAAGTGCTCGCCTAATGAGCTAAAGAACTGCATAAATTCAGCTTCAGTTACAGTGAAACGAGGAGGGCAGTATACTGCGACTAGAGTAAGTGCCGTTTCATTCTTATTGATGTTGCTTGAATATAGGTAGTTGCTAGATCCTTGTAGCGGTGGTGTTTTATTCGGTTTCTAATCAAGATACCAGTCCCACCGTGTGCTTTACCATCAGGATGGTTAGTTGCATAGAAAGAGTAGCCTCTTAAGTTAAAGTTATATTTATTTGTAGGATATGTTTGTCAAGCAAGAATTGAGATAGCTCAAGTTTATGCTGTGAGACGCCATTAGCATTCCACATGGATATACGTAGGGAAGTCATTGATTATTTGGATTGCTCTGATACCAACATTTGTATCAATATGATTTGATTTCGCATTAGATCTTGCATAGTAGTCCGCATGAAAGACCTGAACTCTATTAAGCTTTGCTGTAGGTTACACAAAATGGCCTCAAAGTTGTTTTATGGCTGCTCCATAGGCTGATAATGTTTTGTTGTGTTTGGCTCTGGTTGAGGTAGTTTAAAGTGCGATGTATTTGAGGAATCCTGATTTTAAGGCACTGGCAAATGTCACATTTTTCATTATGGAGGACTCGGAGTCAAAGTCAAATGACGATCTAGCTGCGTTCGAAAAGAATACGTCTCTGTTTGATTTAGATGGTGTAACCCGTGAAATTTTAGAGCGGGGAGTAGTCACTCGCCGATAGATTCTACTTTTTAAATCCTTATATACTGGGCAACCTCTGTAATAAGCGGTGTGATTACCACCGCAGTTACTGCAGTAACTGCAGTATGACTGTGTATGACCATATTCTTGATAATTCATCCATTGTGCTGGTCCTTTGCGTTTGTGAGGTTTTTCTACTGTGATTCTACGATGTAGTAAAAACTGAGGTTTGTATATAGGGGGCACTTTGCTTTTCTTAAGAGAACTGTTGTCTGGTTAAAGTTCTACCTTGAAAAGCGGTTGGGGCTTCCTTTCCTTGTTTAAAATGTTAAAAACTGATTTTGCGTTAAATCCCTTGTCTTCTAACGCCTTTCTTATTTCTGCTGGTGCTACATCAGACTCTATGCCCTTAAGTACTACTTGCAGGCCCTTGCTGCTTTTCAGTTGGTACGTGTAGTAGTACATTTTATTGTCGGCTAAATGCTTCGATAAAACTCTATAATTATCTTCGGACTTCATTTGAACTTTTGTTTCGTGGATTTTACCCCGTACAAGGGGAATTATATAAAAATGTTCTTTTCCAATAAGCTCTACAATTTTGTTAACAAGGTCATTGCAGCTGTTCTCCCGTATGTATATTGCTGGTGGCTTTGGCTTCTTTTTGACATCTAACTCGGGTTCCCCCGAAAGGTCTGCTAAAATTTCAAACCTATTGGTGTTGTTGAGCTTTTCGCTTGAAGATGCGCTGGAACTGCTACGGATAATTTTTGCATTCGAGTTTAAAGGGCTTAACTTCCGTTTAATTTGTATGTAACGATCCATTCCAGTCTGCACATGCAGGTCAAATACGTTTTTTGGTTTTGGTTTTATTGGAAACGCATCTGTCGTAGAATTTGTTTTAGTTTGGTTTGTTTTGATCAGTCTCTCAGTTCATTACTTGCTTGTATAGCAGTGCGCTCTGCAATCTGAGATGGTAATGCTGGAGAGCATAAACGAGGTCGGTCAATTGCTAGAGAGTTATTTCGTCGAGTTGCGGGTAATTGACCGTTGCGAATTTTGGATTGGTTCGGCTGCACGCTGTCTTGCTCACGCTGTATTTGCTAACGAATGTCGCTTTGACTCATCGTCTTAACCGCGGTTAAGTTTTATTGAATAAAAATAAATATTAATTAATCAATTGCTAAATAATCAAATAATTAGATATTTTGTGCGATTTCATCGCACTAAGTGTCTTTTCGCGTTGTACACTTATTAATATGTGTCTCACTACGCTTTAAACTTGTGTAATTTATTTTGTTTCCTGCAGCTCAGTAATATACGTCTGCATGCGGCAACAGTTTACGTTTGTAAGAGAGATTAGGCACGAAATTCTTAACGTGGAAATCCGAACGGATCAAGATCTGAGAGAAACTTGTAGAAGACGCGAGGTCTTCTTGGACGAAGCCAAGAAGATGCACGGGTATGCAAAAGCCATCCCATTCAGGCGAAAGATCTCGGAAATAGTTCAAGATTCGGCGGAGCGAAGCGAGCAAGAGGCAGAGACAAAGTTAGAGATAGAGGCATTTTTAATGGTGTGTTGGAACTGTCGGAAAGAGAGCAACAGATACCAGGACTGTTAGGCCGAGAGGAGAATTTTCTGTTATGGCTGTGGAGCTCCCAACACATACAAGCCATGTTGCGTTAAGTGCGCAAAAAACTTCAAAGCCGGCACGTCGAGGTCGCCGTTCAGACCGACGTCTTCGAGTGCCTAACGTAATCAAGGGACAACGATGAAGAAAGAAGAACGTTGATAATCCCATTTCTTTAGATGTATTAGGAGGTAATAATAGTTCTCTGCTTCATCACAAAATTCATAAATTAAGAAAATCACCAGCTTTTCATAAAATCAATTATTCACTTGACTTACAAAAGCGCAAAAAGAAAACTTTCGGAAGTTATCAATTGTTTTCCATCTTTTACGCAGGAAGGTCTTGGGAAAACTAATATGATCACGTGGGTAGTGTAAAACCCATAAAACAACGTAATTTTTCGGTTTCGCCGGCCGTAGAAAAAGCTATATATTCTGAAATAGATAGAATGCTACAGTTAGGCGTTATAGAGGAGTCAGAATTTGTTTTGACTGCCGAAATGTAAATAGCTTTACAGAAAAGGACTCTTACCGCTTGCCGCTTGCGCAGATAAACGGAATTTTGAGTCGACTTCCCAAGGCAGAGTTCATTACCAGCTTAGATTTTAGGATTAGGCAGGTACCGTTAGAAATCAACTCTCGCGACAAAACAGCCTTTACTGTTCCCGGTAGGACGCTTTACCATTTCAAGGTTATGCCATTTGGCCTTTGCAATGCAACGAGTACTATGTCTAGACTGATGGACAAGGTGGTACCGCCATTACCAAAATGAAGTTTTCGTTTATTTAGACGACTTACTGGTAGTTTCGTGAAGTCTCGAGACTCATTTGAAGGTGCTCATAGAGTTGGCAGTGCACATCAAATGAGCAGGCTTAACAATCAATGTTAGTAAAAGCCATTTTTCCATGAGACGGGTACGGTGATTAGGTCATATCATTGGTGATGGCGGAATGCGCACAAATCCACAGAAAGTATCGGCTATCACTGAGTTTGCGATTCCGACAACCCTCCGTGGACTAAGAAGCTTTATGGGACTCTGTGGCTGGTATAGAAAGTTCGCTCCCAATTTTGCAGCTTTAATAGACCTGATGACGACAAAGCGTAAATTTAGTTAAACCCCTGAAGCAATAAAGGCTTTTCAAGAATTAAAGAAGTGCTTAACGGAAGCTCCTGTCTTGTGTAACCCAGATTTTTCGAAGCCATTTTTGATACATTGTGATGCCAGCAAGAGCGGAGTTGGAGCAGTTTTGGTTCAGGTTTCTAACGAAGAAGACGAAAAAGTTGAACAAGGCTCAACGGAGCTATACCGTTGCAGAGCAAGAGTATTTGGCAGCGATTTTTGATCTTAAACATTTCTGAGCGTATGTCGAAGGTCACCGCTTCCAAATTGTCACCGATCACGCTTCTTTTAAGTGGCTTATTGCAAATCCCGACTTAAATTCTTGACTAGGTCGATGGCCGATTGCTTTACAACCTTTTAAGTTTCTTATCGATCACCGAAAGGGATCATTGAACGTAGCTCCCGATTCACTTTCTCGAGTCAACGAAGACGAGTTTGCTGCTATAGATCTACAAGATGGACTACTTGTCGATTTTTACTCCAGTCATTTCAAGTTTGCTGGTTACAAAGAATTTGTCGATAGTGTCAGCGCTAATGAGGCAAATTTTCCTAATTTGAAAGTCGAAAGTGGGTATTTATATAGAAAGGTAGCACATCTGACGGGAGAAACTCTTCATGATGAGTATGCATGGAAGCTGTGGGTATCCAAAAGTAATGATCCCAGATGTCCTTGTTCGCGCTCATGACAGTCCTTTATGTTCGCACGGCGGGATACACAAAACTATAAAACTACTTTAGTGATACTACCATTGGCCCGGATTAGTAAAAGACGTAAGAGAGTATGTCAATGCTTGTGAAGTATGAAAGTCCACCAAGTCGCCGAATTGTTCTCTGCGTCCGCCATTAGGAAAAGCCCCGGAAACACAGAGTTTCTTCCAGCGACTTTTTATTGATTTCCTCGGACCCTATCCGCGCTATCCGCTTTTTATTAGGCTCGATCACTTCTCGAAATATGTTTTTCTGAAGCCGGTGAAAAAGATAAATACCGCTGTGGTAGTAAAGTATCTTAAGAGTGAACTTTTTATGACATACGGGGTGCCAGAGCCCATTGTTTCAGATAACGGCTCTCAGTTTCGTGCTGTAGGTTTTAAAATGCTAATGCAACAGTACGGAGTATCGCACGTAATCACAGCTGTGCATGCCCCTCAAACTAACGCTTTAATCGCTCCGTTATTTCAGGAATCAGGGCTTATGTACGTTCTGACCAAAAAGACTGGGACGAGAATTTGAGTAGAATTATTTGTGCTTTGCGTTCTTCGGTGCATTTTAGTATCGGATCGTCACCTTACTACATGGTCTATGCTCAACATATGGTCACATTGGGTGCTACATATTCTCTGCTTAGAAAGCTTAACTTACTTGACGATCGTTCCGTACTATTTAACCGTCCGGAGAGTTTCGAGATTGTTCACACGGAAGCTATGAAACGGATGTAGAAAATGCATGATGAAAATGAAAGTCGGACAACAGGTCTTTCGACGTAATTTTAAGCAAATTGCTTCCAAACTGGATACAGTGCTAAGTTTGGACCGTCGTTTGGCAAAGCACGGGTGCGCAAGAAGTTAGGTAATTGCGAATAAGAAGATTCACAGGGTCGGTTGTTAGGCACTTATAATGCTAAGGATATTCGCCAGTGACTTAGCTTCAGGCGGTTTCTATCTAGGGTATCTGGTACAAATACCCTAGCTGGATTTCAGCGGGGTGTTTTGTAACAGCGCCTGAAGCATATCAGCGGCAACAGAGTTGCAATACAAATCTCGGCGATCAGCTCCAGCAGAGTCGCAATGCAAAGCTCGGCTTCGACACAGCAGCCAACTTTGCCGAACCGTATCCGATCTCCGGATTTCCTTGTAATTTTCGGAGCGATCACACGTGTTAAATTTAAGTGTTCCAAAAAAATAAGAGAAAAAAATAAGTGTACTGAAGAAAACCAACTGGAATGTTCCTTTGTTACGGCGGTTGCTTAGGTAAGCTGGAAAGCGATAGTGGGGCGCTCATCCCTTAGATTTGTATTAAAGCCTATCGGATTGGTGAGACGTATTGGCCTCTGCGGCTACAGCAAGTGCTGGTTTGTCTATCGCCGTCACAATGATGAAAAAGTTTGAAATGAAAAATTAATTTAAATATTAAATAGGAATAAGAAGAGAAAAAAGTATGAAATGAAAAATTAATTTAAATATTAAATAAAATAAAAGATTAAAAAGTTTGAAATCAAAAATTAAATTAAATATTAAATAGGAATAAGAAAATAGAAAAGTTTGAAAATAGAAATAAAATTATGTATCGAGTTCGGTTTTAGGAAATATTTGTTTTTAGAAAACATCTGGTTGACTACAATATGTATGCTATGTGTTTATTTAACCTTTTGAGAACCACAGACGCGATTATATTACAGATACCCCTCGGGAGATCGATCTTTCGTCGTGGAGAATACACAAAATGAGTTATTACAAATCAATTTTTATTAGTTGGTAAATTTAAGCATTCAAATTTAATGATTATTAAATTATAAAAAAAAAAACAACTAAGAAATCTACAGTAGAGAGTGCTCGACCGTATGATACCCGCAACCCAGAAAACAAAAAAATTAAATGATATTTAAAAAAAAAAATATACCAAATATATTAAAACTTGTTTTTTTTTGTATATATTTGAAAATAGCGGGTAAAAACCCACAACACCGACATGGTCACACTGTCAACTAAACAAACAAAGCGCGAGCAGCTGCAAGTAAATTTTGCATATAAAATTGATTCTTTAAAAACTTCCTCATTATACCCGCTACCCAAAGGGGAGAAGGGTATTATGACTTAGTGCCAACAGAAAATGTATGTAACAGGCAGTAGGAGGCACCTCCGACCCCATATATTCTTGATCAGCGTCAACAGCCGAGATGATATAGACATGTCCGTCTGTCCGTATGTCTGCCTGTATGAACACCTGGATCTCAGAGACTATAAGACATAGAAGCACCAAATTTGACAAAAAGGTTGCTTCATACCCTACGCAGATCAAGTTTATTTCAAAAGTTGGTTGCCACGCCTCCTTCGCCCACAATAAGCATTAATCTAGAAAAAGTCAAGTTTTTTTTATGTAAATCGCGTATAACTCTAAAAGTTCTTTGTGTAATAATGTGTAATTTGGTAAGCCATCCGCACTTGACACTCTTAATATACCTTGTAATTTTGGTACAAATCGGATAAGTAGAACAAAAGTTATTCGTGAAATTATTTATCAAAATTATTGTGCCCAGTGCATATGGACGTTTTAGGTGTGTGAATGACCTAGAGATATCAAATTTGGTGACAGTATTCGTGTAGGTCTTGCGCAGATCAAGATTGTTTTAGATTTTTGCCACGCCCCTTTCCGCCCCCAAAAACTGGAAAAGCCGTAATAATAGACCTAGAGCATTGAATTTTGGTATGCATAGTAACAATGATAGTCTGAATGACGTTGGTTGATATCAAATAAAAAACGAGGAAGTTATCAAAGAATCAATTTTATATGCAAAATAACAAGCCCTTGCTTGGTGTCGTTGGGCCACTTGATGGTGCTATTCGTTACCACATCAACGTCCAAATAAAATAAAATATAACTAAAAATTTATCAATACCTTAATAATGACAAGGTATATTTTTACTCATACATAATCCCCGTGCAGCCTTTGTAAAATTGTGTATGTGTTTGTCCTAATTATTGATTTGCTGCAAACGAATATTTTTTACTTAGTGTTCTAAAAGGACCTTTTTAAAATACCAAGAGTATGCGACACGAGTTGGCTTTCGATTGAAATGGCCGTTCAACGAATTGCAGAGCAGTGGGAGGAGTTGAAACTGCATTTTCAACTGGCTGCGACTCATGAGAAGTGCTATCAGGCACAAAACCTTCTTTCGCTTTAATAAGAAGAAAAACATTTTTTATATTTTTGCTTTTTCTTAAGCCTATTTCAAAAGAAATTCAAGGTATAAATAAATTGTTCCAAAGCAAAACCTTGAGCTTGAGGATGCAAAACTGTTGCATGATTTTATGTTTGCCATAAAAGTCCTTCAGCATTAAATTTTACCACCGGACATCGAAATAAACGTTCTGACCGACAATGATTTCAAGACACATGTCGTCAAGGACCTATACTTGGGCTAAGATTTCGAAAAAAAAAAATAAAAAAATCGAATATAGCTACAAATGATGATACTTTCGGAAAATTATGAAATGCTAAATCAAATAGATTCATTTGCAGTTTGCACCAAGCATGGTTCCAGTTTTGGAACACTTTGGAATACAAATTATTGACCAAATTGAAGTGCAGCATCAAACGGTTAATATTATAAATTGGGAAATCAAGGACGACACATTGCGGTTTTGGTAGGAAGTTTACGTATACCGCGATTCTGGTGGAAACCAGAGGTTTAAAGCTGGCCACTATTGCTTTGCAATTACTCTCGTTGCGGTGGTTCAATGCTGAGGTTGAGTGGGTTTTCAGCCAGGTCAATTTGGTAAAGTGCAAGCAGAGAAACCGAATGAATGTTGACACTTCAAAATCAATATTATGGATTAGGTAAAATAACTTACATTTCTTTAAATACATACTTTAAGTAGTCACCATTCTATATCAGGATTGCAGCGTCATTGAAAGTGTTGTGACAACTACACTATTCCACAAAATTTTATACAGATGATAAAAACGACAAAAAATATGTATGCCGACGATACACATAGACGCCATAATTATAAATTTTAAATAAAATTACTTAAAATAAAATCTATGTTTTTTTTTAGATTTTTTATAAGGATTTTTTTTTTTTGCTAATCTAGCGTTTTCTACGCAAACAATTATGGCAACACAACTTGCGTCCCTGATCTGTTTGATTCGCTCACCAGCAAACACATCGAAAATGTTGGCAGCCGATAAATTTGTCAAATCGTGTGGTATCGGAATACTAAAATTGAAAGTAAAAATGTACTTAGAAATTTGATATTTGTGCCATCTCTACACATGCATTTCCTCGCAATATGACAATTTCACAACTTTTGAACATAAAGTAGCGTTTATTAAAAATAAACAGGGCAGTGTTTACAGAAATAATACTTCACAAGCAGTTACTTGGCACAATAGATTCGACCATTTGAACTACCAGTGATAAAAGCAAATAAACAAAAAAGAGCATACAAGTTAAGTAAAGTAAACGGTCTGAGTTCGCTGACCGAGTACGACACTGGCCAAATAGCTGAATAAGCATTTAGCCGGATGTCGTTGCATAGCTGGCAACCACAGCATATTTGCGTGGCCGCTATGAAGCGATCTCGTAACCATAAGTTGCGGGATTGCTTTGTTTATCTTTATATTTGTCTTTTGTACCCAGTTCATTTTCTACATTGCACAGAGGCACATCGGCCCTTGCAATCAATAAAAATAAGAAAAGCAAACTCCGTCTCTTATTTAACAACCCTAGTTAATATCAGGCGTAATCTTACTGTTCAATCTATTGATTGACGAAAACTAAATAATTGGCGCCCAACGCAAAATTACCCACGCGTAGTGTAACGTAACGTAACGTAACGAGCTAAACGCAGTGCGGGTGTGCAAACAAATATTCAAAGCCATAGCTTCTGAATATAAAAACATAAAGTGACAACACTAAAAACAAAATAATAAGTAACAACGCTAGTGAGTGACTGCTACGCGGGAACTAAAAGTGACAACACTATAATCAACAACGCTAATCGGCGACTGCTGCGCGGGAGCTAAAACCTACAACAATAACATACAATTCAATTCAAATTCACTTCCTTAACAAGTCATGTAAGTGGAATTCCTTATAACAAAGTGCTTTTAAGTCTGCAACTTAAGTTAACCGATATTAACCATAAGTCCAATATTTGTAACTCGCAAATTCAATATTTGCTGTTTAACAATAAACAATTTCTTTGGTTGATTGTGAATAGGCCCATGTTTATTTCCCTAAAGCCAGCAGACCTTACGCTCAGTGCTACAACCCATGAACTCGCCTTTCAGCAATTACAGAAATCTTGAACAAGAGTCTAGCGGTTCGGAAACAGACTCCGAAGGCCACATTAGAATTCTTAGAGGCAGAATTATTAGTAGTAGGCGCAGTCGCACAAACCCCCAGGCAGTCATGGACCCAGAACAGCTTAAATCTGTAGTTGGGGCAGCTATCGCCAACGCTTTAGCTGAGCAAGCAGCCACGAACCAGCGGGAGAAACAAGAGCTGGTACAGAGAATCAACGAACTGTCAAATCAGATGACAGCGTTGCGCGTTGAACAACCAGAAGTGCAGACATATGCTGCCATAGAAATACGAAACGATAGACTTTGTGACGAGCCATTAGACGCCGTCAAATGCTTGCAAGAATTTGCAGGGGTCCAAGAGTCGTATGTCTCTTGGAGACAAGCGGCGTTGGCCGCCTACGACATTTTCAAGCCATATAATGGTAGTTCACGCCATTATCAGGCAGTAATAATAATCAGAAGTAAAATTCGAGGCCCTGCAGATGCAGTTCTTGCTTCTTTTGGCACAGTTTTGAACTTCGAAGCAATCATAAGTCGCCTTGACTTCAGATACAGTGACAAGCGCCCAATGCATGTCATTGAGCAGGAGCTTGGTACATTGAGGCAGGGTAACATGCCACTGCTTCAATATTATGATGAAGTCGAAAAAAAGCTCACCCTGTTGATAAATAAAGTCAACATGAGTTACGAGCCAGCCCTATCTGAGGGCCTACGCGACAAATTCCGCGACGACGCGTTGCGAGTTTTTGTTTCTGGGCTCAAACGTAGTCTCACAGATGTACTTTTTGCTGCAAAACCTAAAGACCTACCTACGGCTTTGGCCCTTGCGCAAGAAATTGAATCAAATCACGAAAGGTACGCTTTCGCGGCTAACTTCGCTAGGAACCTAGAAGAAAAAGCCAACAGAGCGGAACTAAAGATTCAAGGGAAAGACCAAAAATCAAACCCGAAACATTCCAAGTCCCCACATTTTAAACAGCAGCAAGGTGGCAAGCAAGGTGACCAAACAAAAAACAGGTCAAACAACTCAGACACACTCGAGCCAGTGGACGTAGACCCAACTTCATCCAAGTTTCGGCAACAAACGGCGTTTTCAAAGCCAAATCCTTCGGCTTATAACTACGCCCAAAACCCGAAACGATCCGCTTCTCAGCGCATGTCTGGACAAAGTCAGCGACAAAGAGTCGATCACATTGCTCCAGATACATCACAAACACAAACGCATGCCCATTACAATGAGGCAGCCGTCAGCAGTATCGACAGCGACGTAGATTCAGACAACGACACAGTCAATTTTTTAGGGGAAATTCCCTGCTGCCGTACATTCGGCGCAGAATAGCAGGGTTCAGCAGAAAATTTGTAATCGACACGGGCGCTGCTAAAAGCTACATTAAGCCATTTCAGCAATTAAAATCTATTACCCCTGTCGATAAGCTATTCTCGATTTATTCAATCCATGGCTCCAACAAGATTACAGAAAAATGCTTGTTACAAATCTTCGGCGTAACCGCCCCCTTTTTTTTACTTGACAACCTGTCGACGTTTGATGGCATTATAGGCCACGACCTCCTAGCCCAAGCAGGAGCACAGTTATGCTTAAAAAAAAAACAACTGAGGATAGGCTCCAAATCCGAGAATATCCAGTAGCAGATATAGAAGCTCCATCGTGCGTTAAAGAAAAATTCGCACAGATGCTGAAGCGCAGGGTCAAGGCCTTCTCCGACCCAGACGAGGCTTTACCTTTCAATACTTCGGTTGTAGCAACCATACGAACGGAGAACGAGGAGCCTATATACTCTAAGCTATACCCTTACCCTATGGGTGTGGCCGACTTCGTCGATTCAGAGGTAAAAAACCTCCTTAAACACAAAATCATACAAAAATCCAGATCACCATATAACAACCCAATTTGGGTTGTTGACAAAAAAGGTGTGGACGAATCGGGTAATAAAAAAAAGCGTATGGTAATAGATTTCAGAAAACTGAACTCAAAAACCATTGCTGATAAATACCCAATGCCAAACAAATCAATGATATTGGCAAACCTCGGACAAGCAAAGTATTTCACGACACTGGACCTGAAGTCAGGTTACCACCAGATAACTCTGGCGGAGCGTGATCGCGAAAAGACCTCATTTTCTGTAAATGGAGGCAAGTACGAATTTTGTAGGCTTCCGTTCGGTCTGAAGAACGCGGGAAGCATCTTTCAAAGAGCCATCGATGATGTGCTCCGCGAAGAGATTGGCAAGACATGCTACGTTTACGTGGATGACGTCTTCGTTTTTTCGAAAGACGAGAACGATCATGTCAGACACTTTGACGAAATTTTGAAAAAACTAAATGAAGCAAACATGAGGATTGCTAAAGAAAAATCTAAGTTTTTCAAAACAAGCGTAGAATACCTTGGTTTTGTAGTCACTGATCAGGGAGCTAGAACTGACCCCGAAAAGGTAAGGGCCATCCAGCATTACCCTGAGCAAAAGAACCTGTACAAGGTTAGATCCTTCTTGGGTTTAGCCAGCTACTATAGGTGTTTTGTAAAAGACTTTGCAGCCATCGCAAAACCAGTGTCCGACATCTTAAAAGGTGAGAACGGCACAATAAGCAAATATAAATCAAAGAATGTTCTTGTGCCTCTCAACGAAAAACAGCGTAACGCTTTTGAAAGGCTGAGAAACATTCTGACGTCAGAAGAGGTCATGCTAATGTACCCTGACTACAAACAGCCATTCGATCTGACCACCGACGCCTCGGCGTACGGCATTGGGGCAGTCCTCTCACAGAATGGCCGCCCAATCACAATGATTTCTAGATCTCTCAAAGACAGAGAGGCGAACTACGCTACTAACGAGCGTGAACTTCTAGCAATTGTATGGGCCTTGGCAAAGCTTCGTCAATATATTTACGGAGCGAGAGAAATCAACGTCTATACAGACCACCAACCTTTGACCTTTGCAGTTTCTGAGGGTAACCCCAATGCAAAGATAAAACGTTGGAAAGCCCGGATCGACGAGACCGGCGCCCGATTGTTCTACAAGCCCGGGAAAGAAAATCACGTAGCTGATGCACTGTCGCGGCAAAACGTGAATTCCCTTGTAGACAACACCCTCAGCTCTGACGTCGCTACAATACACAGCGCAGCGCGATAAGCCAGTAAATTGCTTTAGGAATCAGATCGTGATTGAGGAGGCAATGTATCCTTTAATAAGGAAAGTCATACTGTTCCGAGAAAAGACGCGGCATACACTTCATTTCGTAGACAGGGAATCCTTAATTAGGGAAATGAAAATTGCAGTCAACCCCAAGGTGGTCAACGCAATTCATTTCGACCTCCACACCCTCGCCCAGATTCAAGATGAACTGGTCAGAGCATTCCCAGCGACGAAATTCCAGCATTGCAAGAATATAGTCGCTGACATCTTCGATGTCAATGAGAGAAGGGAAATCTTGACGGATGAACATAATCGCGCCCACAGGGCAGCACAAGAGAACGTCAAGCAGGTCTTAACAGACTATTATTTCCCAAAGATGACCAAGCTCGCGAACGAAATAACGTTGAATTGTAAGGTATGCCGCAGGGCCAAGTACGACAGACACCCTAAAAAACAAGAAGTAGGCGAGACGCCAGTTCCTTCATATATCGGGAAGATGCTACACGTAGACATCTTTTCCACTGACAAGAAATTTTTCCTCACCTGCGTTGACAAGTTCTCCAAATTCGCTGTAGTACGATTCCGTCAAGGACTATTGAAGATCTGAAACCAGCACTTTTCCAATTGATGAATTTCTTCCCAAAAGCTAAGACAATGTGACAATGAACCGTCATTGAACTCACAAACAATTGTAACAATGCTGACCAGCAATTTTGGCGTCAACATTGCAAATGCCCCACCGCTGCAAAGTGTTTCGAATGGACAGGTAGAGCGCTTTCATAGTACCGTGGCAGAGCTTGCTAGGTGTCTGAAAATCGACAGGGGAATTAGTGACACAGTGGAAGTCATTTTGTTGGCAACAACGGAATACAACAAATCAATCCACTCTGTAATTAACTGAAGACCAGTTGATGTAGTCCAGGGGTATTCAGACGAACCGCAAGACCATATCCATAACAAAATTAAAAACGCTCAAAACGCGCTCAGGAGCAGAGAAAATGCTTCTCGGCAGAATGGAGTCTTTGAAGTTGGTGAAAAAGTATTGGTTAAATCCAACAGAAGGCTGGGGAACAAGCTGACGCCGCTGTGCGAGGAAAGAGCAGTGGAAGCGGACCTGGGGACCACGGTCCTGATTAAGAGGAGGGTGGTCCATAAAGACAACATAAAATGACCCCCTTTCTTTCTTTCTTTTTAGCCACTAGGCACTTACTTTTTTTTAGCCACTAGGCACCTATATTTTTTATTTTTTGGCCACTAGGCACGCTAGTATTAGTAAGTAATAGTTTATCAGCCACTAGGCATATTTGTGTTTAGCCACCTTGGCATAAGTCTTCCTTAATCTTTCTTTTGGTGTTGGGTAACCTCTCTACAGACAAGAAATAGTTAAAAATAAAGACACACGTTTCACCCCACAGGTTTGAACTCGTACTTGTCTTCTCCTTGGCGCTGGCTTCGGCGCACGTTACCGACTACTCGCACGCCAAGTACATCCCCATAATAGATGGACAGGTCCTGGTATGGGAAGAATTTGCTTATGTCAGACATTCCGCGAACTTATTGGAGTACCTACGAGTGGTAGAAGAGACAGTTAAGCTCATTGACGTTTTCCCACAATCCCATATGAAGAAGCTCCTGATCGTAGATACAGCGCATCTGCAGGACTTGTTGGAGGCATTAGGTACGCACCATAGGGTCATGAGAAGCATAGACTTCCTAAGGTCCATACTAAAGGTTGTGGCAGGTACACCCGATGCTAGCAATTTAGAAAAAACTAGATTTACAGAAATGCAGCTAATAAATTCTAACAATAGACAGATCGAAATAAATACCAGAGTTCAGGAACAAATAAATAACAGTCAACCAAATTCTAAAGGTAACCAAAGATTCACAAATCGACACAAGCCATCTTTATGAGACTTTGTTGGCTAGAAACCGGATGTTGTCGATGGAGTTACAGAATTTAATGTTGGCTATTTCCCTTGCTAAAGCTAACATTGTTAGCCCGAACATAATAGATCATGCAGACTTAAAATCAATTTGGTTCGAGGAACCCACCAACACACCCATAAGTCCCCTCATGTCTGTCTCGTCCGTAAAAGTCCTTCAGTCCACTAACTCATTGCATTTTATCATTAAATTTCCCAAAGTCAAATTTTCATGTAAAAAAGTAACTATCTACCCCGTCATCCATAAAAACTTCATTTTGAGAATACCAGACAATGTCATAGCCGATTCTGATGGAGAAACCGATAGCCTTCAGAGCTGCACCGTCTCACCTGAAGCCACATTGTGCCGCCTGTCGCTAGAAACCTCATGCGCTAAAGAAATACACGCAGGAGGCAAGGCGCATTGCGAAATTCAGCCTAGCAACCTGGAGGCGATCACCGAAGTGGACGAGGGAGTCGTGATAATCAATGATAAGCCAGCAATGATAAGTCAGCAGGTTCAGGTCGACAACGGTACTGAGACCAGAGTGCAGGGCACACACCTCATCACTTTCAACGACAGAGCCAAGATCAACGGGACTCTGTTCATTAATCACAACAACGCCCAGAATAGAGTCCCCGGAATCGCCAACCATCTCATATTGAACATCACCGCCAGAAGTCTGCGAAGCGGCTGAGAGACGCCGTTGTGGAGATAGGGTCGGCCGAGGGCGGCCTTAAACTTGAAGGGGGGAGTAGTTAAGTAAAGTAAACGGTCTGAGTTCGCTGACCAAGTACGACACTGGCCAAATAGCTGAATAAGCATATTTGCGTAGCCGCTATGAAGCGATCTCGTAACCATAAGTTGCGGGATTGCTTTGTTTATCTTTATATTTGTCTTTTGTACCCAGTTCATTTTCTACATTGCACAGAGGCACATCGGCCCTTGCAATCAATAAAAATAAGAAAAGCAAACTCCGTCTCTTATTTAACAACCCTAGTTAATATCAGGCGTAATCTTACTGTTCAATCTATTGATTGACGAAAACTAAATAATTTACATATTTTGTTACATTCATCGACGATTGTTTGTATATGAGTGCCAAGAGCGAAGTTTTAAGCAAATTTAAATTGTTCAAAGTTTATGTCGAATCGCAAACGGGCAAGAAAATTAAGGCTCTAAAAAGCGATAATGGAAAGAATATGTACATAAGCCGCGAGTTTAGTGACTATTTGAACGCATCTGGTATTAAACGACAGCTAACCGTTTCATACACGCCGCAGCAAAACGGCATCACTAATAGCTAATAACATAGAACACGTCGAGATAGCCAAAGCATGTTAATTCACGCAACATATCTTCGTTACAGATGTCCAACGAAAGCGCTTGAAAGCGTAACACCATTTCAAATATGAAAGAAGAGGAAGCCATCTGTTAAACATTTGCGAGTGTTTGGATCTCGCCCGTACCCATTGGGCAAAACCAGGAAAAGTAAATTCCAAGGAGTTTATTTTCGTTGGTTCTTCTATAACAGCCAAGCATATCGCCCATATGATCGCGAAAAGAAGGTTTGAAGAAGGCGTTATTTTGATCAGAGCTGTCACACTTTTCAGATGTTGTGCACTATCTGAAAAGTGTGACAGCTCTGATCAAAATAACGACTTCGTTTCAAGCATCATCAGTTGAGCCGATGGTAATAAATGTGGTCAGCATCGATTCGTACGATGACAAATTTGTAAGCGCAAGTGATGATAGCTAGCGTACCAGCAGGAATGACAACGATCAAAATGTGCCTGCGCCTGTTGAGGGGGAGGATAACCAAACAGCCAATAGCAACGAAAGTGACATGAGCCGGTTGAGGTACGTGAGCCAATTGCTATAAGGCGAGAGCCGGGCAGACCCAAGCTTATTCGCAGTGGTCTACCGGGTAGACAAGAAACTCTATCATAGTCTAAATAGTCTAAAGGAGTACGATGCGTTACTAGCAAACAAAAAATGATCGTTGTGTGATCTACCTGCAGCTATTGGATCAAAATAGGTTTTCCGAATTAAACGTGACAAAAATGGAGACATTGAAAAGTTCAAATCCAGAATGGTTGCACAAGGTTGTGGGCAAAAGAGTCAATTATTCAGAGACTTTCTCTCATGGCATAATATATGAGACTCTTAGAATGCTGTTCGCAATGGCTGTAGAAAAAGAGTTATGCATGCATTAATTGACATTTCTAATGCCTATCTCAATGTCATACTTGAAGAAGTATTCGTCAGCGCGAAATATCCAGGCAAGGTGTTCAAGCTTCACAAAGCTATCTACGGGCTGAAGCAATCAGGCCGAGTTCAGAATGATACTTTAGACCAAACACTGATAAGCATGGTTCAGCAGATGCAAAAATTAAGCATGCCTCTATGTGAAGCATCATCTGCTGCAGACCAGTTATATCGCCGTATATGTCGATGATTTGATCATCATTTCCCAAGAGGAAAACGAGATTGAGGCGATTAAGAGGAAGATTGCAAGCACTTTTGACGTACAGGATGGCGGGCGACTTCATTATTTCCTTGGGTTGGAAGTTAATCGAGACGGCGCACAAGGCTCAATTTCTATTTGCCAGAAGAAATATATTAAAGGCCTGTTGGATGAGTATGGCATGCATGCAACTACGCGTCTAGAGCCGGGATACAAAATAAACTGCCAGAATGAGAACATTGTGAAGGTAAATATAACAAACTATCAGTCACTCATTGGCCCCTTGATGTACTTAGCAGTTGTGAGCCGACCAGACATATTGCACGCAATAAGCTAATTGTCGCAGAAAAATGCTAACCCGAACACTGAGGCTACTGTAAAACATGAGCAGCACTGAAGCTGATTATGCTTCTCTTTCTACTGCTGCCAGAGAAGTTGTATACCTTCGTCGCTTGCTACTTGTATTGGTCAGTCAACGGACCATTAACTTTGTTCGGAGGCAACATCAGTGCACAGCATATTGCACGTAATCTTGTGCATCATAAGCGCACAAAACATTTGGATATTAAGTAAGTAAGTTATAATTGTACAAGGGAAAAAGTTTAGCTAAATGAATGTATCTACAGATAAGAATATTGCAGATTTGCTAACAAAAGAATTATGTGAAGCAAAGCACCAAGGTTTTGTGAAACTACTTGGATTAAGTTAAATTTTTGTTAGACATTACTTATGTATATTATATAAGATGTGTATTGTAAGATGAAGTGTTGAAAATAATCGATTCCTATTTTCTTTTATAAGCTAAATGTATTCATTAAGTTGAGAGTATCGATAAATCGGTTACACCCATATGTATTGACCTATTGTTTTTTGCTTTCAATAAACCGTCTCTGAATACGCACGTACTCTGTCTTTGTTTCTGGTACATCGGGTATTTTATATCCAACAAATTTTCCAAAAAAAAGTAATCAAACTTTTTTGTAAATGTCAACAATTTCAAAAACTGGACTCGAACTCAGGCACTGAAGCATGTGCGACACGTGGACTTACACATTAAACCCTGAGCCACCAGACTACTTGGGCTTGACGTTCTTATAAGAATAAAGTAGGTTCACAACCAGGGTTTGCAATTACTACTCCGTAGCAGCGAGATTCATAAAATTGTTGCTATGCTATTGCTACCGCTCTCGATTTGACGAGAGCCGTAGCAGAGAAGCAGAAAATAGCAAAAACAGAAAGCGAAAAATCAAACACACGCAGGAGCCGTAGCATTCAAAAATATATCATAAGCTCTGCTCTCATCTCGCTCTCTACTTTTTACTACCGCTACGGCTACGCAGAGCACAGCATTTAATTTTTTGCTGTTGCTATAGCTGTAGTTGATCGTGCGACGAAACTAAGAGCATAGCAGAGCAGAAACTTTTTCGTTGTTCTGCTATGGCTCTGCTACGGCACTCGTCAAATCGATAGCGGTAGCAATAGCAAAACGAAATACTACGGGAGTAGCGTAGCTTTTCAAACGCTGTTCACAACTTATTGTAACATTTTGATTAAACTGGTTTTGCTTTATAGCTTTATCGGTGATTTTGGGCACTCATGTAAAATAGACTAACGGAGAAGCTTCGTATGTACATATGTAGAACATTTTTATTTTATACCCCTTACGTTTTTATACGCTATGCAAATAGACGTGGTTAGTTGTCTTGAATTAATATTTAGTTTATTGAAAAAATCAGTATTAGTGTTATTAATCGTAGCAGCATGAGCTAAGGTGATATTTGGCCAAATATTGGCTGGGGTGATATTACGTTTGTGTGTCGTGAACTCATGTAACGCAAGAAACTTTGATCACACAATAAACAGAAGGATTCAGAACGAACAGTTAATTTAAATGAAACAATTTCCCAAAGAGTTAAGAAACCCCATTTTTGAATGGGATCCGATATAAGTTTGCGATGGCGTCGGAAAAACTTTTGGCAGATAATCGAGAAATTAATATCTGCTTTTTCGGAGTCACAACGTTGATAGTAAGTGGCGAGGCAATAATCGGCCAGTAAAGGATAGTGGATCCATCCGAAACCTCAATACAGGCATTGGCACATTCCGAGGATGATCGCTTGTCACCACTAATTAAAGAAGTTCCTTATTGACCAAATAACAAAAGTGGAGGACTATCAGATTTTGGGGAAGATAGGGAGTCAGAACAGCGCTTTAGAAGCGTCTTAAATTCTTATTGACCAAGCAGTTCCATACTTGTATCAAATTCACTATGTAGGAGCTTGGTCATTGTACGAAGTTTCGCAAATTGAGTTTTCACGTAGTTATACATTCGAGAAAAATCCAATTGCGTTTCAATGAAAATTTTGCACAACTAACAAAATATAAACTTAAGCTGGTCTCCATCACGAGTCGGTGCCGATATATATAAAAGAAATTCAAATAAAGTAGAACAAAAATGTAAGTTATGCGATTGGCTGAAAATTCACTAAAATTGATTGCGCAACCAAGCTGGAAATTCACACTAGGTCGCGAAATAGCGGACAAGCAGTGCGTTAAAAATTAACGAATTAACGTAAGAAACAAAATGTTTATCTGGTAACTCTAGTTAAGTATAAATTGATATAGCATCCTTGTGGTGAATTTGAGCATATAAAGACATAAGATATTGCGAAATAAAGTATCTACTTAAAATGGAACACTACCGTCTCTACGGGAAGAACAATCTTGCCTGCAAATAGTGTACTTTGCCGAAAAGAGTTCGGAATAAGAAATATACGAACTTAACCATGTTTCCTACATCAGAAGAAAAAGAAAAAGAAACTGCTGAAAATGATGAAATTAGCTTTTTGAGAAAAAAAAAGAAGAAGAAGTTTGTGATTGAGATTGTAAAAGTGCGACACTGATCTTAAAAGACGCAATTTTGTCTATCATAAGCAAATTTAAATATTTCCTTTTTGGCATTTTTAATTTTGGCTGTAATGAAAGCTTTCATGTTAACTGACGTGAGATCAGAGGCGAGGCTTGAAACAAAAATCTGTTTCATTGGTGGATCCCCACAAGTAGTTTAGTAGCCAAAGAAATAATATTTGGTATATTATCTTTGGAACCCAATAAAATCGGTGGTTCGACAGTAAAAACAGTTAGAGGCGGTGTGGAATCGAAATTCCGACACAACTTTGGCATTAAATAAAATTGTTGGAGCAGATTCCCTAATAGGAATTATTACAACTGGACTTATTGCTGCTGGGGTTGCAAACGAGATTTACTGCGGAGCTAACAGAATAGTGGGTGGGTCAGTCGTTGGTTGACTTCACTTGCAGCTGCTCGCGCTTTGTTTGTTTGGTTGACAATGTGACCATGTCGGTATTTAACGGACTTTTTAAAAATTTATATATACAAAAAACAAATTTCAGTAAATTCTCTGGTATATTTTTTGTTAAAATATCATTTAAGCTTTTTGTTTTCTCTCGAAATGGGTTGCGGGTATCATACGGTCGAGCACTCTCGACTGTAGCTTTCTTAATTGTTTTTCATTCGATCTCAACCAAATTCACAGGAGTCATTGAGACTATTATTATTATTATGCATACCAAAATGCTCATAATCATCACCATCAATGCTCTAGGTCCATTATTACAGCCTTTCCAGTTTTTGGGGGCGTAAAGTGGCATGGCAAAATTCAAAAGCAAACCTGATCTGTATATAACCTACACGAATACTGTCACCAAATTTGATATTTATAGGGCATTCACACACTTAAAACGTCCATAAGCATTGGGCACATTTATTTTGATAAATAATTTAACAAATAACTTTTGCTCTACTTAGCCCATTTTTACCAAAATTACAGGATGTATTAAGCACAAAGAACTTTTGGAGTTCTAGATTTATGCATAATGTGGGCGAAGGGGGCGTGGCATCCAACTTTTGAAATTAACTTGATCTGGGTAAGAAATGCAGGAACCTATGTACCAAATTTGGTGTCTCTATGTCTAATAGTCTCTGAGATCTATGTGTACGGACAGACAGGCGGACAAACTGACAGACGGACATGGCTATATCGTCTCGGCTGTTGACACTGATCAAGAATATCTATGCTTTATGGGGTCGGAGATGGCTCCTTCTGCCTGTTTCATACATTTTTTGTTGGCACTAAGTTATAATACCCTTCTACCACCAACCAAAGAACACATAGATATGTCAAATGGCGAAAAAAGTGATTTCACTTGAAACAGCATTATTAGCACCCCAAGCGAATACAACAACCGCTGAGTGCACGGCTGATTTCGAATTTCGAACTTCTGGAGCAGTGCACAGCTAACAGCATCGAATTTACTTCAGTCGCGGATCGACTGCGGAGCGATGGACACGGGTGTATTTCGTTGCGCTGTGCTATCGTTTCTATGTATGCGTGCGTGTAGGTACACGTTGATGCATATGAGTATGCGTATGCGTGTGAAGTTTTACAACTGCGCGACAAGCGGCTAGCGCAAGCCGTTTTTGTTCTTCCGAGACGAAAGTCTTGAGCTTGCAACTTAGCGAACTTTTTACAAGGATTGCGTTGGCTCTGATGGTAGAGTGTTGATCTGATTTGCATTAGATTGCGGGTACGATCCCCCGTGAAAGTTGCCGTTATTATTATTATTATTACAATTCATTATATTCTATATACTATTTTATAAATTTAACTATTAGATATTTGAAAATCTAAACTTTTTAATCACATCATAATTAAAATTGGTTAAGATTTAATTTAAAAAAAAACCACTGCTCAAAAAGTATAACAAAATTTATAAAATAGTATGTAGAATATAATGAATTGTAATAATAATAATAATAATGGCAACTTTCACGGGGGATCGTACCCGCAATCTAATGCAAATCAGATCAACACTCTACCATCAGAGCCAACGCAATCCGTATAAAAAGTTCGCCAAGTTGCAACCTAGTATGACACGAGCAACAAAAGTCATCTTCGTTCTCAAGACTTTCGTCTCGGAAGAACAAAAACGGCTTGCGCTAGCCGCTTGTCGCGCAGTTGTAAAACTTCACACGCATACGCATACTCATATGCATCAACGTGTACCTACACGCACGCATACATAGAAACGATAGCACAGCGCAACGAAATACACCCGTGCTCATCGCTCCGCAGTCGATCCGCGACTGAAGTAAATTCGATGCTGTTAGCTGAGCACTGCTCCAGATGTTCGAAATTCGAAATCAGCCGTGCACTCAGCGGTTGTTGTATTCGCTTGGGGTGCAAATAATGCTGTTTCAAGTGAAATCACTTTTTTCGCCATTTGACATATCTATGTGTTCTTTGGTTAGTGCTTCCACCCTATGATTAGCGGGTATAAAAAGCCATACAATAAGTAATGGGAACTTTATTCTTATTAGAACGCTTCACACAAAGTCGTTTGGTGGCGCAGTGGTTAGAGCGCACGCGTATGCATGCCGGAGTGTGCATCGGTGTCTGAGTTCAAATACGGCTTGTGAAATTTTGACATTTATTTTGTTTTTAATATTTTCCAATGATATCCAAAATATTTTCGTGCTCTACCAAACTGGGTAGCGGGTATTTTAAAGTCGAGCACACTCGTCAGAAGATTTCTGTCTTGTGTCTTGAAGACCTGGTTACAAATCAGATCAAGATTCAGAAAACAGTGAATATTATTGTATTAGCTGAACAAAAACTTTCAAATTGTCAAGCATAAAAATCATTTTAATGAAAGCTAAGAGCATTTATTTTTGGGGACGTGGATCTCTGACAAGGAATTACTTTTATTATTAGTATGTGTACATATGTAAAGACAAAAATAATGAATTTTCGTGCTAACATCGAGGGGTTGAACCATAAGGCTGCAGTGGGAGGCAACAGCTACAAATAAAAAAAACAAATTTAAATCCTTTTGCATTCTAATGCAACCTTTAAGGATGGATATAATAAGTTTAATTTTGAGTGAATAATTTGAACTTTTCGTTGCATTTACATAATCTGGTTTAGTTTACAAATCTTTACTTACTTTGCTCAAAAGTCAGTTGCTTTTCTGGCATTCTTAGCATTGCAGCATTAACTATTGTTGGATCTGACCGTCCTTTGGAATTATATGCAAAAATTGATAATATGTAAATATTTCCAGGATGTAGCCCCGAAACTGAAAACCTTGGAACTGTTGATGTGATATTTGCTTTAATTTCCTAAAAAAAATTAATAAAAAAAATTGCATTATTAGGTTATGTTAGTTACTTTGGTCAGACAGCTCGAAATACCGATACAACTAATTTTTGAATATATGAATTAACGACAGAGTTGGTTATGAGCGACACCCCGAACTGTAGTTTACGAAACACACTGCAGCACATAACCAACGACACGTGCGCAGTGTCAGTAACATTTCGTCTGAGAACCAGACGGTAACCTGACACCTGAAAATACGACGGAAACGACCACAACAACAACCACACCAGCGAAGACGCAACACTGACAATTTCAGATCCAGCAATTGCAGCGGCTCGACAACAACAACGGCAACGAATCAGCAATGCCAATTGCACCGACAGCAATTGCAACTGAAACAGGGGCAACAACAAAGTACCGATGAGAACGACAGAAGCAGCGCACCCAGCAGAACAGCAAGCAGAGAGGTTTTTATTTTAAATCTTGGCAGAACTTAAGTTTAGCTTTGCTCACAAATTTTTATTTTTTAAAACTCAAGAGAACAAGCGTTTTTATTTGATGTACTTATAGTCGCAAAGAACGCTCTGAAGCGCAACAAAAGCTAATTATACCCGCTACCCATAGGGTAGAAGGGTATTATAACTTAGCGCCAACAGAAAATGTATGTAACAGGCAGAAGGAGGCATCTCCGACCACATAAACTATACATATTCTTGATCAGTGTCAACAGCCGAGACGATATAGCCATGTCCGTCTGTCCGTCTGTATGAACACCTAGATCTCAGAGACTATAAGAGCTAGAGCTACCAAATTTGGGGACAGTACTCCTATAGGTGCTACGCAAGTATATTTCAAAAGTTGGATGCCACGCCCCTTTCCGCCCCCACAAGTAAAAGCCGTAATAATAGACCTAGAGCATTGAATTTTGGTGTGCATAATAATAATTATATTCTCAATGAGTCCTGTGAATTTGGTTGAGATCGAATGAAAAACAAGGAAGTTATTAAAGAATCAATTTTATATGGAAAATTCACTTGCAGCTGCCCGCGCTTTGTTTGTTTAGTTGACAGTATGACCATAACGGTGTTGTGGATTTTTACCCGCTATTTTCAAATATATACAAAAAACAAGTTTTAGTATATTCGACATATTTTTTGTTAAAATATCATTTAAGTTTTTTGTTTTCTCTCGAAATGGGTTGCGGGTATCATACGGTCGAGCACTCTCGACTGTAGCTTTCTTACTTGTTTATATTAAATTAACACTAAGTAAAAATGTATCAATTTCAGAACGTACTTGTAGCAGAAAAATTGCAAATGTTGTCAGCAAATGTAAGCAACACTACTAATTTGAGTTTACATTTGAATCGAGAGGCTTCGATGGAAGGCTGCAGCTGAAAGCAACATCAACAAATAAACACAAATGTATTAAAGTGCTGCGGGGCAAGCTGGCTGGTATATAAATATTTTAGTCGGCATACGCCTCTGTGCGCCTGCGCGCTAACAATCGTTAGGCCACTTGATGCTGTTCGTTGGCACATCAATTTCCAAATAAAATAAATTTGGCTTTCAATTCTCTCCAGAATTTTAAGTTTGCATCCTGTTATGAAACATTACCTTAAGATCTTCGGAAGCCATTGCGAATCGTGTTCACACAGCGCCTGCAACATGGCCGATCTGATGACTTCCGGTTCAGCTAGGGTTACATCAATTAACTGTGCTTGGCTCTTAATGCGGTTAGTTGAGTGACGACCCCCGTTACACATGCGTAAGCAATACGAATACAAGCCGCGACTTCTCTTTCTCTCATTAATATTTTTGCCTCCCGCATGGTATGGTGAGCATAGGCATGGCCACATTCTTTACATTGTAAAGTTTATAAAAATTCAAATTACAGCAAAAACTACTCATTAAACTATTATAGTACTTATATTTAAGACATTCTTGATTTGTACTTACTTTATTATTTGCATCTTGAAGTTCTAGTATAAATAGTTGTGGTAAACCTCCGTTGAATCCATCGCTACAAGTTGCGGTTAAAGACGTCATTGAAATATTTAATAAAGTACAATTATGTACTTGATCCGGTCGGCCTTAAAAAAAATGTATTTAATTTCGACAATTATTAATGTATACTTATACCATAAAAAAATCCCTCTTAAGTTTCTCAGCGTAGGCCCTTTTCATTTACTTATTAAACTCTATTCGAAGTATTATTTTTTTTTGTTCATGCTCAGATGGTCCAAGCAAAATTAAAACACGATCTTTTTGTGCACGAACTCCAAAAAAAGTTGAATATTAGGTCTATTTTTGTAGTATACAATAAACCATATCCTTCGAAAAAACAATCATATGACGGCAAAATTAAAAAACTGAATAAGGCGTGGCATCCAATCCAAAAACCAATTTATTCCCGGTTCTTATAGCGTTGATTCCTATCAAGAATTTGTACGTGAAAGATATGTGTCTTTATATCTATTTTATACATTTGAGCAAAACTACGAACATGTATGTACACTTTTTAACTTATATTAAAAATATGCCAAGCTGCTTGCATCTTCAGGTCTTCTAAAATTGTGGTTACCCGGATATTTATATAAACACTAGAATATAATGTCGACGACTATAAATAACAGATCTGTATATATATAGTATCGTGTTTACATTGGTTTATTGTTTATTGGTTCTTCCAAATATTCAAAAAGTCTTATAATATTGCTCGCGATATTGAACACTAGTTATACATTTCTGGTTTTTCGAGTTTCGAGGACGGAGGTGGCCAGTGCTTAAAAGTTTTTCTATCTGTAAATATATTAATACATAGGTGGGTTATACTTTTACAAATCGCACATATTTTAATATGACTTAATTTTTTTTTTTCCTTCTTTTGGTCAAATAAATAGGCTCGTGTTTCATGAATTTTGTATTTTCAATATTTTTCAAAATATAACTGTTCAGCCTTCTAAAAATTTGCACCTTTTGGCCGATTTTCACAAAACTATATCTCTGGTCGGTACCAAGATGGAGACTTGATTTTTTCAGGACATATAGTATCTTCGCCATTGTTGCCAATATTTATTAATTTACACAAAATCAAATTTAAAGAAACTTAAATATTTGAAATATTTGTATTTCACCAAAAGAGGGTAAACAAAAATTCACCCATTTTAAACATGTGACCTTTTTATACCCGCTATTATAACTTAGTGCCAACAGTAAATGTATGTAACAGGCAGAAGGAGCCATATCCGACCCCATAAGGTATATATATATTTTTGATCAGTGTCAGCCGTGACGATATAGCCATGTCCGTCTGTCCGCCTGTCTGTTCGTATGAACACCTAGATCTCAGAGACTATAAGAAATAGGTTCCTTCATTCATTACGCAGATCAAGTTTGTTTCAAAAGTTGGATGCCTCGCCCCCTTCGCCCACAATAAGCATTAATCTAGAAAAAGTTAAGTTTTTTTATGTAAATTGCGTATAACTCCAAAAGTTCTTTGTGTAATGATGCGTAATTTGGTAAGCCATCTTTAACACTCTTAATATACCCTGTCATTTTGGTAAAAATCGGATAAGTAGAACAAAAGTTATTCGTTAAATTATTTATTAAAATAGTTGTGTCCAATGCATATGGACATTTTAAGTGTGTGAATGACCTAGAGATATCAAATTTGGTGACAGTATTCGTGTAGCTCCGTAATAATAGACCTAGAGCATTGAATTTTGGTATGCATAATAATTATATTCTCAATGAATCCTTTGGTTTGGTTGAGATCGAATGAAAAACAAGGAAGTTATTAATAAATCAATTTTGTATGCAAAATTCACTTGAAGCTGCTCGCGCTTTGTTTGTTTAGTTGACAGAGTGACCATGTCGGTATTTAAAGGATTTTTTAAAAATATGTTTATACAAAAAAAATTAATTTCAGTCTCTTCTGTGGTACATTTTTGTTAAAATACCATTTAAGCTTTTTGTATTTTCTTGAAATGGGTTGCGGGTATCATACGGTCGAGCACTCTCGACTGTAGCTTTCTTACTTGTTTAGTGCTCGATTTGTAAAAGAATGACTCAGGTCCAAGTTGTCTTGCATAAAGAACGTATCGTTCATGCTGAGTTTGCAGAGCCAAGAGAATGTACCATGCGATCTATGTATTTGCAAATAAAAACATCATTGCAGTAGAGAATTTTGCCGAAGGAGTTCTTTGCGACATAAAAAAAGCAGCAGACTGGTTGTTTCTCTTGATAATATAATAATAATACTTCCAAACTGGTTAAACCAAGACACGAGGACGTCTCTTTTATGAATAAGCCTTAATTTTGGGTTAGCCCATCAGCAATTAATAGCTTTGAAGAGGCAAAAAGGGTAAAAAAAACGATTTTATAAGATTTAGTATACTCTAATGGGCCTTTATTTTCCTTCTGAACGTTGACGTACATAGTATGCACATTCAAGTGGCCCAAGCGATACCAAGCCAATGCTTTTTACGCCTGGATCCTAATAAATCCAGTTCAAGCCACGCAAAGCAAACAAGAGAACAGATTCAATGCCATCCTGGTGCATAGAATATTGTGGAGACCATACGCACGAACCATATTCCCGAATCGGACAAACAAGTGAAGTATAAAGGGTCTTAGTAATATAAGGGTCAATAAATTCCTTTGACCACCTCTTAATGAAACCGAACTGTTTTGAACGTTCTAGGAATGTGGTCTGAAAGTTTAAGTTTATGATCTAAGAGAATACCCAGATCATCGACAGCAGTGATTCCTTTAAGATCGTTACCGTTCAGTAAGTAATAGGCCAAATGTGGATTAACTCTATAAAAGGACATCACAACACATTTAGAACAGATTAAATTTAACAAGTTCACTTTGCTCCATGACTGGAAAGAGTCAAGATCTCTATGCAACTTGATATGGTATGGCCAATTCATCTACTGCAGTTATATCGTCTGCATACATTCGTACGCAAGATTGTGTCAAAACAGTAGGTAGATCATTTATGAACAATGTGAAATGTAAGGGACCGAGATGGCTACCTTGGGGAACTCCAAAGGTAACTCGGAATGTATTAGAAAGGAAAATATTAAAAGAAACTTTTTGCGTTCTTTGGCTGGGATAGCTTGAAATCCAGCAAATCAAATTATTGGGAAATCCAATTAAGTCAAGCTTATATAACAGAAGTAAATGATTTACTGAGTCAAAGGCTTTACTAAAATCGGTATAGATGACATCAGATTGTTCGTTTTTAAGGAAACCCTGGTAAACGAACGAAGAAAGCTCAAGAAGATTAGTAACAGTAAATCTATGTTTCACAAATCCGTGCTGGTAGGGGAAAATGATTCAACTACACAAATGTAGTAAATCTCCTCAAAAACTTTTGGTATAGCAGACAATTTACATATCCCTCTATAGTTTTTGGCGTCAGACTTACTTCCCTTCTTATTGAGAGGAATAATGAAAGACTCCTTCCATAAAGAGGGAAAAGTCGATGACTCAAGAGATAAATCAAATAATTTCAGCAACGGTCTGCATAAAGCCTCGGCTCCGTTCCGAAGTACACAGCCAGGAACTCCATCCGGACCGGGCGCAAACACCGGCTTAACCATTTGAAGATATCTAGTCAGAGACTCCTCACGCATTAAGGTACTGAAGATACAATTCGACCGAGACAGGATGTAAGGATAGGGCGCATTAGAGTAGGAGGAAGAAGAATAAGTAGTTTGAAAAAAAGAAGCAAATAGATCAGCGATCGCCTGACCTGAATTTGCTTTCGAATTTTCATAAGATTGACAAGGAGGATAAGAGGAAGACTTACGCTTAGTATTTACAAAATTAGAAAACTTTCTTGGGTTTTCAGAGAAGCTAACCCGACAGCTTGCTAAGTAATTTTTATAACACACATCTTTAAGCTCGATAAAATTAGACGGAGCAATTATATACTGCGAAAAAGTTAAGGTAGAGCCAGAAATTTTAAACTTTTTGTAAAGTCTAGACTTCAGGTTCTTAAGGTTAGAAAGTTGCTTACAAAACCAAGTAGGTTTATTAGACCTATGCGGAAATAAGAAGGAATACAGGCATCAAAGCAAAGATTTAATTTATTATAGAATAAATTGACGGCGGCACTTGTGTCAGTGCAGGAATACAAATTAGACCAATCAATTCCATTAAGAAGTTGGATTAATTTGGGAAAATTTGCCTTTCGAATGTAACAAACTCAATCGGCAGGAACATCAGACATAGTGAGTACAGATCAGCTAAGTTCGATCCTTAACTCCAGAGTTGGATGATAAGGGTCTTCAGGAGATGTAAGGGGCTCCGATCTAGATAGAACTACGCTGGTAGGTTCAGAGTCAAAGCATAGATCCAATTGCCGGCAAAGAGAATTTCGTATATTGTTAATTTGGCCCAAAGATAATTCATGTAAACCATTAATAATAGTATGTCGGTCCGATGGAATAAGAAAACAAATGTTAAAACAAGGATACCAAGCTGTTCCAGGAAGGTTAAAGTCTCCTAAAACAAGAATATGATCTTTGTCGGATAACAAGGCAAAAATAGATTTTATTGCTTCCAGGTGATCCTGGTATACAGATAAATCCGACGACGGAGGTCTATATGAGCATGTAAGAAATAAACTTACACCATGAAAATTTACTTTTATAGATAGAAACTCAATATGATTTGGATTATTATAATATAATGGCTCCGAAGAGAAGTTGGTGTCTACTGCAAATACCACCTCCTCTTCGGGAAGAACGATCTTGCCTGTAAATAGTGTATTTTGATGGAAAGAGTTCGGAATCAGAAATATCCGAACTTAACCAGGTTTCAGAAAACACAACTACATCAGTAGAAAAAGTGAAACTGTCGACGTATATCTTACTTATTTTACTACGCAAACCACGCACATTTTGATAGGTTATAAGAAATGATGAAATTAGTTTTTTGAAGATGAAAAAAAACAACTACATCAGAAGAAACAAGTATGAAAGCTACAGTCAAAAGGGCTCGATCGTATGATACCCGCAACCCATTTCGAGAGAAAACAAAAAACTGAAATGGTATTTTAACAAAAAATATACCAAAGCATATGGATTCAAAAAGTGAAGGTGCGACATTGATCTTGAAAGATGCAATTTGTATTTCAAAACCAAATTAAAATTTTTCCACTTTGGGATTTGCCTTTTTCAATTTTTGCTATAATAAAAGCCGTCGCGTCATCTGACGTGAGATCGGGGGCAAGCCATGAAACAAAAATCATTGGAGGAACCCCCACTAATGGTTTAGGAGCCAATGGAGTAATATTTGATATATTAACTTAGGAACCTAATAAAGTCGGTGATCCGACAGTTGGAGGAGGTGCGGAAGAAATTTCTTTATTAGGATTCGGCTTGTCTCTACTTCTAGTGTCAACCGTGGACAATTTAGACACAACTTCGGCGTTAACTAATGTCGGTGGAGCAGGTTCCCTAATGGCAATGCTTTCCGCAGTGGTTGTTGCTACTAGGGTAGCAAACGATATTAACTGCGGAACCGACGGAGTAGTGGGTAGGTCAGTCGATGGTAGAGGTAAAAATTTGGATAATTGTAAGTCACAAGAAGTTGGCTGGCGAAAATCCTCTGACTGAACCCTCCACGAGGGTGCCGGCTGGGCAATGGATACTGCATCGTCTCGGGCGACCGAGAGATGTCAGCATCACTTGCTCGCTCATGAGACCTTGCAGTTTCTAGCTAAGGGACTGGGCCCAAGCTTTTTAGATTTACTCTGGAAAGCTGAGGTCCAGGACCATGGTCAGAGGTACTTGGCAGCAAGTATAAAATGCATCATGAATCCTTGGATTCAAAATGGAGGATGACATAGAGGCGTCAACTCGGGCTGGGATGTCAGCCCAAACGTCGGTGGGAGGTGTGACCGCTACCACCGGCGGGCACGGGGAGGAGAAATCCTCTCTGCGTGTCGCCAGTGGTCACGATGGTGGAAGGGACAAACTCCATCGACAGGAGAGTGTGGACCTGGAAACGGCTGCCACGGAGTCGGAGTCTTTGCTCACAGGCTCATCGATTACGGAGTCCGAGCTAGCGCTTGCGCTATCGAGGATGCCGTTGGATGAGTCATCGAGCACTGATGAAGACGAAGTGACAGTAGTCCAGGGACCATCCAGCAAGAAAGGCGCAAACCTCAAGCGCAAACAACGCTCAGGGTATAAGAGCTCTCTCAAGTTCCTTAAGGGACTGGAAGGCCGCAACTCAGAGTCGTTGAACGAGCGTGAGAGGAAATTGCGCAAAAAGCACGAATACTACGTGCGGCGGTATTTGAGGCTCGCTGGCGTGACCGGCAACACTCAGTCCGCTGAACCGAGTATGAGTGCACGGTGCCAGGGTGACAAGGGGTTTCAGGCAGTAGCCGTAGCCAACCCGACGGAGGAAGTCAAACCTTCCACGTCGAAGTTGGTGGAACCATCAGGGAGGATCGAACCACCCTTATATTGATCAAAAGCCAGAATGCGGACTGTCACACAGCGGACTGGACGATGAATAGAGGTCTCGCCCGAGACAAAGGAAACGGCAAGGATCTATGGATCAGCATTGGTCCAGAGTCCAAGAGCCAACTCCTTAGTAAGCAAGACTGGCTGAAGATGGGAATGGGGTGCGTTCGGGCAATCATTCCTGGAGGCGATGGGCGCGTAGATGTTAGTTCGACCGGAAATAATTCGGGTAGTGCAGATTAATCTGCACCACTCGAGGGTTCCTTCCACAGACCTACTACGGTGGATGGACAAGGAGAAGGTGGATGTGGCTCTCATCCAAGAACCCTGGATCGTAGGTGAAAGGGTTTGCGGTTTGGGAGCCCGCGGATACCATCTCCTTGTCCCGAAAACTGTGGGTAAGTCCAGAACCTGTATCGTGGTAAGAACCGGACTTAATGTGCTCTTCTCTTCCAGTTACAGCAACAGTGACTTGACGGTAGCGCTATGCGAGCGTAGGAACGGACCCAGTCTTTACCTAGCCTCAGCATATCTCCCGTACGAAGAAAAGGATCCACCGTCGGAAAGTATTCGAGCCCTCATTCAGCATGCGCAGAAAGAGGGCACGGATCTAATCCTTGGGTGTGATGCTAATGCCCACAATACCTTTTGGGGGAGCAAAGGCACCAACGAGAGAGGGGAGTCGCTGCTTGAATTCGTGATGCTCACTAATCTTAATGTGTGTAATCGGGGTAGGTTATAGATTTAACTCTAGCGACCAACAGTGACTCCCTCTCCGTGGAGGACTGGCACGTATCCACGGAATGCTCCTTTTCGGATCATTACAGGATAGTGTTCGAAGTTGGATGGTCCAGAGAGGCAAAGGCGCCCTTCAGGAACCCACGAAAGGCTAACTGGGTCAAATACTCAAAGCTTGTTATGGAATCTATTCCCAACCACCCAGTGGGAAGGCTAGACAACCCAGACAAGTTGGAGGAATCGACCCAGAATGTCACAGATACTCTATGTAAGGCCTTCATCAAATCCTGTCCAATCAGCCGTCCACCGAAGTCAAACCGCAACAAGTGGTGGACTCCGGAACTCGGCCAGATACGAAAGCAAACGAGAAAGCTTTACAACAGAGCAAAAGACGGAAACTGCCAGGTAGACTGGGATGCGTACCATTACAGTTTCAAGACCTTCAAGAAGGAAATCAGAAGGGCAAAAAGAGACTCATGGTCTAAATTTTGCGAGGAACTAAACAACACCACTGAAGCGTCCAGACTTCGAAGGTTGTTGGCGAAAGATCCAGCCACACCGGGGCTGCTTTGCAACCTGGATGGCACATTCGCTACAAATAGTCAGGAGTCTCTGCAACTCCTCATGAACGCACTCCTCATGGCTGCACACAAGCTGAAGACGAGAATGGGATCCCCTCCTCTCACATCAGCGGCGAGCCGGAGGAAAACCCACTTCATGAGAGTCAAGTCCTAATCGACGAAATTGTCAACACTGAGAAGATAATCTGGGCTATCAAGTCGTTCCACCCCTACAAATCAGCAGGACCGGATGACATCAGACCGGTCATGTTACAGATGGTATGCGTACATCTGTCGCAATGGCTACTAGAAATCTCCAGGGGATGTCTCCTTACAGGATACATTCCGAAATCCTGGAGAGAAGTGAGGGTGGCATTCATTCCCAAAGCAGGAAGGATAAACCACTGCTCAGCAAAAGACTATAGGCCCATAAGTCTCTCATCGTTTTTATTGAAAACACTCGAGAGACTTCTGGACCTTCATCTCAGAAGTAAGCTAACACTTCACACTTTAAGCAAGTCCCAACACGCCTACCTCAAAGGTAGATCAGTAGAGACTGCTCTGCACGAGGTGGTTAGCACAATTGAAGGCACATTGCAAAGGAAGGAGTTTACGTTAGCGGCATTTCTCGACATAGAGGGTGCCTTTAACAATGTCAGGATCGAGTCTATAACGGCAGCACTTGTCAACATAGGCTCACACCCGACAATCACTCGATGGCTCAGCGACATGCTTCGCCAAAGAATGATAAACGCCCAACTCTGCGCCTCAACTATCAGGAGAAGGGCAACCAGGGGTACCCCGCAAGGGGGTGTGATATCCCCCTTGTTGTGGAACATTGTTGCTTCGCCAAAGAATGATAAACGCCCAACTCTGCGCCTCAACTATCAGGAGAAGGGCAACCAGGGGTACCCCGCAAGGGGGTGTGATATCCCCCTTGTTGTGGAACATTGTCCTTAATGACCTTCTTCTCAAACTGAAGTATAAGGGATGCAGAGTGACTGCTTATGCGGACGACCTGGTTCTAATGGTAACTGGCAAATTCCTGCCAACAGTCAGTGAGCTATTGAGCGCCGCACTGAGTGAAACTCTGCGATGGGTAGAACACAACGGTCTTGGGGCCAACCCACAAAAGACCGAACTTGTTCTGTTCACTCAAAAATATAAGATACCGAGCTTCAAGCTTCCGTCACTGGGAGGGACAGAGCTCAAGTTATCAAAGGAGGCAAAGTACCTTGGAGTAATCCTGGACTCCAAACTCTACTGGAGGAGAAACTCGGAGGAAAGGATGAAGAAAGCGTTACAAGCTTTCTTTGTGTGCAAAAAGACCTTTGGTAAAGGATGGGGATTGCAACCGTACATCCTTCATTGGTTCTACACTGCAATTGTCAGACCTATACTGACGTACGGGGCTCTTGCATGGTGGGAGGCGGGGCACACCGACTCCTATCTAAACAATCTCCGCAAAGTCCAGAGACTAGCTTGCTTGGGAATAACAGGATGTATTCGTTCTACCCCCCAAGCAGCGCTGGATGTAATGTTAAATCTGGAGCCCATCGGAGTCTTCCTCAAGCACGCGGCAGCAAGGAGTGCGGTCAGGCTTCACGCCCAATGTCTCCTTAAGCCTGGTGCAGGTCACAACTCCATTCTACGTACAGTAGAATTGACTGTGGCTGAGAACGACTACTGGGTACCAGAACATAAGTGGGATGACAGGTTTACAGCTGAATTCCCTGACAGATCCGATTGGCAACAGAAATCTCCTTTGAGGCAGAATCACCAGGCTGTGAGGTGTCAAAAGCACTCTGGCCAAGATATAGTCCCAAGCGAACAACCGAGCTCTTAAACCTTAATAGGAACAAGATAAGGTTACTGACAGGAGTCTTAACGGGACACTGCTACATCAGCCGTATGGCTCAACGGTACGGTGGACCCCAACAGGACTTCTGTTGCAGTTGCGGGGACGAAGAGGAAACCGAGAGTATCCAGCATCTTCTCTGTGACTGCCCTGCACTTCTTAGAAGGCGGAATCAATTTCTGGGCAAGCCTTTCTTTGCGGAACTGGGCAGTCTTGGGGATATTCGGCTGGAGAACATGGCGCTTTTCCTCGACTCTACTGGTTGGTTCCAGAGGTTACCGCAGACCAACAGAACTGGCCAGTAGCATGTAGACAAATATAATCAGAGCCTTTCCTCCAATTATCCCAACAATCCCTCCCAATCCCTCCTATTCCTACAGTCCATACAGAACAGGCATCACAATGGACCATATGGTCTCCGGGTGCTCTCGACTCCGGTCGAGCTGCCTGCCTTACCTAACCTAACCTAAGTCACAAGAAGTTGATTTTTTTCACTTTGGAGACTCAGCCATAAGTTTCAAACTATTGAACTGAGAATTCAAGGCACTAAACTGATCGCTTAACTTATGAAAGCCACCAATCAGATTAGTAAAACCGACTCTTGTCTGTCTCATAAACATCCGCATTTCGCATTCAACTTCTCGACATGACTCACAACACCAGTTAAGCCCAGTTCTATTGGCAATGGGATCTGTAACCAGCCCTGAATAACCTTCACACTTTACGTGTACTACGTCAGGCTTGGCAGGAGTAATGGGTTGAGTGGGTAGCTGGACCCACTCGAGAAATCCCGAGTGGTAAAATTACCCACTCGAAATAATCAAATACCATATATCGTCAACTTGGACGATTTACACATTTCGAATTTCACGCTTTTATCGTGAAGTACTGAAATTCCTTGATAATCGATCGGTAGACAACGAAGTCGATCGTACGATCTCTGCCAAAGCTTCGGGGTTATATGATTACGTAGAGTCTTTTGAGTGCGTATTTTATTTGACAATGATGATTGAAATTTTCGATCGCATTGAAGTATTGAACATAGAACTGCAGAAGTCGAGCCTTTGTTTTATTGAATCGCATGAAAAAGAAAAAGCAGTTGCTGATGTGTTGAATGCGTCTCGTGAATCCAAATTTGAAGAAATTTGGGAAAAAAGTGTTAAAGCTGTCATTGATTTTGAACTCAAATTCCTCGTCAACGTAAAATTTCCAAACGTTTTGATCAAGGTATAACAGAAAATTTCCAGTTTCCAACACCCAAGGATTATTTTAGACAATCTTACTGTGAAGTTTTTGATCAGTTGATTGTATCGTTGAAAAGTCGATTCGATACAGAGTCAGCAACTTTTTTCGAGTTTCTGGAGCGATTCACTATCGGTCAGACCGCTGATGTTGACAAGATTGTCGATTTCTATAAATATGATTTTGACAGAGCGAGGTTGCTGAGCGACCGTGACATTTTTTTGCAACTTTTGCGCAAGCAAAACAAGTAAGAAAGCTACAGTCGAGAGTGCTCGACCGTATGATACCCGCAACCCATTTCGAGAGAAAACAAAAAACTTAAATGATATTTTAACAAAAAATATACCAAATATACTAAAACTGTTTTTTTGTATATATTTGAGAATAGCGGGTAAAAATCCACAACACCGTTATGGTTACACTGTCAACTAAACAAACAAAGCGCGAGCAGCTGCAAGTGAATTTTGCATATAAAATTGATTCTTTAATAACTTCCTTGTTTTTCATTCGATCTCAACCAAAGTCACAGGAATCATTGGGAATATAATTATTATCATGCACACCAAAATTCAATGCTCTAGGTCTATTATTACGGCTTTTACAGACTTTTGGGGGCGGAAAGGGGCATGGCATCCAATTTTTGAAATAAACTTGATCTGCGTAGGACCTATAGGAGTACTGTCCCCAAATTTGGTAGCTCTAGCTTTTATAGTCTCTGAGATCTAGGTGTTCATACAGACGGACAGACGGACATGGCTATATCGTCTCAGCTGTTGACACTGATCAAGAATATATATAGTTTATGTGGTCGGAGATGCCTCCTTCTGCCTGTTACATACATTTTCTGTTGGCACTAAGTTATAATACCCTTCTACCCTATGGGTAGCGGTTATAATGAGCAAGCAAACAATTTGGGGGAGGTTGTGAATTTCTTGAAAAAATACGAATGGGCTAGAGGACTCATTCCAGATTTGGTTCGTTTTGTTCGTCTGTTGATAACAATTCCAGGGTCATCCTGTTGAAATGGGAGAAGTTTTTCGGTCATTCGTCGTCTGAAAACATATTTAAGGTCAACAATGTCACAAAATCAGCTGAACAACGTCGCTTTTCTACATATTTATTCAAATATGACCAATGAGCTCGATCTGGAAGAACTTGTAAATGAGTTTATTTTGCGTAATTCAAAGCGTGCTAGTGTTTTTGCTTTGCGCAAATGAGTTTGTTTCAGACAAATTACACGATTTTCATGTTTTTGTTTACGTTTATGTAGAAAGATCTCAACAAAAATACATGTATGAAATTGATTTATTAATATAAACAACTATAAAAATTATCTCATGAACATTTTTCTTGATCCACATACGCTTTGGTAATTTGGTAATTTACCTTAAAAAAGTGTATACTATTCCTACTGTACAGACTCAATTAAAATATGTAAACAACAACAAAACAGTCGAGCAAGCAGTGAGAGCAGAGAACGCCACTAACGGAATACTGTCAACTGAGAGTTGTTAAGAGTAAATCCGTCACACTGCGAGCAGGAAGGAAAGCACAAAGAGTAGACATTCAAAATCTTGTGCTTACCACAATAACAAAACTTTGAGCTCAGTTTATATAGAAATAAATAGAGCCCTAATGTAAATCACTATTTTGCCATAAGAAAGTAATATCATGTCTGTTTGCTACAAACCGTGCAGGCGATGTCCTTTAACTGATGGAAACTTTAATTTTAGCGTCTTATTAATAGATTAGTTTTGAGTACTAAATGATAGTGCAATATCGCTTATTGCACTTGATGTTAACATTTAGAAGCGTCAACATTGAAGTAATAGCGAAAGCGAAATTACTAAATACGTGTTTAAGAATATCAAGAAAATACTACTGTGAGCAAAAAGTAAAGAGAATTTTCAATATAAAATTCGCGGGCTTTACATTTCCGACTAGTTCTTTTTTTGTTGAGTTGGCAGGAATGTTAATGACATCTAGGTTCAATTTCATGTCAATGTCAGTATCAGTACCAGAGAACGTCAAAGGTGGTTGTTTTTGGTCAACTACTCACACTCATGAAATCATGTGTTGCGATGCTACTCGCACCCTTAAGCAAAATTCAAAATTCGGGATTCAAATTTGGATTTTCTTTGTTAACTGAATTTGTTTATGTGTGTTAGTAAATTTTTGATTTAGCTATTATTATTATTTGTATTAGTATAGATCCCAACTAAAAATTTATTTATAAAGCCAAACTTGTTTTTTTTTATACCCGCTACCCATAGGGTATTATTACTTAGTGCCAACAGAAAATGTATGTAACAGGCAAAAGGAGGCATCTCCGACCCCATAAAGTATTTATATTCTTGATCAGCGTCAACAGCCGAGACGATATAGACATGTCCGTCTGTCTGTCTGTATGAACACCTGGATCTCAGAGACTATAAGACATAGAGACATACCCTACGCAGATCAAGTTTATTTCAAAAGTTGGATGCCACGCCCCCTTCGCCCACAATAAGCATTAATCTAGAAAAAGTGCGGTGGGTTCGCACTCGCACTCGCTAAGCACGAGTACCAATGGCACTCGAATTTGCTAAGCACAAGTGGTATCGGCACCCGCACTTGCTAAGGACAAGTGGTATCGGCACTCGAACTCGGAAAGCACGAGTGCCATTGGCACTCGCACCCGTAAATACTCAATCATTTTTGATACTCGTAACAAATATACTCGAATGGCAAAAATACTCGTGAGTTACGAGTATACACATTTTTTGCGGTGGTTTGTTGACGATGTCTGATTCAGTATTATATTTACGCTTGTGTTTACCAAACGAGCAGAGTGAATTTTTCGATTTTTAAATGTCTGATGTTCACATAAAGTAGCCAATCTCTTATACATTATAAGTAACGAGTTCGCCACCAAAAAAAATACAACAAAAGCTTTACCTGCAGCAATTATATGAAACACACATGGAACCCGCTGTCTTCCGATCTTGTTTGTTGCCACACAAAGAAGCGTACCATAATCCAGTTCAGTTATTGGAGTATATGTTACGATAGAAGTTGTACCTGAAAATGTGAATTGAAATAATAATTAATATGCCCAAAAAGTTAAGAACCATTTACCAATGCGAGAAATATGATTTGTCGCGACATCGATACTTTCAGCAGAATTGTTGAACGTCCAGGTAAAGTCGACTTCTTGAGGATTTGCATCCACAACACATTTAATTTGTGCATCTTCTTGTTTGGCTACCCCATATATTTTAGGCTGATTTTGAGCACAAGTTGGAGCAACTTTGTATTAAGAAAAAACATAAAAATGTGCTATTTTTATTAATTTTCTTAAAACTTTAACTTACACAAAATATTAAGATTAAATGGTTCGCTTATGCCCTCTCCCTCAGCATTAAATCCAACACAGGAATAATTTCCGGCGGTGGCTCGAGTAACTCCTTGTAAAACCAAGGAATGATTACTGATAATGACTCCTTGCGAAATATTATGTAGTAGCGGATGATCCTTTTAAAAAAGAAAAAAAAATTAATTTGTCGCCAACTTTTTTGAGTACGATATATGTATTTTAATGCAATACATAAGTAGAAAAGGCACAATCATGTTGTTTTCTTTAGTTATGGTATTTGCTAACAAAAGACAATCAAGTTAATCACGATGATATGTTAAACAGAAATTGAACTACTAGTCTGTTACAGTCAGAATGAAAATGGATTCCAGAAAACATAGACGTCGAAAAAAATGTTTATTGCACCAATTCAATATCCTTTAAATTTGCATTTCAAATTTGTGTTATCAAACTTTAAGCTATTTGCAGTTGAATTTCAGATATACGTGGCTTACTTGAATTTTATAATACCAAAACAAATATGATTAAAAAACTTCCCAACGCACAAATTCTTCACATTATCTGATGATACGATTTTTGATAGAAACAAGTAAGAAAGCTACAATCGAGAGTTCTCGACCGTATGATACCCGCAACCCATTTCGAGAGAAAACAAAAAGCTTGAAAGATATTTTAACAAAAAATATACCACCGAATATACTAAAATTTGTTTGTTTGTATATAGATTTTTTTTTTAAATCCATTAAATACCGACATGGTCACTCTGTCAACTAAACAAACAAAGCGCGAGCAGCTGCAACTGAATTTTGCATATAAAATTGATTCTTTAATAACTTCTTGTTTTTCACTCGATCTCAACCAAATTCACAGGAATCATTGAGAATATAATTGTTATTATGCATACCAAAATTCAATGCTCTAGGTCTATTATTACGGCTTTTACAGTTTTTGGGGGCGAAAAGGGGCGTGGCAAAAATCTAAAACAAACTTGATCTGCGTAAGACCTACACGAATACTGTCACCAAATTTGATATCTCTAGGTCATTCACACATTTAAAACGTCCATATGCATTGGGCACAACTATTTTGATAAATAATTGAACGAATAACTTTTGTTCTACTTATCCGTTTCTGTTCCCAAAATTACAGGGTATATTAAGAGTGTTAAGCGCAGATGGATTAGCAAATTACATCATCATTACACAAAGAACTTTTGAAGTTATACGCGATTTACATAAAAAAACGTAACTTTTTCTAGATTAATTCTTATTGTGGGCGAAGGGGTATGAAGGAACCTTTTTGCCAAATTTGGTGTCTCTATGTCTTATAGTTTCTGAGATCCAGGTGTTCATACGGACAGACAGACGGACAGACTGACAGACTGACAGACGGACAGACGGACATGGCTATGTCATCTCGGCTGTTGACGCTGATCAAGAATATATATACTTTATGGGGTCGGAGATGCCTCCTTCTGCCTGTTACATACATTTTCTGTTGGCACTAAGTCATAATACCATTCTACCCTATGGGTAGCGGGTATAAAAATAGGGTTATTTTTTGTACAAAGTTAGCCAATATGCTGAATTTTTATATATGTAACTCGTAGGATCAGAATCAGCGTCTACAGTCGAGACGATAAAGCCATGTCCGTTTGTCCGCCTATCTGTCCGTTAGAACACCTAGAACTCATAGAATATAAGAGCTAACTCTACAAAATTTAAAGAACATATTTTATGCATGCACGCAGATTAGGTGTTTTTTTTTAATTTAGCCACGCCCACTACCGCCATCAAAACTACTTTAAGACTGCTGCCGTTGTCACTGTTTCATAGCTATGTACAGTGGAGAGCAAAAGTGAGTACATGTTTGCAAATTTCACATTTCGGAGCGAATGATGAAGAAAACAGTAAGGTAAATGGAAAAAATGTTTATTATCTTTATTCAATATATAATTTACTATACATTAACAAGAAAATATCAACGAAGAGGTGCACAAAGAAGAAAGGAAAACTTGAAAACAAAAACAACTCGTTTGTACTCATTTATGCACCTTTGACATTTTTAACATCTTATCTGCAAAAGAATCTATAATTTACCGTTAATTGTCATCTTATTGCTTTTGATTTGTTTCCTACACTTATTGTAATGTGCTTATTATGATTTAAAGTGTCAACGGGGTTACATTGAAAGTTAAGATAGATTTTTATTATTATTTCAAAATTATACGTAAATTGAGTCAGGACGTTGAGAATTCTATAATAACTCTTACCGAGAAAGGCTATTCGTCGCAGTTAATATCTAGTAAACTTGGAATAAGTCAGTTGGTGGTCATACGCGTCTTAAAAAGACGCAATGTTTCGGTTGAATCCCCTCTTAGGGGCCGTCCTCGACTTATTACAGATGCGAGTGCTCGTCATATTATGTCTAATATGAGAAAAGACAAGTTCTTAACGCCTATGGTGGCTTCTTTAGACATTAAAAAAGATGTAAGTCGATGGACAGCCCGTAGGGCACTTCAAAAAATTGGATTTGTTGCAGCAGTGAAAAAAAAAAAACCTGCATTGTCGGCTAAAAAAGTCAAGGCAGGTTTAGGTTTTGCCAGACAGCATCGAAATTGGTCCATAGATGACTGGAAGCGGGTTATTTGGTCTGACGAAACAAAATTTAATAGATTTCAGTCAGACGGTAAGCAATATTGCTGGCGCCGACCCAGAGGAGAGAGGCAAAAAGGTTCCTTCATACCCTACGCAGATCAAGTTTATTTCAAAAGTTGGATGCCACGCCCCCTTCGCCCACAATAAGAATTAATCTAGAAAAAGTTACGTTTTTTTATGTAAATCGCGTATAACTCCAAAAGTTCTTTGTGTAATGATGTGTAATTTGGTAACCCATTTGCGCTTGACACTCTTAATATACCCTGTAATTTTGGTAAAGTAGAACAAAAGTCGGATAAGTAGAACAAAAGTTATTCGTTAAATTATTTATCAAAATTGTTGTGCATATAGACGTTTTAAGTATGTGAATGACCTAGAGATGTCAAATTTGGTGACAGTATTCGCATAGGTCTTACGCAGATCAAGTTTGTTTTAGATTTTTGCCACGCCGCTTTTTGCCCCCAAAAACTGTAAATATACGCCTGTGTAGAATACATATAAGCGTTTGTTGTTGCCATATCGGTTAAGTGGTAAAATATTCGAGTCACAGCATCCCGAGTTTTTGCTCTGATATGGCAGCGGCCCAAAAGTCCATCCATGAGATCTACGCCTCCCATGTGAGCGTTCTATTCTCTTATAATTTGTGTGCAATCAAAATCGCTGTGTTGCACAACACAAATAGCTTGATGCCCCATTTATGTGGCTTATTGGGCATATACTGGCGCATGTGGTGATTCATTTTGGTGCTGCACGTTTGTTTATCGACACAAAAACGGGCTTGCTTTCGCACGGAGTCAAATCTCTGGTTGAGACAGTCGACAATTTTTCGCGTACGGAACAATGGTCGTAGCCTGGCAACAAATGTTGACGTAAAGCCCCAAGAGTGCCTCAAGGCACTTATGACTATTTCTCATCTACAATGCACATTTTATATATTATATATTTGCATATCTATAATATAAATGGATACTAATGGGAAATAAACATACCTTTCAGTAAAAACAAGTAAGAAAGCTACAGTCGAGAGTGCTCGACCGTATGATACCCGCAACCCATTTCGAGAGAAAAAAAATTTTAAATGATATTTTAACAACAAATATACCAAAAATATACTGAAACTTGTGTTTTGTTTGTATATATTTGAAAATAGCGGGTAAAAATCCACAACACCGACATGGTCACACTGTCAACTAAACAAACAAAGCGCGAGCAGCTCCAAGTGAATTTTGCATATAAAATTGATTCTTTAATAATTTCCTCGTTTTCAATTCGATCTCAACCAAATTCACAGGAGTCATTCAGACTATCGGTGTTATTAATGCTTACCAAAATTCAACAAACTTGATCTGCGTAAGACCTACATCAAATTTGATATCTCTAGGTCATTCACACACATCATTTGAATTTGAATTCGGCACAACTTTGTTGATAAATAACTTATCAATTGTTCTACTAATCAGATTTTAAGTTATACGCGATTTACATAAAAAAAATCCTGACTTGTTCTAGATTTTTGCATATTGTGAGCGAAGGGGGCGTGGCATTCAACTTTTGAAATAAACCTTATCTGCGTAATGTATGCAGAAGCCTATGTACCAAATTTAAATAATATTTGATAACAAAATATACCAAACAAATATACCAAACTTGTTTTTTTTTATTTATTTGAAAAAATCCAAAATATACAGACAACAAACAAAGCGCGGGCAGCTGCGTGTCAATTTTGGCCTATAAAGATGATTCTTCAATGTTTTTAATTCGGTCACAACCAAATTCACTGTAATTATGCATACGAAAATTCAGGGTCTAACTCAAATATTACGGGTTGTACAGTTTTCGGGGGCGGAAAAAATCTAAAGCAGACTTGATATGCGTAAGACCTGCACGTTTACTGTCACCAAGTTTGATAACTCTTTGTATAATAGTCTCTGAAATCTAGGTGTTCATACTTTAAGGCGTCGGAGATGCCTCGATCTGCCTGTTACATACATATACATATTCTCTTGGCACTAAGTTATGATACCCTTCTCCCTATTGGTAGCGGGTATAAAATCGGGGGTCTTCAGAATCGCTGGATACTTCCACATACTTTCTAGAAGAAGAACTGCCTCATCGTCATGAATAGAGATACATACTATTTCGATACCCGCTACCCATAGGGTATTACCTACACATAAACCATTTACTTAACCTTGTGCATAACACTCTCTGGTCTGCGTTGCAGTAGCTTTATGTATTCTTTGCTTATGTACAATACATAGGCAACATGTACATACATAAGCCGCTCTGCCACCAGCGCTAAGTGTATCTTTAAGAATATCTGCAACACATTCAATAAAGACAACTCGAAAAAAAAAACCGATTGTTTTCTTGATTCAAAATACATTCCTTGGGGATCAATTCCTTCACATGGAGACCATAACAAGCGTCACAGGAATCAGCAACTCTTCCCTCATTCATCGATGGATTGAAGTAAGAACGCCAACAAAAAAAGCAACCAAGCAACAACTACATTTGTGGACTTTGACGCGCAACAATAAAAGAGGCGGTGGATTAAAAAAAATTCACAAAAGTGTGAGTGAGTAAAGATATGGTATGGGAAGACGCGAAGGTGTTAAAACTAAAATTCTAAAGAGAATAGCGCATATTAAGTGGCTATTATACTCAAAAGCATCACTTCCAGCGTATGGAACTGTCCAAAAGCTTCAATCCGAGCAATCTCGAAAAGGGAATCCTCAATACCACAGCTCACTCAGTTGAAATCAAAGCTTTAAAACAAAATACAAAAATAACAAGTAAGAAAGTTACAGTCGAGAGTGCTCGACCGTAAGATACCCGCAACCCATTTCGAGAGAATACAAAAAGCTTAAATGATATTTTAACAAAAAAATATACCACAGAATATACTGAAATTTGTTTTTTTGTATATACATATTTCTTTATAAATCCATTAAATACCAACATGGTCACTCTGTCAACTAAACAAACAAAGCGCGAGCAGCTGCAAGTGAATTTTGCATACAAAATTGATTCTTTAATAACTTCGTTTTTAATTCGATCTCAACCAAATTCACAGGAATCATTAAGAAAATAATTATTATTATGCATACCAAAAATCAATGCACTAGGTTCATTATTACGGCCTTTAGAGTTTTTGGGGGCGGAAAGGGGCGTGGCAAAAATCTAAAACAAACTTGATCTGCGTAAGACCTACACGAAAACTGTCACCATCTCTAGGTCATTCACACACTTAAAACGTCCATATGCATTGGGCACAACAATTTTGATAATTAATTTAACGAATAACTTTTGTTATCCGATTATCCGATTTGTACCAAAATTACAGGGTATATTAAGAGTGTCAAGCGCAGATGGGTTACCAAATTACACATCATTACACAAAGAACTTTTGGAGTTATGCGCAATTTACATAAAAAAACTTGACTTTTTCTAGAGAAATGCTTATTGTGGGCGAAGGGGGCGTGGCATCCAACTTTTGAAATAAACTTGATCTGCACATTCAAGTGGCCCAAGCGATACCAAGCCAACACTTGTTACGCGCGGATCCCAATAAACCCTCTTCCCGCCCAACCGACCGAGAGGCGCTGTCGCAGGACGAACGACACGATTCGCGTTCGGACAGGATAGATTCGGGCATGCAAAAAAAAAACACGGATAGCATAAAATAGAAATACAGGATCGGAATAAAGAAATAATAGAGGGAGAGCAAGCGGTATGTAACAACGGTTTAGTCTAGATGGAACGGAAAAGGTTAGTCGCGATATTAATTCTGAAGAGTCAATATCACCATTAATGAGATTAAAAATAAATAAAATGCCAAGCATTATTCTACGGTTAGCTAAAGAAGGAAGGTTAATTAAAAGAAGTCTACTACTATATGACGGCAATCTTACTTCGCCATTCCAGTTCACGCCACGCAAAGCAAATAAGAGAAATTGTTTTTGAACAGATTCAATGCGATCTTGGTGCACAGAATACTGTGGAGACCATACGCACGAACCATATTCCAGAATCGGACGAACAAGTGATGTATAAAGGGTCTTAGTAATATAAGGGTCATCAAATTCCTTTGACCACCTCTTAATGAATCCCAGTACAGACACAGCTTTTTTGACCGTTCTAGAAATGTGGTCAGAAAATTTAAGTTTATGATCTAAGAGAATACCTAGATCATCAACAGCAGTAATTCTTTTTAGATCGTTACCGTTCAGTAAGTAAGAGGCCAAATGTGGATTAACTCTATAGAAGGCCATCACAACACATTTAGAAAAGTTTAAATTTAACAAGTTCACTTTGCACCATGACTGAAAAGAGTCAAGATCTCTCTGCAACTTGATATGGCATGGCCAATCCCTGTACTGCAGGTATTTTAACATCATACATTAGTACGCGAGATTGTGTCAAAACAGTAGGTAGATCATTTATGAACAATGTGAAAAGTAAGGGACTGAGATGGCTACCCTGGGGAACTCCAGAGGTAACCCGGAATGAATTAGAAAGGAAATTATTAAAAGAAACTTTTTGCGTTCTTTGGCTGAGATAGCTTGAAATCCAGCAAATCAAATTATTGGGAAATCCAATTAAGTCAAGCTTATATAACAAAAGAGAATGATTTACTGAGTCAAAGGCTTTACTAAAATCGGTATAGATGACATCAGATTGTTCGTTTTTAAGGAAACCCTGGTTAACGAACGAAGAAAGCCCAAGAAGATTAGTAACAGTGGATCTATGTTTCACAAACCCATGCTGGTAGGGGGAAATAATGAACTACATAAATGTTGTAAATGACTTGTTAATATCTTCTCAAAAACTTTTGGTATAGCAGACAATTTACATATCCCTCTATAGTTTTTGGCGTCAGACTTACTTCCCTTCTTATGGAGAGGAATAATGAAAGACTCCTTCCAAAAAGAGGGAAAAGTCGATGACTCAAGAGATAAATCAAATAATTTCAGCAACGGTCTGCATAAAGCCTCGGCTCCGTACCGAAGTACACAGCCAGGAACTCCATCCGGACCGGGCGCAAACACCGGCTTAACCATTTGAAGATATCGAGTCAGAGACTCCTCACTCATTAAGGGACTGAAGATACAATTCGACCGAGACAGGATGTAAGGATAGGGCGCGTTAGAGTAGGAGGAAGAAGAATAGTAGTTTGAAAAAAAGAAGCAAATAGATCAGCGATCGCCTGACCTGAATTTGCTTTCGAATTTTCGTAAGATAGACAAGGAGGATAAGAGGAAGACTTACGCTTAGTATTTACAAAATTAGAAAACTTTCTTGGGTTTTCAGAGAAGCTAACCCGACAGCTTGCTAAGTAATTTTTATAACACACAGCTTTAAGCTCGATAAAATTAGACGGAGCAATTATATACTGCGAAAAAGTTAAGGTAGAGCCAGAAATTTTAAACTTTTTGTAAAGTCTAGACTTCAGGTTCTTAAGGTTAGAAAGTTGCTTACAAAACCAAATAGGTTTATTAGACCTATGCGGAAAATAAGGAATACAGGCATCAAAGCAAAGATTTAATTTATTATAGAATAAATTGACGGCGGCACTTATGTCAGTGCAGGAATACAAATTAGACCAATCAATTCCATCAAAAAGTTGGATTAATTTGAGAAAGTTTGCCTTTCGAAAGCAACGAACGCGATCGGCAGGTATATCAGAATTAGCGAGTACAGATCTGCTAAGTTCGATTCTTAACTCCAGAGTTGGATGATAAGGGTCTTCAGGAGATGTAAGGGGTTCCGATCTAGATAGAACTACGCTGGTAGGTTCAGAGACAAAGCATAGATCTAATTGGCGGCAAAGAGAATTTCGTATATTGTTAATTTGGCCCAAAGATAATTCATGTAAACCATCAATAAAGTCATGTCGGTTCGATGGAGTAAAAAAGAGAAGTTATCACAAGGATACCAAGCTGTTCCAGGAAGGTTAAAGTCTCCTAGAACAACAACATGATCTTTGTCGGATAACAAGGCAAAAATGGATTTTATTGCTTCCATGTGATCCTGGTATACAGATAAATCGTACGACGGAGGTATATATGAGCAAGTAAGAAATAAACTTACACCATGAAAATTTACTTTTATTGATAGAAACTCTATATTATTAGGATTATTATAATATAATGGCTCCGATGAGAAGTTGGAGTCTACTGCAAATAGAACACCTCAGCCCATAGGCCCAGGACAACTGCAGCAGAGTGGCAACAAGTGCGAGTGGTAGGCCGCCACTTCTACCAACGAAGGAGCGTCAGTGTCGCCATGTCCGGCGGCGACAAAAAGTCACAACAAGAACACCAACAACACGAAGCATCATTCACAGCAGCATGTTGATTAATTTATGTTAATATGAGTTGTATAATTAATTCAAATTGTAAAATTAATAAAAAAAGAATATATTTTAAGATATAACAGAAATCAACCCAAAATGTGTTTAAGCCAGTGGACTCCACTCCTATTGTTATAAACAAAGTATAAGTCGAAAATATAGACTTAGGAATAGTAACTACCCTGTTGATAATTATTGGCGTTATCATGTGCGCAAATTAATTTTTCAAATTATACAAATAGCACAATAGGTGCCAAGTTGTTGCGCGAAGTACCAAATTTTCCTAAATTTCAGCTGCCTGGTTTTGCTGGCGCCTACATAAACTCCCCAGATAATTATACCCGCTACCCATAGGGTAGAAGGGTATTATAACTTAGAGCCAACAGAAAATGTATGTAACAGGCAGAAAGAGGCATCTCCGACCCTATAAAGTATATATATTCTTGATCAGCGTCAACAGCCGACACTATATAGCCATGTCCGTCTGTCCGACTGTATGAACACCAGGATCTCAGAGACTATAAGACAAAGAGACACCAAGCTTGGTACATAGGTTCCTGCATTCCCTACGCAGATCAAGTTTATTTCAAAAGTTGGATGCCACGTCCCCTTCGCCCACAATAAGCATTAATCTAGAAAAAGTCAAGTTTTTTTTAATGTAAATTTCGTATAACTCCACAAGTTCTTTGTGTAAGGATGTGTAATTTGGTAACCCATCTGCGCTTGACACTCTTAATATACCCTGCAACTTTGGTACAAATCGGATAAGTAGAACAAAAGTTATTCGTTAAATTATATATCAAAATAGTTGTGCCCAATTCATATGGACGTTTTAATTGTGTGAATGACCTAGAGATATCAAATCAGTATCAGTATTCATGTAGGTCTTACGCGGATCAAGATTGTTTTAGATTTTTGCCACGCCCCTTTCTGACCCCAAAAACTGTAAAAGCCGTAGTAATAGACTTAGAGCACTTTTGGTATGCATAATAATAATTATATTGTCAATGATTCCTGTGAAATTGGTTGAGATCGAATGAATCAATTTTATGTGCAAAATTCACTTGCAGCTGCACGCGCTTTTTTTGTTTAGTTGACAGTGTGACCATGTTGGTATTTAATGGATTTCTTAAAAATATGTATATACAAAAAAAAACCAATTTCATTATATTCTGTGGTATATTTTTTGTTAAAATATTATTTAAGCTTTTTGAATTTTCTCGAAATGGGCTGCGGATATCATACGGTCGAGCACTCTGGACTGTAGCTTTCTTACTTGTTACTAAATGTATTTGGTAACAACGAGGAACTTGCTGCTTTCGATAAGTTCCAACACCAGCGCTCCTACTTAGATGGCGTTGCTTTGGACACCATACGCTCCATAGAGCTAACAGGAGATAATTATGACACATCATTGGATTTGTTAACCAAACGTTTTCATAATAAATGATTACAATTTCAGGCACACGAGTTTTGTTAACATTTAATTAAATATAATTAATGTTCTCTGTAATTTCAATATGTAAAATAAGAACGCTTGTTCTCTTGAATTTAAAAAAAAATTTATGAGCAAAGCTCAACTTTATTAATTCTTTGCTGATATACAATTATACTTAATTTATGCTAATATCTAAAATGAAGACACCTCTGCTTGCTGTTCTGCTGGCGGCGCTGCTTCTGTTGCTCCCGTCGCTACTTTGTTGTTGCTCCCGTTTCCGTTGCAACTGCTGTCGGTGCAATAGGCATTGCTGACTCGTTGCCGTTGTTGTTGTCGTACCGCTGCAATTGCTGGATCTGCAATTGTCAGTGTTGCGTCTTAGCTGGTGTGGTTGTTGTTGTTTACGTTCCCATCGTATTTTCTGGAGTCGGGTTACCGTCTGGTTCGCAAACGAAATATCGCTAACGCTGCGCACGTGTCGTTGGTTATGCGTTGCAGAGTCTTTCGTAACCTGCAGTTCGGTGTGTAGCTCATAACCAACTCTGTTGTTAACTTGTATAAAACTATTTATTTTATTTTACGTTCTTCTTTTGTTCACTTCTTATTTCATAGTGATCATGAAAGCTTATTTTTAGTTGAGAGGGCTTTAGAGCTTTTATACCATGATCGAGCTTGTAATCTCTCACTGTTAAATGTAGGCGAAGAGAGAGAGAACAAGAACTTCGACTACATAACTCACGTAAGGTCCAGTTTTGGGTTGCCAAGTGTTCACGCAAGCAACTTACGTGAATTGAGCGACAAAATCAAATCGCACTTGAGGGCGGTAAGCGTGATAGTTGCTACCCAGAAAATCACCGATGAAATTCTGATTCAACTCGTCGCTTCAAAATTGGATTAAAACACATTTGAAAAGTGGGAAGAAGCTCTGTTAACGAGCAAGCTTTCCAAATGGTCGGCGATGTCATCATTTTTGGAAAAGAGATGGCGAATGAAAAATTTAAAAAACGCTAGTATCAAACCAACACCTGGCCAGGTGAGAAAACGACCTCATCTCTTATTATTTTCAAATTTATACGATTTTTGAGTTCAACACCAAATCTTCGTTACAAGAAAGCAAAGCGTTTTCATATATGCTTAAATTGCTTGCCCAAGGGGCACAGTTTGCAACAGTGCAAGTCTGGGCACTGGAGGCATCGTTCTTCTAAGCATCACTACTTGCTACACATTGTGTCTTGCTTTGATTCTGCCATTGCCCATCCCTCTCCAAACTCTCAACTTCAGCATTTTTCAGTTCTTGTTATAACCACAGTTAAAAGTAAGAACGAATACGTGATGCTAGCTACTGCTGTTGTATATGTACAATAGAGTTCTGGTGTTCTCGTGCCGTTTCCTGCTATTTGTGATTCAGCTGATCAGCGGAATTTAGTTTCATCTCGCTTTTGAGATTTTCTTCAGCTTAAAGCCAATCTTTCCGGAATATTGATATCTGGCCTTGGATAATCTATATTGTCATCTGATGACGAGATTGATATGCAGCTGTAATCTTGAAGCGCTGCGCTCGAAATTTCGTTCTCTACTTCAATTACCAATAATACTGGTTGTCACCCGCACATTGTCGAAAAGTCTGCAAAATGAAATATTCCCAACATTTTTCACTTAGCTCTAGGCAATACTCCGATCATAAAGCTGCAGTACTCAGATATTCTTAGGGAATATCTTGAGTTGTATCACATGTCTTTGGCCAGCAAGCAGTCTGTTTTTCCTCAATATTGTCTACCGCATCATTGTATACGCAATATGGATAGCACAACGACCAAATTAAGTGTCGTCTTCGATGGGTCGGCAAAATCTATCTCAGGCTTCTCGTTAAACGATCTGCTCCTAGGTGGACCGTCGATTCAGCCTTAATTGTTCTCAACGCGTATTTGGTTCCACTTGTTTCGAATTGCTTTGTGTGGTGAGATTTGTAAATGTATGGTATGTAACGCATCCAGATCAATATCTTCTGGCGTGAAAGACTCGACAAGCTCAATGTCTTAAATTTGGACACGGTGACATACGTCACGGAACCTTTTAGGTTTTAGCTATACGAGCCATACACCAGTTGTAGCATCATTGTTGCCTGATTTTCTTTTGACTTTAGCAAATACAGGGTATTTGCTCAGGCCTCTCGAGCAGCAACATACCAGCGGAGCGGGACCCATTAATTCCTAGCTCTAGCGGGATGTGGGGGGGTTGTTGCTGGTGCTGCTGTTCTAATGCTAAATGTTATATTATAGAGTCCCTGCTGAAACTAAACCATGAGACGATCCTCATGCAAAACCACACATGGCCAAAGCACCAAAGCCTTAATGCTACAACAACAACAACAAAAAATTCTGGAAAAAAAAAGGAAAGTTACGCAATCAACTAAAGAAAAAAACAGAAAGACAAAAAAATGAAAGTAACAAACGGGTAGTGAAGCCAAAGGGGGAGAACTAAGGTGTTGATCGTCACTCCCCTTTTTCATTACCCTCCCTGCCATAGTCTTCAAATAGTTTTGGTCGAAGACCCCAAACGTAACGTCCTATTTATGCATTACTTATGCTCCCATGTCAACAGAAAATATAACAATAAGTTAACGATTCATTTCCATTTCAAAAATTTTAATTAAATAAACAACAAAAAAAGAGCAACATAATCCATGTCGAAAATTATAGAATAGCTCAAGAAATAAACTTCTAAGTATAAGGTTTCATCACTAACATATTCTAAATTTTTTTTTTTTTAAGATTTTAATTTGTGTGCTTTTATAATACTGTGCGTTCTACTATTTGTTTGTTTGTTTTTGTTTTAATGTGCCTCAATTCTGCATGTTGTTTTAATTACTTATTGTCTTCTTTTACTTGGTGGTGTACAACTCGGTGTATCGGTTAAATTTTGATTTAATTTCGTATTTACAATTTCATTCTATTCATATTTTTATATTGGACAACTTTAACTTTGCTTTCGTGCCTGAAGAAAACAGCAATGTTATAACACGTTAATTCGAAGATCACTTGATCATTTACACAGAGTTCTATTATTTTTATATATTATTATTCATAAACTTGTATTCACGAAAGTGCTCAAAACAAACAAAACAATTGATAACACAAAACATAGAAAGTCCGCGCGAGCTGCTGACAACGTTAACGGCAGTTACACAACCAAGTTGTGGAAGCAGACTCGACGCGAATTAATTTTTACTCACCCACTTAATCCTCGATGAAGGCCTTCTCGATGATGTGGTTTTGATACAGTAATTTATTTTTATACCCGCTACCCATAGGGTAGAAAGGTATTATAACTTAGTGCCAACAGGAAATGTATGTAACAGCCAGAAGGAGGCATCTCCGACCCCATAAAGTATATATATTCTTAATCAGTGTTAACAGCCGAGACGATATAGCCATGTCCGTCTGTCCGTCTGTCAGTCTGTCCGAGCTACAGCCACCAAATTTGGGGACAGTACTCCTAAAGGTGCTACGCAGATCAAGTTTATTTCAAAAGTTGGATGCCACGCCCCTTTCCGCCCCCAAAAGTCTGTAAAAGCCGTAATAATAGACCTAGAGCATTGCATTTTGGAATGCATATAAATAATTATATTTTCTATGATTCCTGTGAATTTGATTGAGATCGAATGAAAAACAAGGAAGTTATTAAAGAATCAATTTTATATGCAAAATTCACTTGCAGCTGCCCGCGCTTTGTTTGTTTAGTTGACAGTGTGACCATAACGGTGTTGTGGATTTTTATTCGCTATTTTCAAATACATATATACAAAAAAACAAGTTTTAGTATATTTGGTATATTATTTGTTAAAATATCATTTAAGTTTTTTTGTTTTTTCTTTTGGAATGGGTTGCGGGTATCATACGGTCGAGCACTCTCGACTGCAGCTTTCTTACTTGTTTTTTATTGTGGTTAACTTTTTATTCTATATTAACAATAGCTCTAATTGTTTTGGTGTTGTATTTCTTTTCTTTTACACCTGTGATTTAATTTTAATTAATAATTAAAGTTCAATAAGCAAATATTTTATCAGGCTTAAAAACATAACTAAGTTTGTCCAGAGTAGTATGTTAACCTGAGTATGAGCGCAAGTGACATTAATGGGGTAATTAAGATGATAATTTATGGGTTTAGCTGTCAAAAAATATGTCAAGTGGTAATTAAGAGATTTGATGAGGGTCAAAAAGTAGTGTGGGTGTTTAGGGATCGTGGTGTTCAAAGGGTTAGGTAAATAAATAAACAAATAAATTAGACTATTGGAGGGTGAGTGTGGTGTGATAGGTTGTGGGGATTGGAGTGTTGGATCTTGTTTGATTTTAGGATAAGTCAAGTGTATGAGGACATATGACACCGAAAACTGGTGCGGCGACCGGCGACCGGCGATCGGTGACCTTCGACAGCTGCAACAGCCGGAATCGATTGAATGTGTTGACAGATCTGGGTTGCGCGAGCGCAGCTGGCAACAGGGTTGGTGATTTTCGCCACCAGCATGCATTCGAACGCAACAGGCAGGGGGCGGGCCTTTGACACGTGCAGTCGTTCGAACGCAACAGGCATCACACCGAAAAACGGGGGGGCGGGCCTTTGACACGTGCAGTCGTTCGAACGCAACATGCAGCTCATCGAATAACTGGGGACGGTGACCTCGAATAAGTTGACACCACCTGCGATCGTGTGAACAATTTTCGTTTACATATCCCAATCCCAATCCCCAGTAAAATAACGGTTTTTCTTGAATTTGCCTTGTGATCGATAGCGACAGTCAGAACTCTAAAAGAGGAGAGGACGATAAACATATTGTAATGTTGGTGTCATATATCGCAACAGGGACGCAAGGAAAATTAGGTGAGCGAGAGGGAAGATAAGTCCACGATCGTCGGAATGTGTATAAGCGCCCAACATTGAAAGGTCACATGACTCGAAAAATAATAAATAAACAAAATGCTATGTATGTTAAATTGTGATGCTGGTCCACTTGACCATGGAAGAGTGAAAACAATTTCTGAAAAGATCAGATGTATGCTGATAGTTTTTAGAAATCACTTCTAATTCGTCATTCGAAGCAAACCGTCCTAGTTTCCCAAAATTTGAAATTGTTTAAACAAATTTAAAAATTTGAAAATATTTTGTGTAAAAATTTGTGTAAAACACAAACAACAACATTAACAACAATATCAACAACAACAACAACAACAACAACAACATCATCAACAACAACATCAACATCAAAACCAACAACAACATCATCAACAACAACACCAACAACACCCACATCAGCAACGTCATCAACAACAAAAACACCAACATCATGAATTCAAACAACATTAGCAACTTCAACAACACCAACAACACCAACAACTTCAACAACATCAATGGAGTGTTTTGTCACCCATGCCAGCAGTATTTACCTGCAAATATGCAATGGCACCACCATGTTCGCACCGAGTTGCATAAATATAATGCAATCCGACCGGTGGATGGACAGGTGAAGCAAATTGTTGATGGATACAAGGGACGTATCCTTCAATATATGTTTATTAATGAGGGAGCTGCTGTAAGAATTCCTGATGAATTCCTTAATGAAGCTGGAGTAGCACTGATTCCTCATTTAGAAAGGGTAATGAGCTCACATACAACATCAAAAGTTAATTTTGAGTTGTTTGCTGAGTACATGCTGCTGAAAGAGCATGATTCCCAAATAGAGGTAAAATCGTTCCAGAGCAAAATGTCACTGGTTTCGATGTATTCCAATTTCATGGAACTCTATGAAATGCATGCAGATGCAATGAAAAATAAAATGAGTGAGTTTCAGGAAAAGGATAGTGGATGGACGATGACTCGTCTCATCAGAGTGGAGCTAAACATGCTTCAATGTGATCCCATTAGAGGATCACAACATTTTAAAATTCCGTTGAAGCTTGAACACAAACGAGCTCTTATCAACGTGCAGAACAATGATGTGTTCTGCTTCAAGTGGGCAATAATATCAGCCCTTAAGCCAACTAGAAATGCACAGCGATGCTCCAGCTACAATGTCAACATAGCTTCACAAATAATTCAAGTGGACAACAACTACAAGGTGGACTTCAGAGGACTATCGTTTCCAATGGAGCTTAGCAAAATGAATGAGTTCACAAGACGGAACCCACACATCAGCATAAATGTGTTTGGATATGATGAGGAAGCAAACAAAGTGTTTGGACCACTTTATTGTGCTGGATTTGAAGGGAAATCGCACATCAACCTACTACTATTGGATGGACCAAATGGAAATGTACACGGTCACTATGTGTGGATAAAAAATATATCTGCGTAAGTACAAGTAATAAAATAAAAATAAAATTTAAATAACATATATCGAATTCTTTATAATTTCAGTCTGCTCTCATCACAATTGGGTAGGGAGCAACCAAAGCGTTGGTTCTGCAACCAATGCTTGCGATATTCGACGAGTGAAGAGAGGGCCAGTCGACATGGAGAAATATGCAGTCGAACTGTTACGGAGCCTCCTAAGCCCCACCAGACAGAGGTGTTCTTTAAAAATCACCACCGGCAGCTGAAGATTCCATTCACCGTGTATGCAGATTTTGAATGCATACTGGATTCTTCTAATATAGATGTAAGTGATAATTCACAAACTATTAATAAGCATGTGCCTGTAGCATTTGCATACTATATAAAGTGTGCATTTGATACAGCACTAGATAAGTTTGTTTTAAGAACGGGCGGGGATGTAAGCCGCACTTTCATTGAAAGTCTAACGTCCGATTTGTCCGAATTGTATCAGAGCCACATGAAGAATGTGGTACCCATCCAAATGAGTCCACAGGATTCATATAATTTCGATGAGGCCATTAGTTGTCATATTTGCAAGGGTAGTTTGGGTAATGACAGAGTGAGAGATCACTGTCATTTTACTGGCACATACCGAGGTGCAGCACATAATTCGTGCAACCTCAACCATAGGAAAGGAAATTTTATCCCCGTGTTCTTTCACAATTTGTCAAAATATGATGCACATTTGTTTGTGAAAGAGCTCGGGGAGATTAAGGGGGATATTAAAGTAATTCCTTTGAACAAGGAATTATATATTAGTATTTCAAAGTTTGTGCCAGTAGGAGACGACACCCTAGAAATTAGATTTTTGGACTCTTTAAGATTTATGCCCTCTAGTCTAAGCACACTTGCAGGAAATTTAAGTGAGAACAATTGTAATGTTCTCAAAACGCAATACCCAGAAAAATCTGATTTTGCCCTACTTCGTAGGAAAGGAGTATTCCCTTATGAATATTTAGATTCAGCTCAAAAGTTGGAAGAAACTTGTCTCCCACCAAGGAGTGAGTTCTACAGCAATTTGACAGAGTCAGAATGTTCTGAGGTAGACTACAATCACGCATGCTCAGTGTGGAATAACTTCAAGTGTCAAACTCTTAAAGACTACTTGGAGTTATATTTGAAAACTGATGTTTTATTGTTAACAGACGTTTTCGAAAACTTTAGGGAAATTTGTTTAAACATTCATCAACTCGATCCTGCCCACTATTACACAACTCCAGGGTTGTCATGGGATGCGATGTTGAAAACAACAGAGATCCGCCTTGAGTTACTCACAGATATTGATATGATAAGACATATTCAGTGTGGAATTCGAGGTGGATTAGTTCAATGTAGTCATAGACACACCAAAGCAAACCACAAATACCTTAAAGATTTTGATTCTACAAGAGAATCGGAATATTTAATGTATGTGGATGCAAATAACCTTTATGGTTGGGCCATGTCTGAACCTCTGCCTTACGGTGAATTCAAATGGTTAGAGCGGGCAGAAGTACAATCATTTGATATTGATAATATATCTGATAACAGTGAGTATGGATATATTCTTGAGGTTGACTTGGAATATCCATACTCACTCCACGATATGCACAATGATTTGCCCTTCTGCCCGTCCAATAAATTACCCTCAAAATCATCAAAAATTCCCAAGCTAATAGCTGATCTCCGCGATAAGGAGAAGTATGTTATACACTACAAAACTCTACAGCAGTGTATTAAGCATGGGTTGAGGATAAAAAAGATTCACACCGTCTTAGAGTTTAAACAGAAGGCCTGGCTTAAAAAGTATATTGATATAAACACTGAGCATAGGACTAGGGCAACAAATAATTTTGAAAAAGATTTTTTCAAATTGTTAAATAATGCTGTCTATGGTAAAACCATGGAAAACAGCGAAAAGAGGGTAGACATTCGGATTGTTACAGAATGGAATTCTCCAGACGTAGGTCCACAAGGTGGGCGCCCTAGATTGTGTGCCAGAGACTTGATATCCAGGTCAAATTTTCATAGTGCAACAAAGTTTAATGAGACTATGTTTGCAATTCAGATGAAAAGATTACACAACATTTGTGATAAGCCAATATATTTAGGCTTTGCAGTGTTGGAATTATCTAAATTCAAAATGTATGATTTTCATTATGATTATATGAAACCTAAATTTAACAAAGCACTTAAATTAAATTATATGGATACCGATTCGTTTATATACTCTATAAAAACGAACGACTTCTATGAAGAAATTCGTGATGATGTCGAATTGAAATTTGATACATCTGAGTATTCAAATGAATTGGCTACATTATACAATTTTAAACAGTGCAACAAGAAGCGTTTAGGTTTCTTTAAAGATGAGATGCATGGTAAACCAATGAGTGAGTTTGTTGGGTTACGTTCAAAAATGTATGCATATAGGTGTGAAAATTCTGGTACTGCTAGGGAAATATGCGTAAAAAAGAATAAAGGAGTAAAGCGCAGTTGTCTGGAGAAGGTCACATTTGAGGGGTATAAAAATTGTTTGTACACAGGACAGCAAGCACGTGATAGCATGTTCATGTTTAGATCTAGAGGGCATGAAATTAGTACACTAAAAATAACAAAAACTATTTTAGACAATAAAGATGATAAAAGAATAATTTGTGCAGATGGGGTTTCAACTCTAGCAATAGGGCATTACTCTACAATTCCCAATGAAATTGAGGGTTGTATATCTACTCTAGAAGCACAGTCCAGTGTTTGGCGCAGCCAAATATGTGCATTGGAGGAGAACTCACAAAGCACTCAAAGTAAAGTGAGGAAGGTAAATGCTTTAAAAAGAAAAGTTGAAATAAATGAAAGTGCGGTAGACATCCAAGAGGCTCAAATGATAATGCATTTTATGCTATTAGATGGCATTAAAAAAATAAAACGATAGTTTTAAGTTTATAATGTGATAGTTTATTTAAACAAAACAAATGTATACTTATAAGATATTTAGATAATAGTAATTTAATTTTAATAAACTTAAAAAATGATGTTAAATAAATAAATGATATAGATTGAAAAAGAAAAGAAAAAATGTTTTACTTAAAGATTACAAAATTTCAGTTTTATGAATCCAGCTGTCTTCGGTTTTGGGGAAACCCAGCCAGCGGACCAGAGCTCTATTCCCTTTCCTTTTCAGCACTTTTTCAACCAGGTAAGTATTGGGAAAAGTTGTTTTTTTCAGTTCTTCTTTATAGAAACCACCTTTGATTGGATTCCCATTCCAGTCTTGCAGTAAGTATGTTGTTGGGTAAGTATTTTGTACTTTAGTTATTCTGAATATTTCAGTTGTCCAATTTGGGGTATATCCCTTTTCAAATACATGTTTATATTTGCTGATGCGTACATAGTCCCCTATCTTTAGTTTACTACCAGCAAACATTTTAATATTATTGTATGCAGTTTTCAAGATGAGTTTTTCATTCTCACTGTTTACATTGATGGGTGCAATTTTTATGGTTCTGTGTACTCTATTGTTGTATATGTCAATTAATTTTTTATACACATCAATCCATTTGTATGTTCCATTGAAACTGAATTCTCGCCACATGAGTTCTTTTAAAGACCTGTTGAATCTCTCAACAATTGAGGCCTTTAGACTACTATATGTTGAATAGTGATTGATTTCATATTGTTTGATCAGAGCTGTAAATTGAGTGTTAAAGAACTCTTTACCATCGTCTGATTGTAGATTCTTGGGTACTCCTCGTCCTGATTTAAATATTTTCTCCATTGCCTGAGCAACGTCCTTCGCATGTTTCGACTTTATTGCTTCACCCCAGGCAAATTTTGAGAATGTGTCTATTACTGTTAGCAAGTATCGATAACCATTATTTGATTTTGCGTACTTTCCCATTTCAACCAAGTCGACTTGCCATAAATCATTTATTCCCTTTGTGATGACTCTACGCCGTAGAAAATGTTTCCGCGAGGAAGCATGTAATTCGTTTACAATACCTCGTCTGCTCATATTTAGATGGTTTGTAATCAGAATAAGAGAAATTTACTTGAGCCGATAACCATATTTAATTTTTTCATAAATGCTTGACGTAAGTTCCTCAAGTCTCAATATTCTTTCATCAAGTTCTGCAGTTTTAAAATTTATTGATCGATAAACAGCATCTTGATGTTGTGAAATCGTTGACATTAGAGAATCACTCGACTCGTTCATAACCTTATCCACATATTCTTTGATGACAATGTCAGTGTTCTCTTTTGGTATGACACCATTTTTTATACGTTTTCGTTGAATATTAAAGTTCCCATCTGCATCGATGTAGTGTCCCGATAAAGTTTTCTCATCTCGTATTAAATGATTAGGGTTCTGCTTCTCATGTATGTAGTGTCCAAACTTGTCAACAGACATGATGATTATAAACTCTCTTGAATATTGACATGTCATATATATATAGTGTAAATAACTTAGCATATAATCTGAGCCTCTCTCAATTCTTCAATTATTGATGTAATTTCATTAGTGTGATTAGTATTTCCAGCTGATTGAGAGGCTATTAATAGCTGCAGTCGTTCAACCAACTCATTTGGATCATCCCAGTATACATAATTGGGTTTATTCATATTAAGGGTCATAAATCCAGACCCAGATACACTTGGTTTAGAGCGTTTGGGTGTAGACTCGGCAGTAGGTGTTTTCGCTAAAAGTGGTTTTATAATTTTCGTATATTTATGTGCTCTTGTTCCTTTCAACTGTCCACTTGGATGAAAGTTTCTTCGATATACATTAGTTTTTATCAAAATTTCTCTGTATATTTTCAAGTCATTTTGACTGTAATTTTGTGGTTGACGATGGAATATTAAAGAATATAAACCATTTGTCAGTTCCCAGTTTTTACCATCTTCAAATTCAATTTTATTGCCAGATACATTTATGTAATTACTTCCCATCATTAATTGACCGGTTGCATTTTTGTATGGTCCAAATGTCACATCCAAAAGAGGATTTGAGCTCTCATCATGATGTACAGCTGGATGTGTTAATGAGGATGATGTATGAGGGTACACTTGACTCAATATCGCTCTTGATGTATGGGGCTCATCTTGATTCGGGAGTACAAATGATGTATCCTCTATTGCTGACTGAGAATAGAATTGATTATCATCATCATCATCATCATTATCATCACTGTCATCATCATATTTAGTTTTTAGTTTCTTCATCTTCATCTTTTTCGCATGTAGTGTGTTATCTCCACTAATGTTTTGTTTAGGTGTCATTTCAGTTTTAACATTTTTATAGTCTGTGGGTAACATATTCTGTAACTTTTTAGTGTCATTAACAAGTTCATGTAAAGGTTCTGTTATGGGTTTGAATGTTTCCTCCAAACCATCAGTATTCTGAGTTTTGAGTTGTTTTAGTTCAGAAAATTTTTTTTTAGAGCTTTTCGACTTTTGGTTAATTGAGCTAAAATATTTTGATTCATTATAATTCACTCAAGCTGTTAGAACTGAAACGGTTATTTCACTCTAGTGGTTGTGAATGGACTGTGAACTACTTGACGAATCGTAAGCATATATAGCTGTAATAATTTGAATTAAAAAACAAAATTTTTTTGATTTATACTTCATTTTATTAAAAACAATTTGTAATATACAATTTATAAATTTGTTCTAATATCAAAGTCTATGTTGTCGTCTTCTCTTCTGGTAAGTATATATTTTTTTTCCTTAACCAGCTCCAGGATGCTCTCTTCAATCGCATTAAACCGAGGAGGGAGGAAAACGAAATGGTTCTCCAGCTCGACCATCACGTTGGTACCAAATTTTCCTTTAACCTTTTTCGCTTTCATGATATTGTATGGTGTGTTGATGAGCAGCTTCTTAAAGTGAAGTTTACTCTTCACTTTAAGCGAGTTGAAGGCGCTCTTCACTCGGTCCTCATTGGCCTTTAAAAGATCTTCATTGATCTTTAAGAGATTATCATTGATTTTCAAAAGGTCATCAAAGTCCTCTCGGTTGTGTTCATAAAATGTTTGCTGGGATTCCATTTCCGTGAGATCAATCATGTTGGATGCGGTGTTCTCGTTGATGGACATTTTTGATGGTGCTGTGGGTGTTGGTTGCTGGTTGCTGAGGTCGTGGACGCTGATTGCTGATGCTGTCGAGACTGTTGGTGCTCACTGAATGATATTTTCCTTCGAGGAGCTGGTTGATTTTATACCCACTAGCGACATACACCACCGATTGTGATGTGGGGAACATGGAGATCTTTCAAAGGAATATGTCCCATGGAGTCTTCAAAGAAACACACACACACACACACACACACACATACACACACGCTCACAAATACACACAGGATCCACCCTTCACATATCGAGTTGGATTGTATACAAACTGTATCTAAAACTGATCTCTTGCCAATTTATATTAGATGTTTGTGTTAACCAGGTCTGATATCAATGGCTGTTTGTGTTAACCAGGTCTGATATCAATGGCTGTTTTTGTTAACCAGGTCTGATACCATTAGCTGTTTGAACAGAACAGGTGTGTTGGTAATAGCTGTTTGAACAGAACAGGTGTGTTGGTAATAGCTGTTTGAACAGAACAGGTCTGTTGGTAATAGCTGTTTGAATAGAACAGGTCTGTTTGTAATAGCTGTTTTTAGACCAGTTATATCCTGTAAAAAAAAAGCTGAAATAAAAGCTGAAAATAAAGCCAAAGTTCTAAAAATCCAAGATTAATGCAAAACACCTCCTCAATTAAACAATTTTAATTTGTTTTAAAAATTTTTTTTATTTTAATTTGTTTTAAAATTTTTTTTATTTTAAAATTTTGATTAAATATATATTTATATTATTTTTAAAAATAAAAATAGCTGAAAATAAAAGGTAAAAATAAAAGCTGAAATAAAAGCTGAAATAAAATTAAAACACCTCCCCAATTAAAAAATTTTGTTTTGTTTGTATATATTTATAATTTTATTTAAAATGTATTTCTTATTTTAAAATTGTCCCACGCATATCTGGGTCCTCCTCAATGTCTTTCAAGAGGGCATCTAAGTCCTCTTGGGTTATCATATTGTCACATGACAACGGGTCGAGGAGGTTGAAGACACTTGTGTCTACGAACTCCTCCTCCGTCACCTGAGATTCCGATGAATCTTCCTCTGTTAGCATCGTCAATGGTAGGTTGTCTATCAACCTCCACAAAATGTTAAAGTTGTTGATGTTATCAAAATTGTTGCATTCCATATTGTTGTTGTTGTTGTTGCTGTGATGGTGCTGTGATGGTTTGATGTTTTTGTTGTTGTTGCTGCTGATACTGCTGATGCTGTTGATGCTGCTGATGCTGTTGATGCTGCTGATGCTGTTGATGCTGTTGATGCTGCTGATGCTGGTGTTGCTGGTCACTGAATGATATTTTCCTTCGAGGAGCCGGTTGATTTTATATCCTCCAACGATGAACAAAGGAGCATATTCTCGAGCATTTCTCGAGTGAGGTTCACAAAGGCCAACCGATTTTCAAGTGGTTCTGTAACGGGACACACAGTCCAGACATGTGCGTTCTTACAAGGAACACACAACACACACACACACACACACATATCATAAACACATTCCACCCATCTTTAGTGCAATGAGTTGGATTGCAACAAAAATTGTAGACACAAATGTCCACAGTTAACTGTACCGAATTGTTGCAAACGTTGATAATTATACTTAATGCTTTCTCCCAAATATTTAATTACTTCTAATGGTGGTTGTAAGTTCCCAAAACTGTCAAAGTAATATGAAACAGAACCTCTCTTAAAATAAGCTACCCAATGCGTTCCTTTTGATGACGAGTCTGCTAAATTTATTATTCCACACTCACGATATAGTGGGATTTTTGGTAATTCATCTTTCATATAAACACCCCGAAAATGTTGAATATTTTTAAAGGCAAACCGCATGATATCAAAGTTAGATAATGCCCTTTTGGGTAGCTCGCTTAGTAGTTTTTTTGGTTGCGATTTTGTTTTCGATTATTTTTATTAAATGATATACCATACCCTTTTTTGTATGGTTGTAAATACAATCCCTCACCCAACGAAACAGTTTCCATTTTTTTATTATGTCTCTTGTTCTCCTCTAGTTGCTGTTTTGCTATCTTTGCATTGTTAATAGACTTTACTATTGCTGCGCTACCTGACGCTAAACTGCCCACAGCGCTAAGTGCTGTTAAAATTGGTACAAGTGGCAAGAAGCCACCTACCTTGGGCACATTTATAACCCGTGGAATTACAACATTTTTCCTACAACCCATTGAGTTAGATACTGCTTTTCGTGCAACTTTTATTGCATGAAATATGTCAAGCGGTTTATTTTTTTTCAATTCCTTGGTCGCCTTTTTGATTATTGAAGCAAGAGACGTTTTTACTACTTTCTTCGTCTTTTTCTGTTTTGATCCCATACCAAATTTTTTCTTTACCTTCATCATGTTCGTTACAAAGTACGCTGCTGCTCTCTCACCAAAACTGCTATTCGATGCTTTTACACGATCCCAGGCCCTATCAATTAAAACAGAGTCAGCTTTATGACGCTCACTCAAGTCCTTACTTTTTGAATATGCTATGTCGTGTTCCCTACAAGCTTCATCCAAAGCATTGATTCCACGATCACCGCGTGCTAAACGTTTCTCTAGCTTTGTACCTGGTCCACAGTAATTGTACCCAGGTAAATGCACTTCCACGGGTAGAGCGTTTATTATATTGTTTACAAGACCACCACCCTGTTTGACATTTGATTTACGAGTGTTTATATTATAAAAATGTTTCATCATTTTATAACGACCTCAATCCACCAACGTTCCTCATTGAATGAAGTACTTCTCTCATTAACATGCGTTTATTACCACAAAAGAAAAGCATCTTAGTGAGAAACATTGAGGGCGGTGGGCATGGGGAGGAGAATCAACAGCCTCGTCACAGTACCTTGCTACCCAACACAATTAGAGCTTTAATTGTTGGTCCATCAAATTGTGGGAAAACCAATGTGATGCTTAGCCTCATAGAGAGTCCAAATGGAGTAAAATTTGAAAATATTTATGTATTTTCAAAGAGTTTATATCAACCGAAATATGAGTATTTGGAAAAACTTATCAAACCAATACAAGGAATGGGATACTACACATTCTCCGCAAATGACACAGTTTTAACACCACAGGAAGCTAAAAATAATTCCATTATGATATTTGATGATGTGGCATGTGAAAAACAGGATAATATCCGAAACTATTTTTGTATGGGTCGTCATAAGAATATTGATTCTTTTTATCTTTGCCAAACGTATACACATATACCGAAACATTTAATACGTGATAATGCAAATTTTATTATAATGTTTAAACAAGACGATTTAAACATGCGACACATATATCGAGATCATGTAAATAGCGATATGGACTATGAAACATTTATGGAAATATCACGAAATTGTTGGGTGGATAAATTTGGATTTCTAGTAATCTCTAAGGATGACGATATGAAAACTGGTCGATATAGAAAAGGATTTGATCAATTCATTATACTTTAATTAAAATGGATATAAGTATAATGAGGTGACGGTGAAAAGACAGTCTACAGTCAGGCTTCAAAATGACTACATCTTTAACATTTACATTGAACGGGAACACATCAGTTATAACCGAACATTTTTTCCCACAAATTGAACTAACACGCAATTATGAGTGTGCTCTCATTGACTTTTATACATACAATTCTATACCAAACGTTGATAAAGGAAACAATTTATTTCACATTGGGGATAAAGTCATAGAAATACCAGTGGGCTCGTATGAACTCGATGACATCACAAAATATATTTTGAATGAGCTAAAAGTGTATGGTCTTCATGATACCCTAAAAATTCAAAGTAATAACAACACACTCCAAGTGCAAGTTTGCACTAGAAATGAAGCGGTATTTTTTGATCGTGAACGAACTATTGGACAGCTATTTGGATTTAATAAACGTATTTTAAGAGCACACAAGTCTGAAATTTACATCTCAGATAATCCAGTAAATATTTTAAAAATAAATACAATTAGGTTGGAATGTAACATTATTAGTGGCTCATATGTGGGTAATAGATCAAATCATGTGCTTCATGAATTTGGAATTAATGTCCCACCAGGTTATAATGAAAAAATGAACATTACACCACGAAATCTGATTTATTTACCTGTCAACAGCAGAGAAATAAGCACACTCGAAGTACGGATAACTGATCAGAAGGGAGATTTAGTCAACTTGCGTGGTGAAACTGTATCAATTCGGCTACACTTGCGGCCTACAGAATGATTATTTATAATAAAAAGCCAACACAGCACCCCATACCCCCCATTAGTAAATGTAAAGCTGACGTGAAAGCATCATCATCATCATCATCATCATCATCATCATCATCATCATCATCATCATCATCATCATCATCATCATCATCAATATTTAAAAAAGCATCAAATCAACGATCTGCACTATCCTTAAAAAATAAATTAATTTTAAAATCATTAGGATTTAATATTCAATAAAGTTCCAAAAACAAACTTTCAAATGAATGAGATTTTTTTTGTGCAAGATAAGCCCCTCAATGATGAGAGTATCACTAAAAAAGAATATCACTCTTATTACCCATATCAACAAAACTTCAAGACAAACGATGAAGTTCGCATCACAATACAGAACCAAGATTTGTATGTGCTGCCGTGTGAAAGTTTTCTCCACTTTGAAGGAACACTTGAGAAAATTACTGATGCGAATACAGGGGCAAGCAGCACGTCTAATGTTAACGGTCTGCTCAAAAATAATTGTATGGCCTATTTTCTGGATGAAATAAGATACGAATTGAATGGGTGTGAGCTGGATAGGACACGGTTTACTGGAATAACATCGACTCTCAACAACTTTCTCTCTGTGGGGCAACAGGAAGATCTACTTTATCGCAATGCTGGGTGGAACGGTGGTGATAACATCTCTTCTGGAGGACATTTCAGCTATTCTGTACCACTAAAAATGTTGATGGGATTTGGAGAAGACTAAAAAAAAGTCATATTAAATTGTAAACATAAATTCTTATTCTCTTACTAGATAAAAATACAGATGATAAGTATGTTAAAACAGTTGGCGATCATACACATAAAATTAACATACATAGTATTAGTTGGAAAGTACCCTACATTGTCCCAAGCAATAGTGCCAAAATTCAAATGTTTAATGTAGTAAAAAGGGGTGCTAGCTTACTACTAGCATTCCACAGTTGGGATTGTTATATAAATTCTACACTTGTGCAGGGGACACATCATGTATGGAATGTTAAATTGGCTGCAAATAGAGAACGTCCGTGGTATGCCATCATTGCATTTACATTGAATGGAAATCTAATTACAAACAATTTAAGAAATGCAAAAGTATATTTAAATTCTGAAGTCTATCCCTATGAGGATTTGAATATTAAATACAGTGAAAATCGGTTTGCTGTGTTGTATGATATGTATGCGAGATTTCAAGAGAGCTATTACAACCGAGAGGCTCGTGCACTTCTATCACCAGCGGAATTCTAGTCTAAGGCTCCTATTGTTGTTGTAGATCTCTCATATCAGAATGAATCAGTCAAATCAGGACCAATTGACGTAAAAATTTCTACCGAACTAACTGCAGCAAGTGAGATGAATACCAAAGTATATTGCCTTCTCATTCATGATCGTATAGTTGAATACACTCCATTAACTGGATTAGTTCAACGTGTCGTCTAACTTCTTGGTAAATCATTTTCTCATTCAAATTTCGGAAATCAAGACAAATAGACGTCCATGGAACCCAAAATCAAAATACAAATTTAAAACATGTATTGCACCGATAACAAAAACAATACTACAACGAACATTACGATCAAACAACTTATAATCAGAATAAGTAATTTCATCAAAATGTTTAAAGAACGAATTTTCCCTGAACACTTGGAATACTTGGAGGAATCATTGGCATTTTTTAATAATAGACTAGCTGATACCATGCTGGTTTCCAATCTTCATGGGCGGCATTTCACATCTTGTTGTTGGGCTAAAGACGATGTGCATTCTGGAGTCGACACATGTGCTTGTCATTTCTTTTCTGTTCGTTCATTTAAAACTCAAAAAATAATGAAAATGTATGTAAATTTAGAGCATCGCTTCTAAATATTGTAGTTGAATATAAAATAAAAATAAAATTACAAGAAAACATAAACCAATTTTGTTATTTTATTGGGAATATGACAAATCATAAGAAATTGTACACACAAAAAATGTATACACTACTTGAGAAACAAAAAAATGTTTACAATAGAATAACTGATACCATGGTGGTTTCCAATCTTCATGAGCGGCATTTCACATCTTGTTGTTGGGCTAAATGCGATGTGTATTCTGGAGTCGACACATCTGCTTGTCATTTATTTTCTGTGCATTCATACAAATCTCAAAAATTATGAAAAATAAATGTAACTTTAGAGCATTGCTGTTTAGCATTGTACTTGAAAATAAAATTACTCTAAATATACACACAAAATTTGTATACACTACTTGAAAAAATAAAAATGATAATAAATATTTCAAGAAAAACCGTTATTTTACTGGGGATTGGGATTGGGATATGTAAACGAAAATTGTTCACACGATCGCAGGTGGTGTCAACTTATTCGAGGTCACCGTCCCCAGTTATTCGATGAGCTGCATGTTGCGTTCGAACGACTGCACGTGTCAAAGGCCCGCCCCCCCCGTTTTTCGGTGTGATGCCTGTTGCGTTCGAACGACTGCACGTGTCAAAGGCCCGCCCCCTGCCTGTTGCGTTCGAATTGCGTTCGAATGCATGCTGGTGGCGAAAATTACCAACCCTGTTGCCAGCTGCGCTCGCGCAACCCAGATCTGTCAACACATTCAATCGATTCCGGCTGTTGCAGCTGTCGAAGGTCACCGATCGCCGGTCGCCGGTCGCCGCACCAGTTTTCGGTGTCATATGTCCTCATACACTTGACTTATCCTAAAATCAAACAAGATCCAACACTCCAATCCCCACAACCTATCACACCACACTCACCCCCCAATAGTCTAATTTATTTGTTTATTTATTTACCTAACCTTTTGATCACCACGATCCCTAAACACCCACACTACTTTTTGACCCTCATCAAATCTCTTAATTACCACTTGACATATTTTTTGACAGCTAAACCCATAAATTATCATCTTAACTACCCCATTAATGTCACTTGCGCTCATACTCAGGTTAACATACTACTGTCCAGTGTACAATTTCATTTTTATATTTCTTCTTTATATTGTCACCACCTATGCTTAACACTTTTATCTTTGTTTTTGTTCTGTTCTTTTACAACTCGAATAGCTTTAGATTTGGCTTTTGGTTTTGGTTTTTTCGCAATTTGCAATTATTTTAACTGTCTTTCTAATACTTTTCATAAATGTAATTTTAACGATGTTTCAATTTGCACATTATCTGCCTCCAGCTGCATGATGAAAATTTCCCCACTGCCGTAGAAAATTTTGGTTTTTCCAACTTTCCTTCGATGTTTCGCTGCCTCAATTGATATTTTTTTTTTCCTGAGACTGGCTAAAGTTGAAATGTTGACCCTATCTACGGGGCACGCCTAATTATAGGAAATAATTTAATAAGTCAATTGGACTTTTAATTTATACACTTTTAATTTTCTTCAATAATTACCTTGCCGGCACGGCACGAAAAAGCATAAATTATTTTGCTTTTATATATCTCCAATCTCTGCAGGATCGCTGAGATATGTAGAGATTATTCTTCCCTCTCTTAGATTGACTTTTAAACTTTGAGTTTTTTATAACTCTTTGGGGGTCTTGTGGGAGCGCCTACATCTGATGCGCTTGGCTATTGTGCAGAAAAGAAGATCTAAGCCGGATGCAGAAGTTCAGCTAAAGCTAAACTTTCGGAGATGATTCTATCGAGGAGGTTGAGGAAATGTAAACGGCACACAATTTGCCAGCAATTCAATTGACGAACACAAATAATTATGCTTGAACAAGCAGGCTCAGACTGGAATAGTCTCTTTAAATTCACTCCTGGCCGATAATGGATTGATACGAGTTGGTGGACGTCTGCAGAACTAGCTTTTGGAATTCTCAAAGTTTTCTAACTGCCTTGTGGCCTATTGGTGGGCTGAAAATAGTGGTAACTCTGATCAGCAAATGCATTTAAAGCCTTTGTTTGAGGCCGAAGCTTTGCGACTATATTATGGCTCTATTGCCATCACATGGTATTCAGTTAAATCGCAAGTTTCGCACAACTAGAGTCGACTTCTGTAGACATTTTTTTTCAAATCGGAAATGAGAAACAGACTTGCAAAAAAATGCTACATTTCCGGGCTTATATGATTCCCAACAAACGCAACGCATATATGATATAAGTTGTTGAAGATCTTTCTGCACCGTCGTTGATTCCAGCGTTAAAAAGGTTTTTCAATAGGCAAACCAATCGCTATTTGAAGCTCACGGCCACTTTGTCCCATTACAGAGAGTCCCAGCGATTTGGATGTTTCGACTCCGAGTCACTTTTTGATTGGGTCATCTTTTCCAACGTTTGACCAGCCTGATTTGACGCATTTGGAATTAACCGCAGCAAATCTTTTGGTGAAAATGCAGCGCCCATTATTTATCGCTGTAGAGCCATATGACAACGTTATCCTCAAAGACGACAATCTTCCTCTGCTTCAATGGCCCGTGGGAGGGATTGAGAAGGCAATCACTGGAGATAATAGCGCTGTCAGCAACATCGGAGTTCTGCACATATATGCCACTTCGGTTGTGTAATGCAGCATTTTAGCTGCTCACAATTTAAAACACGCAACCCAACATATAAAACAAAAAGATAAACAAAACCAGGTGACGACTGAGCTAAAATAAATGGATTATCGGTTACTCGCTGCTAGTATATCCGATAAAAATATATTGTCATGTATTTTCTAGCACTAACACTGCTTTTAATCTTAAATTGATTTTAATTTATTACTATTAGCTAAATTTACACTAATTATTAGTGCCCAGTTCCCAGTTCAACGAAGAAAGGCTTGCCCAGAAATTGGGTCCTCTTTCTAAGAAGTGCAGGGCAGTCGCAGAGAAGATGCTGGATACTCTCGGTTTCCTCTTCGCAGCTGCGACAGAAGTCCTGTTAGGGTCCACCGTACCGTTGAGCCATACGGCCGATGTAGCAGTGTCCCGTTAAGACTCCTGTCAGTAACCTTATCTTGTTCTTTTTAAAGTTTAAGAGCTCGGTTGTTCGCTTAGGGTTGTATACAAAAATAACAAGTAAGAAAGTTACAGTCGAGAGTGCTCGACCGTAAGATACCCGCAACCCATTTCGAGAGAATACAAAAAGCTTAAGACCCTTTATACATCACTTGTTCGTCCGATTCTGGAATATGGTTCGTGCGTATGGTCTCCACAGTATTCTGTGCACCAAGATCGCATTGAATCTGTTCAAAAACAAATTCTCTTATTTGCTTTGCGTGGCTTGAACTGGAATGGCGAAGTAAGATTGCCGTCATATAGTAGTAGACTTCTTTTAATTAACCTTCCTTCTTTAGCTAACCGTAGAATAATGCTTGGCATTTTATTTATTTTTAATCTCATTAATGGTGATATTGACTCTTCAGAATTAATATCGCGACTAACCTTTTCCGTTCCATCTAGACTAAACCGTAGTTACATCCCGCTTGCTCTCCCTCTATTATTTCTTTATTCCGATCCTGTATTTCTATTTTATGCTATCCGTGTTTTTTTTTTGCATGCCCGAATCTATCCTGTCCGAACGCGAATCGTGTCGTTCGTCCTGCGACAGCGCCTCTCGGTTGGTTGGGCGGGAAGAGGGTTTATTGGGATCCGCGCGTAACAAGTGTTGGCTTGGTATCGCTTGGGCCACTTGAATGTGCAGATCAAGTTTATTTCAAAAGTTGGATGCCACGTCCCCTTCGCCCACAATAAGCATTAATCTAGAAAAAGTCAAGTTTTTTTTAATGTAAATTTCGTATAACTCCACAAATTCTTTGTGTAAGGATGTGTAATTTGGTAACCCATCTGCGCTTGACACTCTTAATATACCCTGCAACTTTGGTACAAATCGGATAAGTAGAACAAAAGTTATTCGTTAAATTATATATCAAAATAGTTGTGCCCAATTCATATGGACGTTTTAATTGTGTGAATGACCTAGAGATATCAAATTTGGTGACAGTATTCATGTAGGTCTTACGCGGATCAAGATTGTTTTAGATTTTTGCCACGCCCCTTTCTGACCCCAAAAACTGTAAAAGCTGTAGTAATAGACTTAGAGCACTTTTGGTATGCATAATAATAATTATTTTCTTAATGATTCCTGTGAAATTGGTTGAGATCGAATGAATCATATCGAACATCGATGGTTAAGACAGGCAGGTCACCATCTACACAGCTGTAACGAGGAGCTTCATTAGCGAAAGGGCGGTTCAGCAGCTGCAAAATCCGAAAATCAGATTTATTCGAGCACGGGTCAGCAGTCGGGACGAGTCACCGTTCCTGGTATTACCCACTGTGGTTGACGACGTCATATTGGAAAAAGACTTTCTCTGCGGCTTTCAGGACACCCTGCACTGCGGCACTGAATGCAAGAAATTGTTGCCTGAAAATCTGACGAGTGCGGAAACTTGACGACTTCCAATCCGCGGCTACAGTGCGAGTCAGGATTATCATCCCGGGGCGAGTAAGCAACGAAGAGTAGCGAAGGCGTGGTAACGACGAATGATGAAGACGGAGAATCAACGAGCAGCGGTAACGAAGAAGAAATGAGGAGAAGCAAAGCCGTGATATCGACGAGCGGTGGTGACAGCAAGACAACGAGCAGCGGAAAAGAAATAACGAGTGGTGATGACGAGCAATCGAGCAATCGTAGTAACGGGTTCATAGCGGAAAATGATGTCGGGGTAACAACAAAAGAAGACAGAAGAGAAACGACGAGTAACGACGACGGAGGAACGACGAGTACTGACGGTTAAGACACGTCGAGCGGTAGCATCGAGGAAACGACGAGCGCGGAAGAAGCTGTTACACGAAGGATATCCGACGAAGACACCATTTCGGGTTCAGGAGCAGCACTTGAAGATGGCAGGCCGTCTCAACATCCACAACCGCTTGGTAGCACTGTCAGCAGAGTCAGGACCATACGTCAACGAAGCTGAGGACGACATAGTCAGCGGTAACACCCTCGAAGAGCACGTGAAGAACCTAGGTGAAGGCTTTCGAAGGTTGCGGCAGGCCAACATACGATTTAACCAAGCCAAATGCAAATTCTTCCAACGAAGCTTGGTATATTTGGAACACTTTTTAAACTGCAAGCGAAATCCACACCGACGCCGACAAAGTAGCAGAGTAGCAAAGTAGCAAACAACGTGTCGTGAGTTTCGCCTTTGTCTGGGAATCGCCTCGTGGTATCGACGGTTCGTCCGGAATTTCGATGTCATTTTCAAATCCATCTTGAAATTTTTAAAGAAATGCCTGAAATGTGACTGGGGGAAAGACCAGCAGACGGCTTTTGAGGTGTTGAAGACCCGACTCACTAAAGCCCTAGTACTTGTGTACCCAGACTTCGGGGAGAAGTTCAGCCTGCAAACGGACGCTAGCGACTTCGGTTTGAGGGCTGTTCTGACCCTGAAGCGTGTAATCGCCTACATTAGCCGAAGGCGTATCAAAGCTGAGGAGAACTTGTGTCTACAGATTAGCATTCCACTACGGAAGTCTACCTCGGTACACGTAGAACGTCCATTCCGACAAAACGTTCTCAGTCGGTTCGGCAAACTTCGACTTCGTAAGTGACAACGGGTCACAGTTCACCAGTAGGTCTTTCCGGGCGTTTTGTCAGTCGACGGGCATTAACTTAAGCGCCACACAAAAGCCACACCTGAAACAAACGGCCGCCAGCAACAGGCTCAACAGTAGCAACAGCAGCAGCCGCTACCACAGCAACAGTAATAACAGGCACCGCCAGAAACTGCCGCAGCAGCAGCAACGGGAACGCCGGCCAGCGTTCCTTGTGATTACCTTAGCGAGCACGGGTTTTATCATTTATATTTAGCCAATTTGTATACCCGCTAGGGTAGAAGGGTATTATAACTTAGTGCCAACAGAAAATGTATGTAACAGGCAGAAGGAGGCATCTCCGACCCCATAAAGTATATATATTCTTGATCAGCGTCAACAGCCGAGACGATATAGCCATGTCCGTCTGTCTGTCCGTATGAACACCTGGATCTCAGAGACTATAAGACATAGAGACACCAAATTTGGCAAAAAGGTTCCTTCATACCCCATGCATATCAAGTTTATTTCAAAAGTTGGATGCCACGCCCCCTTCGCCCACAATAAGCATTAATCTAGAAATAGTCAAGTTTTTTTTATGTAAATCGCGTATAACTCCAAAAGTTCTTTGTGTAATGATGTGTAATTTAGTATCCCATCTGCGCTTGACACTCTTAATATACCCTGTAATTTTGGTACAAATCGGATAAGTAGAACAAGTCGTTAAATTATTTATCAAAATTGTTGTGCCCAAGGCATATGAACGTTTTAAGTGTGTGAATGACCTAGAGACATCAAATTTGGTGACAGTATTCACGTAGCTCTTACGCAGAGAAGCCGTAATAATAGACCTAGAGCACTGAATGGTATGCATAATAATAACTATTTTCTCAATGATTCCTGTTGCGATCGAATAAAAAATAAGGAAGTTATTAATGAATCAATTTTATATGCAAAATTCACTTGCAGCTGCTCGCGCTTTGTTTGTTTAGTTGACAGTCTGACCATGTCGGAATTTAATGGATTTCTTAAAAATATGTATATAAAAAAAAAACAAATTTCACTATATTCTGTGGTATATTTTTTGTTAAAATATCATTTAAGCTTTTTGGTTTCTCTGGAAATGCGTTGCCGGTATCATACGGTCGAGGAAACTCGACTGTAGCTTTCTTACATGTTTTCTACGACTTACCTCATCGTCCAGTAAACTTAAAAAAATTAATACATTTTCTGTAACGGGCACTGGCCAGACTGAGACGCCGACCCCGGCCGGAAAAGCATCGTTACAATATGAATTTGTTTTTGTTGCGGTCTTTCTACCGTAACTAAAGCTGAAGTGCGGCCTTAGTATTCTCTTTTATTTATTCGCTCACTATTATCAAACTATTAATGTGTATTTGGTGTATATTTAAGTGTAAGTTCGTTCATATAATGTATGTTAGAATCACAACCAAATAAATTAAAATCTTTATTGAAATGTTATGTTGAAGGCGATTTCTTTAAATATTTTAGTTCAATCCACCTAAACCTGCAAAATCTATTACTGAGCATCGACGACTTAAGTCTAAGGACCAAATATCTAGTCCGAGTGCAAATCACTGCTGGAGTGGATAAGTCCAGCATTCTAATGGCATTCGCCTACTTCCCCGGTAATGAAGAGACTAATTACTGCCGAGATAAAGGCTTCGCTTGATCTGGGCTGTGACGCGAATGCTCACAACATTATTTGGGGTAGCATGGATAATAAAAGAAGTATGAACATCTACCGGATTTTTGTTATGAATGATGCTACGCTCTTTAAGGATATCCCTCAATAATCCCTTGTGATATGTATGAGTTGGTACGGCATTGGTTGAACACACTAATCAAGCTCTCAGCTCGCAATGATGTGCCACTAAATTGGGTACCAAGTCACGATAGAATAGTAAGTTAGTTTACCTTTCTGGGGTGCTGTTAATCAAAGCCACACGATCGAATTGCAGGAAATATGTAAACCATAGCGCTTCAAAAACATCGATGGCACTAATGATATTATCGATGTTCCGGAGGCAGCTAGATACATAGAAGGTTTTTTTGCCAACATCGATATTTCTCTTTATTAATTATAGGAAACTAAATAACTTGTTGTATATAATTTGATTACATTTATATACAATTTTCCACGTAGCTTCGCTCGCGAGGCACTTTGAGTCCCCCTGAAGCATCTCTGTGTTTTCATAAAACAATTTCATTTCCATTGAAATTAAAATAAATAAGAAGTATGGACCCTGCCTGGGATCAGATCTACGACCTCAGCATCCACGACCAGACGCTTCATTTTTTGGACCACAGCAATTAACTGACCGAGCTATTGTTTGTTGTTTAAATAACATTACATACATTTTTCATGTTGTCAGCAACATTTTTTTGATTTTGTGCAAGGTTCCTTAATTAATGCTAATATTGAAAAATTAAAACTTCATCCTCCCAGTATAGCCACCGACTGAAGTCTTTTGTTTCAAAGATGAAAACTATTTGTTTTTCGTTTATATAAAACTACAATCAGAATTGCCTGCGAACCATTTTCAATTTTTTTTTTTAAATTGTATTAATTATTAAATTATTATTTTTTTTAAATTTTTTAATTGCCATTTGAAACTAAAAAAAAATGTTGGCATTACATTAAATTATGGAACGTATCCTTCCACTACGACTGCAGCCTCTCGGCTCTTCGCTTTGTCGCTTATATAAAATTATAGCCAGCTCGACCTACAGCTTTGCCAGCCTCCCGCTGCTGACTTTGTGTGAAAATTGCAGTAGCGTTGCTTTTTGCGTTTGGGTTTTGCGTTGATAAAGCTGGATCAGTGTTTACGAACGACTTTGAATGCAAGAAGTCATCGATGGATTTAAACACAAATGAGATAAGCAAAATGCAACACGGGAAATTATGGGACATGCTGTTGTCTTATATATTTAATACTTACATTATGGCGCCATTCAATTCTAAACACCTGAGGATGGGCTATTACCAAGCAATCAAAGTAAACATCAGTTCCTTCACGCAAGGCATTAGGATCTAACGAAGTACCCAAACGAACATAGGCTTCAGGAATATCTGCATTAATTATAAAAAATATAAAGGATACGTTAGCTAACATGTAATATCATTACAACTACAACAATGAAAAACAAGTAAGAAAGCTACAGTCGAGAGTGCTCGACCGTATGATACCCGCAACCCATTTCGAAAGAAAACAAAAAAACTTAAATGATATTTTAACAAAAAATATACCAAATATACTAAAGCTTGTTTTTTTGTATATATTTGAAAATAGCGGGTAAAAATCCACAACACCGTTATGGTCACACTGTCAACTAAACAAACAAAGCGCGGGCAGCTGCAAGTAAATTTTGCATATAAAATTGACTCTTTAATAACTTCCTTGTTTTTCATTCGATCTCAACCAAATTCACAGGAATGATTGAGATTATAATTATTATTATGCATACCAAAATTCAATGCTCTAGGTCTATTATTATGGCTTTAACAGACTTTTGGGGGCGAAAAGGGGCGTGGCATCCAACTTTTGAAATAAACTTGATCTGCGTAGGACCTATAGGAGTACTGTCCCCCAAATTTGGTAGCTCTAGTTCTTATAGTCTCAGAGATCTAGGTGTTCATACAGACGGACAGACTGACAGACGGACATGGCTATATCGTCTCGGCTGTTGACGCTGATCAAGAATATATATACTTTATGGGGTCGGAGATGCCTCCTTCTGCCTGTTACATACATTTTCTGTTGGCACTAAGTTATAATACCCTTCTACCCTATGGGTAGCGGGTATAAAAAGGGACCCTAATATATATAATATAATACAGCTAGTGACAAGTAATAGTGGAGTGTGTCGAGTGGATTTTTGTACACGTAGATTCGTACATAAAATATACTTTTCGATAAATTGATAAATATTTTTTTTTGTTTTTTACCCGCTATAACAACAGAAAAGCTAAGATGCTGCAATTTGTACGCCCCTGAGGCTACAAGCGATAAATCGGAATGTCCCGAGTTCAAAACACGGAAGACACGCCATGAAAGTTTTAGTTCTGGAATTGACACTAAATGAATCTGTTTCAATTTAAGTATGTAGCAGAAAATTTACAAACTAATTAATAAATGTAAAAAGAGAACTAAAAGTATTATCACTAACCAAAAAACACATAGTTGTGGCAAATTGCCAAAAACATGATTTCACTTGAAACAGCATTATTAGCACCCCATTTCGAATTCCGAACATCAGAAACAGTGTACAGCGAACAGCATCAAATTTACTTCAGTCGCGGATCGACTGCGGAACGATGAGGATGGGTGTATTTCTTTGCGCTGTTCTATCGTTTCTATGTATGAGTGTGGGTATGTACACGTTGGTGCATATGAGTATGCGTTTGTGTGTGAAGTTTTGCAACTACGCGACAAGCGGCTAGCGCAAGCCTTTTTTGTTCTTCCGAGACGAAAGTCTTGAGAACGAAGATGACTCTTGTTACTCGTGTCATACAAGCTTACAACTTGGCGAACTTTCTACAAGGATTGCGTTAGCTCCGATGGTGGAGTGGTGCTCTGATTTGCATTTGATTGCGGGTACGATCCCCGGTGAAACCTGGCATTAATTATTACTATTTATTATTAATACTGTTTTTATAAATTTTGTAATATTTTTATTTTAAAAAATTTTTATTTTTATGTGATTTAAAAGTTTAAATTTTGAAATATCTTATAGTTAATTATGTTTCAAAATAATATTTGTTAAAATATAAAATATGCAAACATATGTACATATGGATGTGTATACATGTGATGTTTTCTTACATATTTAGTGTCGATTACATATTTCTCTAATTGTATGTTTCCTAATTGATATTTAAAAAAAGGCATTAAAAAATTTTTTTATTAATAATAATATTAAAAAACAAAAATGTGTTTGCACACAAATGATATAAAACAAAGTATATTGGTCGTGGCCGAATCGAACTCTAAACCTAGAATGTTGCCTTACATCCGTAGCTCCGTCTAATAAATTCCGTCAACAGTTGTACCTTTATTATATAATAACTAATACATTTAGTATCCACATTTTTACAGTGCATCCGTCATAAGTTATTTATTAATCATGGATATATGTAGCTTCGATTAATATGGAATGCAGTGAGCGTGGCTCAATTTTGAAACAAACTTGATCTGAGTAGTATCTATAAAAGTACTGTACACCAAATTTGGTAGCTTTAGCACTTTTAGTCTCTGAGATCTAGGTGTTCATACAGATAGACAGACGGACTGATTGACAGACGGTCATGGCTATATCGTCTTGGCTGTTGACACTGATAAAGAATATATATACTTTATGGGGTTGGAGATGGCTCCTTCGCAGAATTCATCATAAAAGACATCGTAACTAAGTTGTACTTACATTGTATATCTAGTTTCCAACCGTCTTCAAGAGGATCAGATGGGAGTGCATGATTATACGCTTTACAGGATAAATATTTTCCAGAATCAGTTTTACTTAAATTGATGGAAAGCGTACTGGTCGTTTGATTTCCGTCACTTGAAGTCTAGATTGTAAAAGATCATAATCAGAATTTTTAATTATCAATATCATTTTGTATCTATTATTGATGATTCTTTTCTTAGAATCGTCCTCAGCTTTTTTTTAATTGCAAAGTGGAGCCTACTCGAAATTGTATAATAACAAGTAGTAGTAGATCTTGTAGCCGGGTCCATGTGAAGAAGAAACTGTCGCATGACTATATTGTTCCCAAAAATAAAAAAGACATCGTGATTCACGTCGAGGGTGAAATAATATCTAAACTAGGATCAATCTCCCGTGTGGAGTAGAACCTCTTACGATTCTCATCGCCTCAGCTTCTCGTTGGCAGCGAGGCAAGTTGCCGTTGACAAACAAATTAAAGTATAACAAGTAAGAAAGCTACAGTCGAGAGTGCTCGACCGTTTGATACCCGCAACCAAATTACCAAATTACACATCATTACACAAAGAACGTTTGGAGTTATACGCGATTTACATAAAAAAAACTTGACTTTTTCTAGATTAATGCTTATTGTGGGCGAAGGGGGCGTGGCATCCAACTTTTGAAATAAACTTGATATGCATGGGGATGAAGGAACCTTTTTGACAAATTTGGTGTCTCTACGTCTTATAGTCTCTGAGATCCAGGTGTTCATACGGACAGACAGACGGACAGACGGACATGGCTAAATCGTCTCGGCTGTTGACACTGATCAAGAATATATGGGGTCGGAGATGCCTCCTTCTGCCTGTTACATACATTTTCTGTTGGCACTAAGTTATAATACCCTTCTACTCTATGGGTAGCGGGTATAAAAATCCCGTCTGTCATGGCTAGGCACGGTGGTTTTAACAACTTCTTTAAATCATACTTAATGAGAGGCAAATGAGAGCCAATTGTCAGCTTCCAAACAGAGTCAACACAAGCAAAAGCATGTTAGCATCGGACCGTTGCTCTTATCAATGCTAAGTTGGTACGATGATCAGATTAAAAGCCATCTGGCTGGAATCAAAACTCTTGTCAACACGTATAGGGACTAGCAACTGACAACATCATCAAAGTCCTCATGAACAGAAACAAAGTCGTATGGGCGATTAACTCTTTCACAAGCTTCAAGTCGCCTTGACCGCAAATAAAATTTTACAGAAAATTTTTAATTAAAGCTCTCAGAGATTCACACACATTGTATTAGCATGTACATATTTCAAGGATTATTTTCTGCCAAAAGGAAATAAATTTAGCCATGGGAATCCCAACGCCTATAGGTCAATCAGCCACACGAAATTCTTTATATAGTGGATGGAGAAGCTACTAGACCCGCACATCAAGTCAGGGTAACTTTCTCACTTTTAGCTAACTATTTACGGAGTACACACAAACAAACAAAATGACCAAGAGATATCAAATTTGGTGTCAGTACTCGTGTAGGTCTTACGCAGATCAAGTTTGCTTTAGATTTTTGCCACGCCAATTACCGCCCCCACAAGTCTGTAAAAGCCGTAATAATAGACCTAGAGCATTGAATTTTGGTGTGCATAATAATAATTATATTCTCAATGAGTCCTGTGAATTTGGTTGAGACCGAATGAAAAACAAGAAAGTTATTAAAGAATCAATTTTATATGCAAAATTCACTTGCAGCTGCCCGCGCATTGTTTGTTTAGTTGACAGTATGACCATGTCGGTAATGTATGAATTTTTTCAAATAAAAAAAATAAATTTCAGAATATTTCTTTGATATATTTGTTATTCAAATATCATTTAAGTTTTTTGTTTTCTCTCAAAATGGGTTGCGGATATCTTACGGTCGAGTAGTCTCGACTGAAGCTTTCTTACTTGTTGATGTTATAGCCACCTCTTAAGAATTAGTCAAGCAATTTCATCTGATGGTTGCTACACGTACAGAATAAGCGCGCACATAGGTCACTTCAATAAATGAGTGAAATTGCTCGAATTCCACTATGAATTGGATCCAAACACATTATATTCGCTTAATTCAACTCCCCGTCCCAAGTTTTTGTTACAAGATTTGAAAATTATTTGACCGAAAATGATATTGACTCTTCAGAGTATTAACTCGCGACTAACCTTTTCCGTTCCATCTAGACTAACCCGTAGTTACATCCCGCTTGCTCTCCCCCTATGTAGATCTAATTTTGCATTGCATGACCCTTTTAGAGTTTTATGTTATAACTATAATAGATTTTATCATGTATTTTCTAGCGCTAACACTGCTTTTAATCTTTAAACTTTACTATTAACCTATTTAATTAATAATTAGACCGAATTTAGCTTATAGTAATAAATTAAAAAATTTTCATTCCACCCGTTTATTTTTTATGTCCGATCCTGAATTTCTATTTTATGCTATCCGCGTTTTTTTTTGCATGCCCGAATATATCCTGTCCGAACGCGAATCGTATCGTTCGTCCTGCGACAGCGCCTCTCGGTCGGTTGGGCGGGAGGAGGGTTTATTGGGATCCGCGCGTAACAAGCATTGGCATGGTATCGCTTGGGCCACTTGAATGTGCATACAATGTACGTCAACGTCCAACAAAGCTGAAATACGCACTACCTAGTTGTAGGTCACGAAAATATATTTGAAATATTTGGAAAACTTGTTATATTTGTAAAAAAAAAAAAAAAGGAAAAGTCAAAAATGTTACGAGCGGGACTGGCGCTCATTGCGACTCGCATACGTAAGCCGAACAACTGCGTCAAAAGACTCTTGCGGTAGTTTCGCTAGTTGGCGCTGAAAGCGCGTAGTTCTAGTTTTATTTGTCGCATCGGGTCATGCTAAGCCTTTTTTGGAAAGCTCATTTCCCGCGCTAACGCGTGTTTGATTGATTGTAGTTTCTTTTACGTCGTTCGTGCGTCGCAAAAATGGAGCAAAATAAAGAGAAAATACTGCTATTTTACAGTACAGTTTCCAATTCCACCGCACAACGATGGTTTCAACGTTTTCGTTCTAGTGTAGAGGTCGAAGATGCGCCACGCTCTGGAAGGCCTGTCGTCGAAAATTGCGATAAAATCGCTGAATTGGTCGGCATAGTAGCAGCCGTAGCATCGGTCAAGAGCTAGGCATGAGTCATCAAAAAACAAGTAAGAAAGCTACAGTCAAGAGTGCTCGACCGTATGATACCCGCGACCCATTTCGAGAGAAAACAAAAAGCTTGAATGATATTTTAACAACAAATATACCACCGAATATACTAAAAATGTTTTTTTTTGTATAAACATATTTTAAAGAAACCCATTAAATACCGACATGGTCACACTGTCAACTAAACAAACAAAGCGCGGGCATCTGCAAGTGAATTTTCCATATAAAATTGATTCTTTAATAACTTCTTTGTTTTTCATTCGATCTTAACCAAATTCCCAGGAATCATTGAGAATATAATTATTATTATGCATTAGGTCTATTATTACGGCTTTTCCGTTTTTGGGGGCGGAAAGGGGCGTGGCGAAAATCTAAAACAAACCTGATCTGCATAAGAGCTACATGAATATTGTCACCAAATTTGATATCTCTAGGTCATTCACACACTTAAAACGTTCATATGCACTGGGCACAATAATTTTGATAAATAATTAACGAATAACTTTTGTTCTACTTATCCGATTTGTACCAAGATTACAGGGTATATTAAGAGTGTCAAGCGCAGATGGGTTACCAAATTACACATCATTACACAAAGAACTTTTGGAGTTATATGCAATTTACATAAAAGAAAACTTGAGTTTTCTAGATTAATGCTTATTGTGGGCGAAGGTGGCGTGGCATCCAACTTTTAAAATAAACTTGATTTGCGTAGGGTATGAACGAACCTTTTTGTCTCTATGTCTTATAGTCTATGAGATCCAGGTGTTCATACGGACAGACAGACGGACAGACAGACAGACATGGCTATATTGTCTCGGCTGTTGACGCTGATCAAGAATATATTATATATACTTTATGGGGTCGGAGATGCCTCCTTCTGCCTGTTACATACATTTTGTGTTGGCACTAAGTCATAATAACTTTCTACCCTATGGGTAGCGGGTATAAAAATCAAAAAATAATAAAAAAAATACCGCAAGACTTTTTTGACAACCTAATAACTTGTGTAAAGCATTCTCATATACCATTACTCATTGGTTGGGTTTTGATTTACACAATTCGAGATTTGCACCATATTTTGGGTGAATTTTTGTTTTTAATTTAAAAGTTTTTGTATTACTAGGCAATTTATAAAATACATAGTTAAAATACTCATTTATAATACAGTCGAGAGTGCTCGACCGTATGATACCCGCAACCCATTTCGAGAGAAAACAAAATACTTAAATGATATTTTAACAAAAAATATTATATACCAAATATACTTAAACTTGTTTGTTTGTATATATTTTAAAATAGTGGGTAAAAATCCACAACACCATTATGGTCACACTGTCAACTAAACAAACAAAGTGCGGGTAGCTGCAAGTGAATTTTGCATATAAAATAGATTCTTTAATAACTTCCTTTTTTTTCATTCGATCTCAACCAAATTCACAGGAATCATTGAGAATATTATTATTATGCATACCAAAATTCAATGCTCTAGGTCTATTATTACGGCTTTTACAGACTTTTGGGAGCGGAAAGGGGCGTGGTACCAACTTTTGAAATAAATTTGATCCGCGTAGGACCTATAGGAGTACTGTTCATAAATTTGGTAGCTCTAGCTCTTATATTCTCTGAGATCTAGGTGTTCGTAGAGACAGACAGACAGACAGACGGACATGGTTATATCATCTCGGCTGTTGACGCTGATCAAGAATATATATACTTTATGTGGTCGGAAATGCCTCCTTCTGCCTGTTACATACATTTTCTGTTGGCACTAAGTTATAATACCCTTCTACCCTATGGGTAGCGGGTATAAAAAGTGTAAAATAGTTGCTTTTCAAAGAACTTATTTTTTCATCCATGTTTATCACGCTATTTCAACCCAATTTTCAGTAAACGTCCGCGGTGCTCTGTTTCATAAGTATGCGAATAATTACAGCTACAGCTATATGGCAACACCTGTAAAGTACGTTTTTTTAAGGCTGTAATGGCGTGTCTAAATTCTAAAACAAACTAGATCTGCGTGTATAAGACGTGTTTTAACAAAATTTCGTAGCCCTAGCTCTCATAGTTTCTTAGATATAGGTGTTCATACAGACGGACAGACGGACATGAACATGGTCTATATCGTCTCGGCTGTTAACATTGGTTAGTTAGCACTAAGTTATTTATTTATTTATTTATTGGACGTTGATGTGCTAACGAACAGCACCATCAAGTGGCCCAACGACACCAAGCAAGGGCTTGTTACCGCGCGGGCCGTAGGGGCGCACCACGTAGCTTGTGGCAACGGACAATCGCGAACATAAAGTAAAAATATATTTTAATTAATTTTAAAGTTACATAATTACACACTAGACAGATGACTTAATATCAAATTTCTAAGAGTGGAAGACGAAGAAACATTATTTATTATAGAATAGTACTCGTTATAGTTAGAACATAAAATACGGAAAGGATTATGTAAAGCATAGTTTTCACTACAAAGTGGAAGGGAAAGAGGTAAAAAGTTCCTTGTATTCCTGATCGGAACCTTAAAATTAATTTGGCTAATCAGTTCGGATGAATCGATCTCACCATTAATGAGCTTATGCAAAAAAATAACACCAAGCATGGTTCTACGATCAGAAAGTGAAGGAAGATTGATAAGTAAAAGTCTACTGCGATAGGAAGGTAAAGGAGTGTTAGCACTCCAATTAAGACCCCGAAGGGCAAACAAAAGAAATTGTTTTTGTACAGACTCTATTCTTTCCTGATGAACCTTATATTGGGGACACCAAATACAAGAGCCATATTCAAGAATAGGTCGAACAAGAGAAGTATAAAGAGTTTTAGTGATGTAGGGATCATTAAATTCTTTCGACCAACGCTTAATGAAACCAAGGACACTTATTGCACGATTAGTTATATCCAAGATGTGCTTGTCAAATTTAAGTTTGGGATCGAGCAGAATACCTAGATCTTTAACAGACTCAATGCGCTCAAGAGGTTTTGCATGTAGGAAATAAGTATTGTTAAAAGGCAAACGCCTGTAAAAAGACATTACGTTACATTTATTGCAATTAAGATTTAACAGGTTTATTTGACACCAAGATTGGAAACTATCAAGGTCAGCTTGCAGCATTTGACCAGATTGAGAATCAACTGACGTTAAACAAAGCTTGACATCATCGGCATACATTAACACACGAGAAAATTTAATAACGGATGGAAGATCATTAATAAACAATGTAAATAACAAAGGGCCCAGGTGACTCCCTTGAGGTACACCGGAAGTGACCTTAACAGACTTGGAGACTAAGCCGTTAAAATACACTTTCTGTGTTCTAAGATTTAAATAGCTAGATATCCAGATAATTAAGTTATTTGGAAATCCCAAGAGGTAAAGCTTATGTAGTAATAGTGAGTGATTAACTGAGTCAAAAGCTTTACTGAAATCAGTATAAATAACGTCCGTTTGCATTTTGTTTTGGAAACCATCAATTACCAAAGAAGTAAACTCCAGTAAGTTAGTGGTAGTAGATCTATATTTCATAAACCCATGCTGGCATGGTGATATAATAGATCTACAATAATGTTGTAACTGTGAGGTTATTAATTTCTCAAACAGTTTCGGAATAGCAGACAATTTTGATATTCCTCTATAATTCTCGGCATTCGATTTGTTTCCTTTTTTATGGAGAGGAATAATAAAAGATTCCTTCCAATAGTTTGGAAAAGAACATAACTCCATTGACAAATTAAAAAGAATATATAAAGGAATTAATAAAGCCTCAGCACAATGCCTAAGCACACATGCTGGAACTCCATCTGGCCCTGGTGAAAATACAGGCTTTAGAATCTTTAAATTATTTAATAGTGAACTTTTAGTAATTAATGGTTTAAAAATGCAATGTGCGTCATTTATCTGATACGGATAAGGCAAAACCAATCGATCGTTTTGAGATCTATATGTAGTTTGAAAAAAATCAGCAAATAAATCAGCAATAGACTGATTAGTTTCCGCTGTATTCTTTTCAAAAAAAACAGTCGATGGAAGCGTTGATGAACCACGCTTCATATTAACAAAGTTATAGAATCTCCTCGGATCACTGCGAAACCGCCGTCCACAATTTACGAGGTAGTCATTGTAACACTGCGTATTAAGGACAATAAAATTTGATCGTGCAATCGAATAACAAGAGAAGTTAAAGGAAGTGTTAGATTCCTTAAACTTCTTGTAATTTCTCGACATTTTATTTTTAAGGTATGTCAATTCCCGTGTAAACCAAACAGGCTTTTTAGACCTATTTGGTTTACGTAACGGGACGCATATGTCGAATGAAGAGTTTAATGCAGTATAAAACAGTTCAGTTGCACTATCAATGTCCCTACACTCGCAAAGAGGAGACCAGTCAGTGTTCGACAGGATCCGAGAGAGTTCATTGAAATCTGTGTTACGAAAATGACGCACGTGTTGCAAACCCGTAGTAGAGTATGCTACACGGGTCTCTAAGTTCATCAACACTTCTAAAGTAGGATGATAAGGATCTTCAGGACGGGATAAAGGTTCAGATCGGGAGACAGATGTAAGGGAAGGATCCAAAACAAAAACCAGGTCAAGCAATCTATATAAAGAATTTGGAATAGCATTGATTTGACTTAATGATAATCCAAACAAATTATCTATAAAATCATGCTGGGACGCAGAATTTAAAGCGTTGGAGTCAGAATTTGATAGCCAAGTCATTCCTGTAATATTAAAATCACCAAGAACAACAAGACTATCGCGATCAGATAGCAAAGTAGAGACAGAAAGTATAGCCGAAAAATGTGAAGAATAGACAGAAGAATCAGAAGATGGAGGAACATATGAACAAGTTATAAAAATACAAGCACCATGAACGGACAATTTTACAGCTACGAATTCTAAATCGACAGCGCAATCAATTGTAACTACTTCAGAGGTGAAAGCAACGTCAACTGCGATTAAAACCCCACCTCCACGACGAGGAGGAGTGCGATCTCGTCTATAAATATTGTATTTACTTGAAAGGATTTCGAAGTTTAAAATGTCTGGCCTAAGCCAAGTCTCCGAAAAAGCTACGACATTGTATAGAAAGGACTGACTACTAAGATAGAGATTGCTAAGTTTGCTACACAGACCTCTTACGTTCTGGTAGCCAAGTGAGAAGGATGTTAGTTTTTTGTAGTTACAGAGCTTTTACTCGCAACAGTAGGAAGTTCAACAGGAGTACGAATTTTCTTTTTTGCGGTATATTCCTTTACAATTACATGATCTGGCCAGAACTTTTTACAACAAATGTTGCTAAATTGATCGGCAGGAACAGTAATTTTAAAAGACGATATTTCCCGGGAATAATTAAATTGAAATTTGTCCACTGAAACATTGGCTTTAGATTTGGCCTGAATAAAAGCCATGACTTCATCAGAAGTTTGATCAGGGGCAAGCCTGGAAACAAAAATGTGTTTCTTTGGTGGAACGCCAACAAGTGATTTGAGATTTACCACAGCCGCATCTACGGATGCAACTACAGCCTTGGATGGCTGACCAACAGAAACTGCTGGGGTGGTTAAGGATTCAGTGCATACAACAACTGAAACATTACCATCGCCGGTGTTAGTAGGAACAATATCCATGGGTAGAATATTATTCTCGTCACTACTAACTATTATTGGAGGAGCAGGAGAAGAAAGATTTATTAATGCAGGAACAGACGGAGCAGACAAATGATTTGGGTGTGGGGAAAGTTCATTAGCGCTTATGGACAACCTCGGATTGGCCTTTTTACGCTTAGGTGACTCATTCAAAAGTTTCATATTTTTGAATTCATCATCCAGCGCTGAGAAACCTTCAAACAGTTTTTTAAACCGTCCAAAAATATCTCCAAAGCCTTTCTTGGTTTGTCGCATAAAGCCCATAATGTCTTTCTCGACATCCCTGCATGATTCACATGTCCACTTCAAGCCTGATTTGGACTCAATCAGGTCAATAATGCGCCCACTGAGGCCAGCGCATTTCTCGTGCGACACATTGTCGCACAGCCAGCAGCAAACAAAACCCATTCTTACGTTTGCACGAACTTGGCAATTTTTATTTGAACAGACAAACATGGTGATAAAAAAACAAAATTTGAAACAAAAAACAGACAGCAAAAAAGAAAATTTTTACAAAAAGGTATATTTGAAAGAAAATAAGGTTAGTGTGCAAATAAAAATAAAAGTTGTAATTTGAAATACCAAATATACAATTTTAAATAAGAAAAATGTAATCAACAAAAACGCACCCTAGGGTTAAATCTGTTGACGTTGCTTTACTTGTAAAAGCGCGGGCACGACCGAAACAAGAAACCGCAAACGGAATAACTGAGAGCAAAATAGAGCGCAACCAACACCAACAACACAAACTAATGCGCGCAAGAGAAAACTTGAGAGACGTAAAGAGTAAGTGCAAGAGTGCAAGAGTATGAAAAGCAAAAACAAATTGAACGCAGTGACAAAACAATAAGTAAACACTGTATGCCTTAGAATTTGTTTTTGCGATTTTATGTAAATCAAACAAAATGCGAAATAAATAATAGTTCACAATGTATACTGTTGATTTTAACAAACGTTAAGCACTGAAAACACAGCTAATAGCGATTACTTGTGTAAACTAAATTTGTAAAAGGTAACACAAATGAAAGTGATAGCAAAGAATGCGAAGAAAAAAAACACGTCCGTTTGCGATGCGAGGCGGCGGCGAATATGTTATAATATCCTTCTAGCCGTAATAATAAAGCTAGAGCCTTCTGGTGTGCCCTTTCTTCATCAACTCACCCACCTTCGCCGTTTCTTAAGGGCATCATAGATTCTGTTGGTCATCTTAGAGTTGCATGGCCTCTCTATTGTGAGTGTTTTATGCAGGATGTTGATAACTGCTTTATATATCGCCGTTGAACATGTTCTTCTTCATTCATTCACACTCTAGTTAGTTTACGGCTCCTTTAATTTTGCCATTCTCGAAGTTAACGTCGCTTTACAAGGACAAGCTGCGCTATTTGAAGATTCGGCTTACTTTTGGTAAAATATGCTTGTGTAGTTTGCGAAGTAAAAATGATGCAGTGATGAAACGGACGAGTTAACAAAGCTATCGAGTTATCTGCGGTGTTGAAGGTGGACTTAACTCAATGTGTGCGGATATGTATTTTCTGTATCCGAGGCAATTATGTGACGTCAATCTACCCGATTTCCGGATGCCATTGAGTACATTGATTATATGAGAAGAGGTCTGATAAAGGTCCAAAAGGCATTCAGCGCTATTCAGGTACTGACGAATATTTTAAGTAATTGCTGAATTAATTAAATTGGGTACTTTTTTGAGGTCTGTGGACCATAATGTTGGTCTGGCAGGGGTAAAAATGGGCTAAGTTTATGTTGTGAAACGCCGTTAGCATTCCACGTCGGTATGCGCAGGGAAGCCAATGATTATTTAAAGTGTTTTGGTAACTCATACGATTTGGCATTATTTTCGGCATAACATTTTTTTTTGTTGATCTTGTGGCTGTGACTCTGATGGTTATTAACTTGGTGCATTACTACTACTACTAGTCCAGATTCTAAAACTTTTGCGGATGTTACTTTTTTGTTGAAGCTGTCCGGTCCAAATGAGGATGTGGCTGATGTGTAAAATAAGATTTCTGGGTTTGTATTTGATGATATATGTCTGACAAAAACCCTTTGCCTGAACCCCCCACGAGGGTGCCGGCTGGGCAATGGATTCTGCATCGTTTCGGGCGACCGCGAGATGTCAACATCACTTGCTCGCTCATGAGACTTTGCAGTTTCTAGCTAAGGGACTGGGACCAAACTTTTTAGACTCATTCTGGAAAGCTGAGGTCCAGGATCATGGTCAGAGGTACTTGCCAGCAAGTATAAAATGCATCATGAATCCTCGGATTCAACATGGAGGCGAAGACTGATGAGTCAACTCGGGCAGGGATGTCATCCCAAACGTCGGTGGGAAATGTGACTGCTACCACCGGCGGACACGGGGAGCAGAAATCCCTTCTGCGTGTCGCCAGTGGTCACGACGGTAGAGAGGACAAACTCCATCGACAAGAGGTTGTGGACCTGGAACCAACTGCCACGGAGTCGGAGTTTGTGTTCAAACGCTAATCGAAGACGGAGACCGATCTAGCGCTTGCGCTAGCGAGGATGCCGTTGGATGAGTCATCGAGCACTGATGAAGACGAAGTGACAGTAGTCCAGGGACCATCCAATAAGGAAGGCGCTAACCTGAAGCGCAAACAACGCTCAGGGTACAAGAGCTCTCTAAAGTTCCTAAAGGGACTGGAAAGCCGCAATCCAGAGTCGTTGAACGAGCGTGAGAGGAAACTGCGAAAGAAATACGAATACAACGTGAGGCGGTACTTGAGGCTCGCTGGCCTGTCCGTCAACATTCAGTCCGCTGAACCGAGTGGGAGTATACGGTGCCAAGGTGACGACGGAGGAAGTCAAAACTTTCACGTCGAAACTGGTGGAACCAAAGAAACTCAAGAGAGAATTCGGGTAGTGCAGATTAATTTGCACCACTCGAGTGTTCCTTCCATAGACCTACTACGGTGGATGGACAAGGAGAGGGTGGATGTGGCTCTCATCCAAGAACCCTGAATCGTAGGTGGACGGGTTTGTGGTTTGAGTACCCGCGGATACCATCTCCTTGTCCCGAAAACTGTGAGTAAGTCCAGAACCTGAAGGTAGCGCTATGCGAGCGAAGAAACGGTCCAAAACTATACCTAGCCTCGTCTATAGACCTAATCCTTGGGTGTGATGCTAAAGCCCACAATACTTTTTGGGAGAGCAAAGACACCAAAGAGAGAGAGGAGTCGCTGCTTAAATTCGTGATGCTCACTAATCTTAATGTGTGTAATCGGGGTAGCCACCCCACCTTCCGCAATAAGAACCGAGCAGAGGTAATAGATTTAACTCTAGCGACCAACAGCGACTCCCTCTCCGAAGAAGATTGGCACGTATCCACGGAATAATCCTTCTCGGATGATTGGAGGATAGTGTTCGAAGTTGGATGGTCCAGAGAGGCAAAGGCGCCCTTCAGGACCCACGAAAGGCAAACTGGGTCAAATACTCAAAGCTTGTTATGGAATCTATTCCAAACCACCCAGTGGGAAGGCTAGACAACCCAGACAATTTGGAGGAATCAACCCAGAACGTCACAGATACTCTATGTAAGGCCTTCATCAAATCCTGTTCAATCAGCCGTCCACCGAAGTCAAACCGCAACAAGTGGTGGACTCCGGACCTCGGCCAGATACGAAAGGAAACGATTAAGCTTTACAACAGAGCAAAAGACGGAAACTGCCAGGTAGACTGGGATGCCTACCATAACAGTTTCAAGACCTTCAAGAAGGAAATCAGAAGGGCAAAAAGAGACTCATGGTCAAAATTTTGCGAGGAACTAACCAACACCTCTGAAGCGTCCAGACTTCTAAGGTTGTTGGCGAAAGATCCAGCCACACCTGGGCTGCTTTGCAACCTGAATGGCACATTCGCTAAAAATAGTCAGGAGTCTCTGCAACTCCTCATGAACGCACACTTTCCAGGCTGCACACAAGCTGAAGACGAGAATGGGATCCCCATCTCTCTCATCAGCGGCGAGCCGTAGGGAATCGTGCCTCATGAGAGCGAAGTCCTAATCGACAAAATTGTCAATACTGAAAAGATAATCTGGGCTATCAAGTCGTTCAACCCCTACAAATCAGCGGGACCGGATGACATCAGACCGGTTATGTTACAGATAGTATGCGTACATCTGTCGCAATGGCTATTAGAAATCTTCAAGGAATGTCTCCTTACAGGATACATTCCAAAAACCTGGAGAGAAGTGAGGGTGGCATTCATTCCCAAAGCAGGAAAGATAAACCACTGCTCAACAAAAGATTATAGGCCCATAAGTTTCTCATCGTTTTTATTGAAAACACTAGAGAGACTTTTGGACCTTTATGTCAGAAGTAAGCTAACACCTCACACATTTAGCAATTCCCAACATACCTACCTAAAAGGTAGATCAGTTGAGACGGCTCTGCACGAGTTGGTTTGTACAATTGAAAGCACATTGCAAAGGAAGGAGTATACGTTAGCGGCGTTTCTCGACATAGAGGGTGGCTTTAGTAATGTCAGGATCGAGTCTATAACGGCAGCACTTGTCAACATAGGCTCACACCCGACAATCACTCGATGGCTTACAACATGCTTCGCCAACGAATGATTAACACCCAACTTTGCGCTTCGACTATCAGGAGAAGGGCAACCAGGGGCACTCTGCAAGGGGGTGTGATATCCCCCTTGTTATGGAATATTGTCCTAAATGACCTTCTTCTTAAACTGAATAAGAGGGGTTGCAGAGTGACTGTTCACGCGAAGATATTGGATACCGAGCTTCAATCTTCCGACACTGGGAGGAACAGAGCTCAAGCTATCAAAGGAGGCAATATACCATGGTGTAATCCTGGATTCCAAACTCTCCTGGAGCAGAAACTGGGAGGAAGGGATGCGGAAGGCGTTACAAGCCATCTTTGTGTTCAAAAAGACTTTTGGTAAAGGATGAAGGATGTACTTCACTGGTTGTACACTGCAATTGTCAGACCTATACTGACGTACGGGGCTCTTGTATGGTAAGAGGCGGGACGCAGCGACTCCTATCTTAACAATCTCCGCAAAGTTCAGAGACTAGCATACTTTGGAATAACAGGATGTACTCGTTCTACCCCCCAAGCAGCGCAGGATGTAATGTTGAATCTGGAACCCATCGGAGTCTTCCTCAAGCACGTGGCAGCAAGGAGTTCGGTCATGCTTCACGCCCAGTGCCTCCTTAAGCCTGCTGCGAGTCACAACTCCATTTTACGTATAGTAGAATTGACTGCAGCTGAGAACGACTAATGGGTACCAGAGCATAAGTGGGAGGACAGGTTTACAGCTGAATTCCCTGACAGATCCAATTGGCAACAGGAATCTCCTTTGAGGCAGAATGAGTTGTCAATCTACACAGACGGATCAAAGACGACAGAAGGCACTGGATCGGCGGTCTTCCCCGAAGACCTTGCAACCAAGCTTTCCTGACTGGTGTATTATGTTCCAAGCTGAGATCTACGCTGTTTGGCAAGCGACAAAGTTGGTACGGATACTGGGCGGAAGCCCGAGGGTGTATTTATCTATGTTGACAGCCAATCAGTGATAAAAGCACTCTCATCAAACACCATTAAGAGTAAACTAACCCGAGACACAGTGATGTCTCTGAACCTATGCCAACCACACTCTATCAGACTTGTCTGGCTACCTGGGCACATTGGGGTACCAGGTAACGAGTCGTCTGATGAGTGGGGTCAACTGGGGTCAGCGTTATCAGAAACTTTCGCGGCTAACGATATCAAGAGATATATTAAGCACGTACTATCGGAACTTAATTGTTCCATGAGAACGGCGGCTGAGAAACACTGGGCAGCAACATCGGGCTGCAAAGTGTCAAAAGCACTATGACCAAGATACAACTTTCTTCGTTGAACTGGGCAGTCTTGAGAATATTCGACTGGAGAACTTGGCTCTTTTTCTTGACTCTACCGGTTGGTTCCAGAGGCTACCGCAGCCCAGCAGGACTGGCCAGTAGCACACAGACATAATAAAATAATCAGAATATTTCCTCCAATATCCCAACAAACCATCCCAATCCCTTCTATTCTTAGAGTTTATACATATCAGACATCACAATGGACCATTTGGTCTCTGGTTGCTCTCGATTCCGGTCGAGCCATCTGCTCAACCTAACCTAACCTAACTCACATACCTATGACAATAAAACCAATTAATAAATGTGAAAAGAGAACTAAAAGTATTATCACTAACCAAAAAACACAATGTTGTGTCAAATTGTACAGCGAATAGCATCAAATTTACTTCAGTCGCGGATCGACTGCGGAACGATGAGGATGGGTGTATTTCGTTGCGCTGTGCTTTCGTTTCTATGTATGCGTGTGGGTATGTCATAATTTAACAAATAACTTACTTATCCGATTTTTACATTTTAAAATTACAGGGTATACTAAGAGTATTAAGCACAGATGGCCCACCAAATTACACATCATTACACAAAGAACTTTTGGAGTTATACGCGATTTAAATAAAAAAAACTAGTTTTCTTCTAGATTAATTATTATTGTTGGCAAAGGGGGCGTGGCATCGAACTCGAAGGGTATTATAACTTAGTGACAACAGAAAATGTATGTAACAGGCAGAAGGAGGCAGCTCCGACCCCATAAAGTATATATATTCTTGATCAGTGTCAACAGCCGAGACGATATAGCCATGTCCGTCTGTCTGTCTGTCCGTCTGTCTGTCCGTCTGTCTGTCTGTATGAACACCTGGATCTCAGAGACTATAAGACATAGAGACACCAAATTTGGCAAAAAGGTTCCTTCATACCCTACGCAGATCAAGTTTATTTCAAAAGTTGGATGCCACGCCCCCTTCGCCCACAATAAGCATTAATCTAGAAATAGTCAAGTTTTTTTTATGTAAATCGCGTATAACTCCAAAAGTTCTTTGTGTAATGATGTGTAATTTAGTATCCCATCTGCGCTTGACACTCTTAATATACCCTGTAATTTTGGTACAAATCGGATAAGTAGAACAAAAGTTATTCGTGAAATTATTGATCAAAATTGTTGTGCCCAAGGCATATGGACGTTTTAAGTGTGTGAATGACCTGGAGATATCAAATTTGGTGACAATAGATTTTTGCCACGCCCCTTTCCGCCCCCAAAAACTGTAAAAGCCGTAATAATGAACCTAGAGCATTGAATTTTGGAAATGGGTTGCGGGTATCATACGGTCGAGCACTCTCGACTGTAGCTTTCTCACTTGTTTGCAATTTGAAATATTGCTTTAACTCTCCTTTACTCTTGTCGTTGTCGAAGCTACGGGACTCACCGCTAACAGCCCGAATCCGAGCGCACACGAAGCCTCGGGGCTCGCCGCTAACAGCCCTGGGGCCTGTCGCTAAAAAATTTTTGTGTCCATTTTCGTTGTATGAAATAGGTAGAGTATATGTTGTATGGTTAGTGGTATTGCGTATACACTCGCATATGTGAATCTTATAAAGCGAGCGACAAAATAGGCAAACAATTGTTTAGAATAAGTCTAAAGTGGGATTCGTATACACGAGTTATAGTTATTGATTGCAAGGCAAAAGGCACCTTCGTGAAGCCATTGCTTCACATCTTTTGCTGTCAACAAAATGCATTTATTTTTAGTGGTCAACAAAATCTTTTTATGTATGTAAATATTATGTACTACAAATGTAGATAAGTATTTTAATTTTAAGAATTCGCAAATGTCAATATTGTATTCTATCTCTTTCATTCTTGTCGTCATGCATTGTCCATGTATGTAAACACATTCACGCATGTAAATTGTGTAAAACGGACAAAGAAAGAAAATTAGAAAAAGTAAACAGAAGCTGGATTCGAACACTGGACCTTGAGATCGTAAGGCAAAAGTGATATCAGCGAAGCCATCGCTTTACATATTGTTTTCTCAACAAAATACATACAATTAATATTTGTATTTGTCAATGCTGCTACACACTAAACATAAAAACGAACGAGTAGAGTGCATATTTTCTTGCTATTAGTTAACAATTCAATTTATTCGACATATGCTGTTATTTTGATTAAATATAAACATACGTATGTATAACATATATAGACGGGCAAAAAGAGATTCCTGGTCTAAATTTTGCGAGGAACTAACCAACACCTCTGAAGCGTCCAGACTTCGAAGGTTGCTGGGGAAAGATCCAGCTATACCGGGGCTGCTTTGCAACCTGGATGGCACATTTCCTAAAGACAGTCAGGAATCTCTACAACTCCTCATGAGCGCACACTTTCCAGGCTGCTTACAAGCTGAAAACAAGAAGGGGATCCCCAACTCTCACATCAGCGGCAAGCCGGAGGAAAACGTCCCTCATGAGAGCCACGTCCTAATCGACGAAATTGAAACACTGAAAAGATAATCTGGGCTATCAAGTCGTTCCACCCCTACAAATCAGCAGGACTGACATTAGACCGGTCATATTACAGATGATATGCGTACACCTGTTGCAGTGGCTATTAGAGAACTTCAGGGGATGTCTGTTTACGGGAGACATTCCAAAAACCTGGAGAGAATTGAGAAAGGTATTCATTCCCAAGGCAGGAAAGATAAACCACTGCTCAACAAAAGATTATAGGCCCATAAGTCTCTCATCGTTTTTATGAAAAACACTAGAGGGACTTCTGGATCTCCATCTCAGAAGTAAGCTAACACCTCACACATTTAGCAATTCCCAACATACCTACCTAAAAGGTAGATCAGTTGAGACGGCTCTGCACGAGTTGGTTTGTACAATTGAAAGCACATTGCAAAGGAAGGAGTATACGTTAGCGGCGTTTCTCGACATAGAGGGTGGCTTTAGTAATGTCAGGATCGAGTCTATAACGGCAGCACTTGTCAACATAGGCTCACACCCGACAATCACTCGATGGCTTACAACATGCTTCGCCAACGAATGATTAACACCCAACTTTGCGCTTCGACTATCAGGAGAAGGGCAACCAGGGGCACTCCGCAAGGGGGTGTGATATCCCCCTTGTTATGGAATATTGTCCTAAATGACCTTCTTCTTAAACTGAATAAGAGGGGTTGCAGAGTGACTGCTTATGAGGACTACCTGGTTTTAATGATAACTGGCAGATTCCTGCCAAAAGTCAGTGAGCTTCTGAATGCCGCATTGAGCGAAACTTTGCGATGGGCAGGACACAACGGTCTTGGGGCCAATCCACAAAAGACCGAACTAGTTCTGTTCACGCGAAGATATTGGATACCGAGCTTCAATCTTCCGACACTGGGAGGAACAGAGCTCAAGCTATCAAAGGAGGCAATATACCATGGTGTAATCCTGGATTCCAAACTCTCCTGGAGCAGAAACTGGGAGGAAGGGATGCGGAAGGCGTTACAAGCCATCTTTGTGTTCAAAAAGACTTTTGGTAAAGGATGAAGGATGTACTTCACTGGTTGTACACTGCAATTGTCAGACCTATACTGACGTACGGGGCTCTTGTATGGTAAGAGGCGGGACGCAGCGACTCCTATCTTAACAATCTCCGCAAAGTTCAGAGACTAGCATACTTTGGAATAACAGGATGTACTCGTTCTACCCCCCAAGCAGCGCAGGATGTAATGTTGAATCTGGAACCCATCGGAGTCTTCCTCAAGCACGTGGCAGCAAGGAGTTCGGTCATGCTTCACGCCCAGTGCCTCCTTAAGCCTGCTGCGAGTCACAACTCCATTTTACGTATAGTAGAATTGACTGCAGCTGAGAACGACTAATGGGTACCAGAGCATAAGTGGGAGGACAGGTTTACAGCTGAATTCCCTGACAGATCCAATTGGCAACAGGAATCTCCTTTGAGGCAGAATGAGTTGTCAATCTACACAGACGGATCAAAGACGACAGAAGGCACTGGATCGGCGGTCTTCCCCGAAGACCTTGCAACCAAGCTTTCCTGACTGGTGTATTATGTTCCAAGCTGAGATCTACGCTGTTTGGCAAGCGACAAAGTTGGTACGGATACTGGGCGGAAGCCCGAGGGTGTATTTATCTATGTTGACAGCCAATCAGTGATAAAAGCACTCTCATCAAACACCATTAAGAGTAAACTAACCCGAGACACAGTGATGTCTCTGAACCTATGCCAACCACACTCTATCAGACTTGTCTGGCTACCTGGGCACATTGGGGTACCAGGTAACGAGTCGTCTGATGAGTGGGGTCAACTGGGGTCAGCGTTATCAGAAACTTTCGCGGCTAACGATATCAAGAGATATATTAAGCACGTACTATCGGAACTTAATTGTTCCATGAGAACGGCGGCTGAGAAACACTGGGCAGCAACATCGGGCTGCAAAGTGTCAAAAGCACTATGACCAAGATACAACTTTCTTCGTTGAACTGGGCAGTCTTGAGAATATTCGACTGGAGAACTTGGCTCTTTTTCTTGACTCTACCGGTTGGTTCCAGAGGCTACCGCAGCCCAGCAGGACTGGCCAGTAGCACACAGACATAATAAAATAATCAGAATTTTTCCTCCAATATCCCAACAAACCCTCCCAATCCCTTCTATTCTTAGAGTTTATACATATCAGACATCACAATGGACCATTTGGTCTCTGGTTGCTCTCGATTCCGGTCGAGCCATCTGCTCAACCTAACCTAACCTAACTCACATACCTATGACAATAAAACCAATTAATAAATGTGAAAAGAGAACTAAAAGTATTATATCTAACCAAAAAACACAATGTTGTGTCAAATTGTACAACGAATAGCATCAAATTTACTTCAGTCGCGGATCGACTGCGGAACGATGAGGATGGGTGTATTTCGTTGCGCTGTGCTATCGTTTCTATGTATGCGTGTGAGTATGTCATAATTTAACAAATAACTTATCCGATTTTTACATTTTAAAATTACAGGGTATACTAAGAGTATTAAGCACAGATGGCCTACCAAATTACACATCATTACACAAAGAACTTTTGGAGTTATACGCGATTTAAATAAAAAAAACTAGTTTTCTTCTAGATTAATTATTATTGTTGGCAAAGGGGGCGTGGCATCGAACTCGAAGGGTATTATAACTTAGTGACAACAGAAAATGTATGTAACAGGCAGAAGGAGGCAGCTCCGACCCCATAAAGTATATATATTCTTGATCAGTGTCAACAGCCGAGACGATATAGCCATGTCCGTCTGTCTGTCTGTCCGTCTGTCTGTCTGTATGAACACCTGGATCTCAGAGACTATAAGACATAGAGACATAACCTCAATTACAAGAATGTAGAATATTTGACTTTGTGGCAATCTTTGTTAAGAAAAAATGGTAAATCGGACTATTTTTTAAATTTCTTTGATAAGGCTATTCTTGGTTGTTGGTTTATGTAAATTAAAAGCTGATTTGATAAAAAAAATTGGAAAATATATTTGAAATTCGTCAAAATAACTTTATCATTTATAACTAATTTTTAACCGTTTTAATGAGTAAGGTAAGACTCAAATGATATAAGTAAACTTTAATTCAATTAAAAAATACCTAAACCCAATCAAATACACCCGACATGTGTAATATTGAAGTAGGTATGAAACGTTTTGACTAGATAAGGCGACCGGCGATAATATGTTGTAGCTTGGTGAACAATAAATTGCTAATAATGATAATAATTTTGATTTCAACGATCATAATGAACGTGTAAACAATGAATAAGGTTCATCAGAAGGTGTATACATAGAATAAATATTGTAAATGAATTATTAATACTTTGAAATGAAAGAGCGGCTGTATACAAGCAAATTATTTCTACCAGTAGAAAACAATTTTTTTTATGATGAAAAATGAAATAAAATGAGAGTTAAAAATGTGCCACGCCCTCATAAGGAAAAAAACAATAAAATAATTTTTTTTTTAATGGTAATAAATTATAAAAAAAAATTAAGCAAAAAAAAAAAATATTTAGAGGAGGCTATGCCACGCCCACTTTTCCAAAATAATTCTAATCAGGTCGCTTAATTCAAATAAAAAAACCGCGTTAAAAAATCTATCGTGGTTCAAGAGATATTAATTTTTGGCACAAAAAGTGGTCGCCTGGACCATAGTGCATACGGTCGAGCACTCTCGACTGTAGCTTTCTTACTTGTTTGCAATTTGAAATATTGCTTTAACTCTCCTTTACTCTTGTCGTTGTCGAAGCTACGGGACCCACCGCTACGAAGCCTCGGGGCTCGCCGCTAACAGCCCTGGGGCCTGTCGCTAAAAAATTTTTGTGTCCATTTTCGTTGTATGAAATAGGTAGAGTATATGTTGTATGGTTAGTGGTATTGCGTATACACTCGCATATGTGAATCTTATAAAGCGAGCGACAAAATAGGCAAACAATTGTTTAGAATAAGTCTAAAGTGGGATTCGTATACACGAGTTATAGTTATTGATTGCAAGGCAAAAGGCATCTTCGTGAAGCCATTGCTTCACATCTTTTGCTGTCAACAAAATGCATTTATTTTTAGTGGTCAACAAAATCTTTTTATGTATGTAAATATTATGTACTACAAATGTAGATAAGTATTTTAATTTTAAGAATTCGCAAATGTCAATATTGTATTCTATCTCTTTCATTCTTGTCGTCATGCATTGTCCATGTATGTAAACACATTCACGCATGTAAATTGTGTAAAACGGACAAAGAAAGAAAATTAGAAAAAGTAAACAGAAGCTGGATTCGAACACTGGACCTTGAGATCGTAAGGCAAAAGTGATATCAGCGAAGCCATCGCTTTACATATTGTTTTCTCAACAAAATACATACAATTAATATTTGTATTTGTCAATGCTGCTACACACTAAACATAAAAACGAACGAGTAGAGTGCATATTTTCTTGCTATTAGTTAACAATTCAATTTATTCGACATATGCTGTTATTTTGATTAAATATAAACATACGTATGTATAACATATATAGACGGGCAAAAAGAGATTCCTGGTCTAAATTTTGCGAGGAACTAACCAACACCTCTGAAGCGTCCAGACTTCGAAGGTTGCTGGGGAAAGATCCAGCTATACCGGGGCTGCTTTGCAACCTGGATGGCACATTTCCTAAAGACAGTCAGGAATCTCTACAACTCCTCATGAGCGCACACTTTCCAGGCTGCTTACAAGCTGAAAACAAGAAGGGGATCCCCAACTCTCACATCAGCGGCAAGCCGGAGGGAAACGTGCCTCATGAGAGCCACGTCCTAATCGACGAAATTGAAACACTGAAAAGATAATCTGGGCTATCAAGTCGTTCCACCCCTACAAATCAGCAGGACTGACATTAGACCGGTCATATTACAGATGATATGCGTACACCTGTTGCAGTGGCTATTAGAGAACTTCAGGGGATGTCTGTTTACGGGAGACATTCCAAAAACCTGGAGAGAATTGAGAAAGGTATTCATTCCCAAGGCAGGAAAGATAAACCACTGCTCAACAAAAGATTATAGGCCCATAAGTCTCTCATCGTTTTTATGAAAAACACTAGAGGGACTTCTGGATCTCCATCTCAGAAGTAAGCTAACACCTCACACATTTAGCAATTCCCAACATACCTACCTAAAAGGTAGATCAGTTGAGACGGCTCTGCACGAGTTGGTTTGTACAATTGAAAGCACATTGCAAAGGAAGGAGTATACGTTAGCGGCGTTTCTCGACATAGAGGGTGGCTTTAGTAATGTCAGGATCGAGTCTATAACGGCAGCACTTGTCAACATAGGCTCACACCCGACAATCACTCGATGGCTTACAACATGCTTCGCCAACGAATGATTAACACCCAACTTTGCGCTTCGACTATCAGGAGAAGGGCAACCAGGGGCACTCCGCAAGGGGGTGTGATATCCCCCTTGTTATGGAATATTGTCCTAAATGACCTTCTTCTTAAACTGAATAAGAGGGGTTGCAGAGTGACTGCTTATGAGGACTACCTGGTTTTAATGATAACTGGCAGATTCCTGCCAAAAGTCAGTGAGCTTCTGAATGCCGCATTGAGCGAAACTTTGCGATGGGCAGGACACAACGGTCTTGGGGCCAATCCACAAAAGACCGAACTAGTTCTGTTCACGCGAAGATATTGGATACCGAGCTTCAATCTTCCGACACTGGGAGGAACAGAGCTCAAGCTATCAAAGGAGGCAATATACCATGGTGTAATCCTGGATTCCAAACTCTCCTGGAGCAGAAACTGGGAGGAAGGGATGCGGAAGGCGTTACAAGCCATCTTTGTGTTCAAAAAGACTTTTGGTAAAGGATGAAGGATGTACTTCACTGGTTGTACACTGCAATTGTCAGACCTATACTGACGTACGGGGCTCTTGTATGGTAAGAGGCGGGACGCAGCGACTCCTATCTTAACAATCTCCGCAAAGTTCAGAGACTAGCATACTTTGGAATAACAGGATGTACTCGTTCTACCCCCCAAGCAGCGCAGGATGTAATGTTGAATCTGGAACCCATCGGAGTCTTCCTCAAGCACGTGGCAGCAAGGAGTTCGGTCATGCTTCACGCCCAGTGCCTCCTTAAGCCTGCTGCGAGTCACAACTCCATTTTACGTATAGTAGAATTGACTGCAGCTGAGAACGACTAATGGGTACCAGAGCATAAGTGGGAGGACAGGTTTACAGCTGAATTCCCTGACAGATCCAATTGGCAATTGGAATCTCCTTTGAGGCAGAATGAGTTGTCAATCTACACAGACGGATCAAAGACGACAGAAGGCACTGGATCGGCGGTCTTCCCCGACGACCTTGCAACCAAGCTTTCCTGACTGGTGTATTATGTTCCAAGCTGAGATCTACACTGTTTGGCAAGCGACAAAGTTGGTACGGATACTGGGCGGAAGCCCGAGGGTGTATTTATCTATGTTGACAGCCAATCAGTGATAAAAGCACTCTCATCAAACACCATTAAGAGTAAACTAACCCGAGACACAGTGATGTCACTGAACCTATGCCAACCACACTCTATCAGACTTGTCTGGCTACCTGGGCACATTGGGGTACCAGGTAACGAGTCGTCTGATGAGTGGGGTCAACTGGGGTCAGCGTTATCAGAAACTTTCGCGGCTAACGATATCAAGAGATATATTAAGCACGTACTATCGGAACTTAATTGTTCCATGAGAACGGCGGCTGAGAAACACTGGGCAGCAACATCGGGCTGCAAAGTGTCAAAAGCACTATGACCAAGATACAACTTTCTTCGTTGAACTGGGCAGTCTTGAGAATATTCGGCTGGAGAACTTGGCGCTTTTTCTTGACTCCACCGGTTGGTTCCAGAGGCTACCGCAGCCCAGCAGGACTGGCCAGTAGCACACAGACATAATAAAATAATCAGAATTTTTCCTCCAATATCCCAACAAACCCTCCCAATCCCTTCTATTCTTAGAGTTTATACATATCAGACATCACAATGGACCATTTGGTCTCTGGTTGCTCTCGATTCCGGTCGAGCCATCTGCTCAACCTAACCTAACCTAACTCACATACCTATGACAATAAAACCAATTAATAAATGTGAAAAGAGAACTAAAAGTATTATCACTAACCAAAAAACACAATGTTGTGTCAAATTGTACAGCGAATAGCATCAAATTTACTTCAGTCGCGGATCGACTGCGGAACGATGAGGATGGGTGTATTTCGTTGCGCTGTGCTTTCGTTTCTATGTATGCGTGTGGGTATGTCATAATTTAACAAATAACTTACTTATCCGATTTTTACATTTTAAAATTACAGGGTATACTAAGAGTATTAAGCACAGATGGCCTACCAAATTACACATCATTACACAAAGAACTTTTGGAGTTATACGCGATTTAAATAAAAAAAACTAGTTTTCTTCTAGATTAATTATTATTGTTGGCAAAGAGGGCGTGGCATCGAACTCGAAGGGTATTATAACTTAGTGACAACAGAAAATGTATGTAACAGGCAGAAGGAGGCAGCTCCGACCCCATAAAGTATATATATTCTTGATCAGTGTCAACAGCCGAGACGATATAGCCATGTCCGTCTGTCTGTCTGTCCGTCTGTCTGTCTGTCTGTATGAACACCTGGATCTCAGAGACTATAAGACATAGAGACACCAAATTTGGCAAAAAGGTTCCTTCATACCCTACGCAGATCAAGTTTATTTCAAAAGTTGGATGCCACGCCCCCTTCGCCCACAATAAGCATTAATCTAGAAATAGTCAAGTTTTTTTTATGTAAATCGCGTATAACTCCAAAAGTTCTTTGTGTAATGATGTGTAATTTAGTATCCCATCTGCGCTTGACACTCTTAATATACCCTGTAATTTTGGTACAAATCGGATAAGTAGAACAAAAGTTATTCGTGAAATTATTGATCAAAATTGTTGTGCCCAAGGCATATGGACGTTTTAAGTGTGCGAATGACCTGGAGATATCAAATTTGGTGACAATATTCGTGTAGGTCTTACGCAGATCAAGTTTGTTTTAGATTTTTGCCACGCCCCTTTCCGCCCCCAAAAACTGTAAAAGCCGTAATAATGAACCTAGAGCATTGAATTTTGGAAATGGGTTGCGGGTATCATACGGTCGAGCACTCTCGACTGTAGCTTTCTTACTTGTTTGCAATTTGAAATATTGCTTTAACTCTCCTTTACTCTTGTCGTTGTCGAAGCTACGGGACCCACCGCTACGAAGCCTCGGGGCTCGCCGCTAACAGCCCTGGGGCCTGTCGCTAAAAAATGTTTGTGTCCATTTTCGTTGTATGAAATAGGTAGAGTATATGTTGTATGGTTAGTGGTATTGCGTATACACTCGCATATGTGAATCTTATAAAGCGAGCGACAAAATAGGCAAACAATTGTTTAGAATAAGTCTAAAGTGGGATTCGTATACACGAGTTATAGTTATTGATTGCAAGGCAAAAGGCATCTTCGTGAAGCCATTGCTTCACATCTTTTGCTGTCAACAAAATGCATTTATTTTTAGTGGTCAACAAAATCTTTTTATGTATGTAAATATTATGTACTACAAATGTAGATAAGTATTTTAATTTTAAGAATTCGCAAATGTCAATATTGTATTCTATCTCTTTCATTCTTGTCGTCATGCATTGTCCATGTATGTAAACACATTCACGCATGTAAATTGTGTAAAACGGACAAAGAAAGAAAATTAGAAAAAGTAAACAGAAGCTGGATTCGAACACTGGACCTTGAGATCGTAAGGCAAAAGTGATATCAGCGAAGCCATCGCTTTACATATTGTTTTCTCAACAAAATACATACAATTAATATTTGTATTTGTCAATGCTGCTACACACTAAACATAAAAACGAACGAGTAGAGTGCATATTTTCTTGCTATTAGTTAACAATTCAATTTATTCGACATATGCTGTTATTTTGATTAAATATAAACATACGTATGTATAACATATATAGACGGGCAAAAAGAGATTCCTGGTCTAAATTTTGCGAGGAACTAACCAACACCTCTGAAGCGTCCAGACTTCGAAGGTTGCTGGGGAAAGATCCAGCTATACCGGGGCTGCTTTGCAACCTGGATGGCACATTTCCTAAAGACAGTCAGGAATCTCTACAACTCCTCATGAGCGCACACTTTCCAGGCTGCTTACAAGCTGAAAACAAGAAGGGGATCCCCAACTCTCACATCAGCGGCGAGCCGGAGGGAAACGTGCCTCATGAGAGCCACGTCCTAATCGACGAAATTGAAACACTGAAAAGATAATCTGGGCTATCAAGTCGTTCCACCCCTACAAATCAGCAGGACTGACATTAGACCGGTCATATTACAGATGATATGCGTACACCTGTTGCAGTGGCTATTAGAGAACTTCAGGGGATGTCTGTTTACGGGAGACATTCCAAAAACCTGGAGAGAATTGAGAAAGGTATTCATTCCCAAGGCAGAAGAGATAAACCACTGCTCAACAAAAGATTATAGGCCCATAAGTCTCTCATCGTTTTTATGAAAAACACTAGAGGGACTTCTGGATCTCCATCTCAGAAGTAAGCTAACACCTCACACATTTAGCAATTCCCAACATACCTACCTAAAAGGTAGATCAGTTGAGACGGCTCTGCACGAGTTGGTTTGTACAATTGAAAGCACATTGCAAAGGAAGGAGTTTACGTTAGCGGCGTTTCTCGACATAGAGGGTGGCTTTAGTAATGTCAGGATCGAGTCTATAACGGCAGCACTTGTCAACATAGGCTCACATCCGACAATCACTCAATGGCTTACAACATGCTTCGCCAACGAATGATTAACACCCAACTTTGCGCTTCGACTATCAGGAGAAGGGCAACCAGGGGCACTCCGCAAGGGGGTGTGATATCCCCCTTGTTATGGAATATTGTCCTAAATGACCTTCTTCTTAAACTGAATAAGAGGGGTTGCAGAGTGACTGCTTATGAGGACTACCTGGTTTTAATGATAACTGGCAGATTCCTGCCAAAAGTCAGTGAGCTTCTGAATGCCGCATTGAGCGAAACTTTGCGATGGGCAGGACACAACGGTCTTGGGGCCAATCCACAAAAGACCGAACTAGTTCTGTTCACGCGAAGATATTGGATACCGAGCTTCAATCTTCCGCCACTGGGAGGAACAGAGCTCAAGCTATCAAAGGAGGCAATATACCATGGTGTAATCCTGGATTCCAAACTCTCCTGGGGCAGAAACTGGGAGGAAGGGATGCGGAAGGCGTTACAAGCCATCTTTGTGTTCAAAAAGACTTTTGGTAAAGGATGAAGGATGTACTTCACTGGTTGTACACTGCAATTGTCAGACCTATACTGACGTACGGGGCTCTTGTATGGTAAGAGGCGGGACGCAGCGACTCCTATCTTAACAATCTCCGCAAAGTTCAGAGACTAGCATACTTTGGAATAACAGGATGTACTCGTTCTACCCCCCAAGCAGCGCAGGATGTAATGTTGAATCTGGAACCCATCGGAGTCTTCCTCAAGCACGTGGCAGCAAGGAGTTCGGTCATGCTTCACGCCCAGTGCCTCCTTAAGCCTGCTGCGAGTCACAACTCCATTTTACGTATAGTAGAATTGACTGCAGCTGAGAACGACTAATGGGTACCAGAGCATAAGTGGGAGGACAGGTTTACAGCTGAATTCCCTGACAGATCCAATTGGCAACAGGAATCTCCTTTGAGGCAGAATGAGTTGTCAATCTACACAGACGGATCAAAGACGATAGAAGGCACTGGATCGGCGGTCTTCCCCGAAGACCTTGCAACCAAGCTTTCCTGACTGGTGTATTATGTTCCAAGCTGAGATCTACGCTGTTTGGCAAGCGACAAAGTTGGTACGGATACTGGGCGGAAGCCCGAGGGTGTATTTATCTATGTTGACAGCCAATCAGTGATAAAAGCACTCTCATCAAACACCATTAAGAGTAAACTAACCCGAGACACAGTGATGTCACTGAACCTATGCCAACAAAACTCTATCAGACTTGTCTGGCTACCTGGGCACATTGGGGTACCAGGTAACGAGTAGTCTGATGAGTGTGGTCAACTGGGGTCAGCGTTATCAGAAACTTTCGCGGCTAACGATATCAAGAGATATATTAAGCACGTACTATCGGAACTTAATTGTTCCATGGGAACGGCGGCTGAGAAACACTGGACAGCAACATCGGGCTGCAAAGTGTTAAAAGCACTAAAGATACAACTTTCTTCGTTGAACTGGGCAGTCTTGAGAATATTCGGCTGGAGAACTTGGCGGTTTTTCTTGACTCTACCGGTTGGTTCCAGAGGCTAGCCCAGCAGGACTGGTTAGTAGCACACAGACATAATAAAACAAGTAAGAAAGCTACAGTCGAGAGTTCTCGACCGTATGATACCCGCAACCCATTTCGAGAGAAAACAAAAAGCTTGAATGATATTTTAACAAAAAATATACCACCGAATATACTAATATTTGTATTTTTGTATATAGATATTTTTTTTTAAATCCATTAAATACCGACATGGTCACTCTCAACTAAACAAACAAAGCGCGAGCAGCTGCAACTGAATTTTGCATTTAAAATTGATTCTTTAATAACTATGTTTTTCATTCGATCTCAACCAAATTCACAGGAGTCATTGAAAATATAATTATTATTATGCATACCAAAATTCAATGCTCTAGGTCTATTATTACAGCTTTTACAGTTTTTGGGGGCGGAAAGGGGCGTGGCAAAAATCTAAAACAAACTTGATCTGCGTAAGACCTACACGAATACTGTCACCAAATTTGATATCTCTAGATCATTCACACACTTAATACGTCCATATGCACTGGGAACAAAAATTTTGATAAATAATTTAATATATACTTTATGGGGTCGGAGATGCCTCCTTCTGCCTGTTACATACATTTTCTGTTGGCACTAAGTTATAATACCCTTCTACCCTATGGGTAGCGGGTATAATAACCCTCCCAATCCTTCCATTCCTAGAGTTTATACATATCAGACATTACAATGGACCACTTGGTCTCTGGTTGCTCTCGACTCCAGTCGAGCCGTCTGCTCAACGTAACCTAACCTAACTCACATACGTATGACAATAAAACCAATTAACAAATCTGAAAAGAGAATTAAAAGTATTATCACTAACCAAAAAACACATAGTTGTATCAAATTGCCAAAAACATGATTTCACTTGAAACAGCATTATTATCACCCCATTTCGAATTCATCATCAAATTTACTTCAATCGGGGATCGACTGCGGAACGATGAGGATGGGTGTATTTCGTTGCGCTGTGCTATCGTTTCTATGTATGCGTGTGGGTATGTCATAATTGAACAAATAACTTTTGTTCTATGTATCCAATTTTTAACAAAATTACAGGGTATACTAAGAGTATTAAGCACAGATGGCCTACCAAATTACACATCATTGCACAAATAACTTTTAGAGTTTTACGCTATTTACAAAAAAACACGAGACTAGTTCGAGATTTATGCATATTAAGGGCGAAGGGGGCGTGGCATCCAACTTTTGAAATTAACTTGATCTGCGCAATGAATGTAGGCGCCTATGTACCAAATGTCTCTATGTCTTATAGTCTCTGAGATCTAGGTGGACTACATTTTGCGAGGAGCTAACCAACAGCACAGTTAAGATTCTCTATAAGTCCCCATGAACACACACTTTCCATGGTGCCGAGAAGCTGAAGACGAGAGTGGGATTACCACCTCTCACATCAGCGGCAAACCTGTGGAAAACGTACCTCAAGGAAAGATAATCTTAGCTATCAAGTCCTTGCACCCCCACAAATCATCAGGACCGGATGACATCAGCTCGCACCCGCCAATCACTTTATGTTTAATGCTTATGCTTATGTGGACGACCTGGTTTTAATGATAACTCTCAGATTCCTGGCACAATGAGCCAAACCTTGCGATGGGCAGAACACAGCGGTCTTAGAGCCAACTCATCCTACGCTTAGTAGAATGACAGATCTGATTGGCATCTTCGTGGAGGCAGAATGAGTTGTCAATTTACACAGATGGAGTACAGTCGACGGAAGGCACTGGATCGGGGGTATTCTACGAAGACCTTGCAACCAAGCTTTCCTTTCGTCTTTCTGACTGGTTTAGTGAGTTCCAAGTTTATATAAACATTGGGCGGAAGCCCGAGGGACGTATCTATCTACGTTGACATCAAATCAGCCAAAAAAGCACTCTCATCGAATACCATAAAGAGTAACTTAACCCGAGACACACCGATGACACTGAACGAATGCCAAGCACACTCTTTTAGACTTGTCTTGGTACCGGGGCACCTGGTTGTACCGGCTGTTGACACTGATCAAGAATATATATACGTTATGGGGTCGGAGATGCCTCCTTCTGCCTGTTGCATACATTTTCTGTTGGCACAAAGTTATAATACCCTTCTACCCTATGGGTAGCGGGTAGAATTATTTATCAAAATTGTTGTGCCTAATGCATATTGACGTTTTAAGTGTGTGAATGACCTAGAGATATCAAACTTAGTGACAGTATTCGTGTAGGTTTTACGCAGATCAAGTTTGTTTTAGATTAATGCCACGCCCCTTTCCGACCCCAAAAAATGGAAAAGCCGTAGTAATAGACCTATAATTTTGGTATGCATAATAATAATTATATTCCCAATGATTCCTCTGAATTTGGTTGAGATCGAATGAAAAATAAGGAAGTTATTAATGAATCAATTTTATATGCAAAATTGACTGTGTGACCATGTCGGTATTTAATGGATTTCTTAAAAATATGTATATATAAAAAAAAACAATTTCAGCATATTCTGTGGTATATTTTTGTTGAAATATCATTTAAGCTTTTTGTTTTCTCTCGAAATGGATTGAGTGTCGAGCTCTCTCGACTGTAGCTTTCTTTTTTGTTTTAATTTGTCAATGGAGTTATGTTCTTTTCCAAACTGTTGGAAGGAATCTTTTATTATTTCTCTCCATAAAAAAGAAAACAAATCTAATGCTGAGCATTATAGAGGAATATCCAAATTGTCTGCTATTTCGAAACTGCCTGAGAAATTAATAACCTCACAGTTACAACATTCTTATAGATCTATTATCTCACCATGCCAGCATGGGTTTATGAAATATTGATCTACTACCACTATCTTACTGGAGTTTACTTCATTGGTAATTAATAATTTCAAAAACGTTATTAACTGTGATTTTAGTAATGTTTTTGACTCTGTCAATCACTCACTATTACTACATAAAGTTTATCTCTTGGGATTTCCCAATAACTTAAATATCTGGATATCTAGCTATTTAAATTTCAGAGTCCAGAAAGTTTATTTTAACGGCTTAGTCTCACAGTCACATTGGCCCTTGTTATTTGCATTGTTCCATCCGTTATTACATTTTCTCATCTGTTGAATGCTGCAAGCAGATCTTGACAGCTTCCAATCTTGGTGTCAAATAAAACTTTTAAATCTTATTTGCTATAAATGTACCGTAATGTCTTTTTACAGGTGCTTGCCTTTTAACAATACTTATTTTCTACATGCAAAACCTCTTGAGTATATTGAGTCTGTTAAAAATTTGACAAGCACATCTTGGCAATAACAAATCGTGCGAAAAGTGTGCTTGGTTTGATTAAAAGTTTGGTCGAAAGAATTCAATGATCCCTACATCACAAAAATTGTTAATACTTCACTTGTTAGACCTATTCTTGAAAATGGCTCTTGTATAGGGTGTCCCCAATATAAGGTTCATCAGGAATTTTTTTTGTACGGACTCTACAAAAACAATTTCTTTTGTTTGCCCTTCGGGGTTTTAACTGGAGTGAACACTTTCACTTATAAATCTTCCACATCTTTCTGATCGTAGAACCATGCTTGGTGTAATTTTTTTGCATAAGCTCATTAGTGGTGAGATCGTTTCTTCCGAGCTGATTAGCCTTATTAATTTTAAGGTTCCGATCAGAAAAACAAGGAACTTTATACCTGCAGTGTAGCAGTATGTGTATGAATATGCACATGAATCAAGTTTTTGTTTAGATTTTAAGATAATTGTTTGGTACTTACAGTTTCCGTTGTCTTTTCCAGTCTAATGCCATTCTGCCACCATGTAATTACTGCTGGTGGTCTTGATCCAGCACTTTGACATAAAAGATCATATCTTCGTCCAGCTGATAATGGCTGATAAGCACCTAGCAATCTTATATTTAAAGGTGCAACTGACAATAAAGAGATGAATACAACAAAATTAATTTATATATTTTATAATAAATATTTTATAAAAGGTTTGTTAGCGACATCGCTTGCTAAGAAAAATATATTCGTATTATTTTAATTGGTATTTTGCGCTGTCCACATCTGAATAACTTAAGGACGGGATATTAACAGAACTTGAAAAGTTAACAGTTAACATGAACCTCGAAAGGTACAAAACAAGACTGTTAATTCTACCAATATGTCTGCTTCTCGGCGAAAATAGTTGATTTAAAAACTGTCACGAATGGTATTTCATTATAAACAAAACATTTAATATTGACATTATACAACATAAAATGAAAAGTAATGAGAAACATAAATGGGAACCATTTCGTTTTATGTAATTACATTACATTATGGATGTACTAATATGTTCTTGATCTCACCACAAGCTCAAACTGGTCTTTATCTTCATTGGTTAGGTGGATCTCCTATCTAATTAATTATTTAAAGCATTCTGCAAAGGGTGTTGAGGGCTTCAATCAGTGGGTATCCCATGCATTAGGTTCCTCTGATTCAGTAGGATGACAAAGATCAGCTGAGCATAAAGTTCTTTTGTAGTAAGCTGTCTGCGTTCCAATGGCTATACTACATAAGCGTCATCCAGTATACACTGTATTGTCGGATGGAAAATTGGAAAAATTCCTTGTAAATCTTTTTGATGCACACACATTGTGTATTTATGGGAAATAGATATGTTGCTTTACCAATTCTCTGCCCGACCTATTATCGAACAATAGATGGTTAGCTGCCGCCGCTGAACAGTCACAAGTACACACAACAACAATAAACTCACTAGCAACAAAAATAAAACAATAACTATAAAAATGCATAAAAAAAATACATGAGATCTCCGCCTTGTTTTCTTTTTCCATCTCTAATGACCACTTTATCAAATATAATTCGTATGTCTTCGGATTCGTCAAATTTAAAATTCCTTTTTCATTTCATTCTTACTCATATATGTTCCATGCCCGCTCGTACCTTCTTACTGTTGCCGAATGCAGACGTGTATTACTGAGCTCCGGGAAAAAAAAAATTACACAAGTCTATAGCGTAGTGAGAGACGTATTAATAAGTGTACAACGCTAAAAGACGCTTAGTGCGATGAAGTCACGCAAAATATTTAATTATTTGATTAATTTCCAATTGATTAGTTAACATTAACTTATATCCAATAAAACTAAACCGCAGTTAAGAAAATGAGTCAAAGCGACATTCGTAAGCAAATGCAGCGTTAGCAAGACGAGCGCAGGCTCTCTATGTATCCGAACCAACCCAAAATTGTGCTGACGCAAAAACGCAGCTGTCAATTACCCCCATCCCGACGAAAGAACTCTTGCATTTGGCAAGTGACCGACCTCGTTCATGCTCTACAGCGTTACCGTCTCAGATTTCAGAGCGCACTGCTTAACAAACAAGTAATAAACTGAGAGACCTGCCCTTATCTACGGAGACTACCACAACAATATTTATGTGTACTGCAACTGCAACAACAACATCAACAGTAATGGTATCGGCTGCGCGCTCGAACCCATCGTCATCAACAAATGCTTTTTTTTTGTCATAGATGACAACAACGAAAGCGCAACAAACTATTTCAAATTCTAAGACTGCTGCGTTGCCAATAAAACAAAAAGCAAAAAACGTAACTGACCCGCTTGTGCAGACTGGAATGGATCGTTACATACAAATTAAACCGAAGTTAAGTCCTTTTAACTCGAATGCAAAAATTATCCGTAGCAATTCCAGCGCCTATTCAAGCGAAAAGCTCAACAACACCAATAGGTTTGAAATTTTAGCAGACCTTTCGAGCGAACCCGAGGTAGATGTCAAAAAGAAGCCAAAGCCACCACCAATATACATACGGGAGAAAAACTTCAATACCCTTGTTAACAAAATTGTTGAGCTTTTTGGAATGGACAACTTTCATATAATTAATTAATTGTATGGGGTAAAATCCATGAAATAAAAGTTCAAATGAAGTCGGAAGATAATTACAGAGATTTATCGAAGTATTTAACCGACAATAAAATGTACTACTACACGTACCAACTGAAAAGCAGCAAGGACCTACAAGTAGTACAAAAGGGCATAGAGTCTGATGTAGCATCAGCAGAAATAAGTAGGTACAGAGGTTGCCCAGTATATAAGGATTTAAAAAGTAGAATCCATCAGCGAGTGACTACTCCCCGCTCTGCAAATGCACGTGTTACACCATCTAAATCAAACCCAGTCGGATTCTTTTCGAACGCAGCTATATCGTCTTTTGACTTTAACTCCGAGTCTTCCATAAGCAAAAATGTGACATTTGCCAGTGCTTTAAAATCAAGATTGGAGCTTCCTTCCTCAAGTACATCGCACTTTAAACCACCTCAACCAGAGCCAAACACAAAAAAATATTGTCAGCCTATGGAGCAGCCACAAAACAACTTTGAGGTCATGTTGTGTAACCTTGAGCAAAGCTTAATGGAGCTCATGTCTTTCATGCGGACGACTATGCAAGATTTAGTATCACAACAATCCAAATAATCAATGACTTTCCTATGTATATACATGTGTAATGCTAATGGCGACTCACAGCGTAGTTAAATTATACCAATGATACCGAAACCTGTCAAAGATCACACAATTGCCTCTTCGTACAGACCCATAAACTTATTATCCAAATTCCTTAAAAAGTGCGTGCTGATTCGGATAAATTCATTTCTAAGAATCCATAATAAAATCCCATCATACCAATTTGGGTTTTAATAAAAAACATGGAACATAACCTCTGAAATAAGAAGCGCATTCGAAAATCGAGATTTTGGTTAGAAGGTCTAATGCATAAGATCCGAGCAACGCTTTCTAATAATACGCAGAAACTATCGGAATCTTACCTATACGACATGAAATTCGCAGTGAAATGCAATTCTGCTATGTCTGACGATTACTCCATTAGAACTGGAGTCCCCAAAGGCAGCGTACTGGGGCCAACGCTATACGTGCTCTACACAGCGACATCCCAACAAGCAGACGACTAATAATATCTACCTTTGTCGACGATACAGCTATTCTCATCGCAACTGGCTCTTCATCTGGTCGAAGTGGAAAAGTGGCTATCTAACTGGCGAATAAAAGTAAACGAACAAAAATGCAAGCTTCTTACGTTTACCCTAAACAGGAAAAATTGCCCACCGCTCAGACTAAACAATTCCACACTTCCGCAAGCGAACGACGTTACGTATTTAGGAGTACACCTCTACAGACGACTCATCTGGCGAAGGCAAATCGAAACCAAGAGAACACAACTAAAACTAAAAAAAAAAAAAGCTAATAGTCTTCACTGGCTTATCAAAGCTCGGTCCTCTCTTAGTCTAGAATACAAGGTGCTGCTCTACACTTCCGTACTTAAACCAATCTGGACCTATGGCTCCCAGTTGTGGGGGAACGCTAGTAGTAGCAACATTAATGTGGTCCAGCGAGCTCAATTAAAGATCCTGAGAACCATTAGTTATAAGAGTTGATAACTTATTGTTAGTCTCAACTTAAGAGAAGATCCAATAAATAAAAATAAAGTTTTTCAAAAAAAAATAAAAAAAACAAGTAAGAAAGCTAAAGAATGCTTGACCGTATGATACCCGCAACCCATTTCGAGAAAAAACAAAAAAACTTAAATGATATTTTAACAAAAAATATACCAAACATACTAAAACTTGTTTTTTTGTATATATTTGAAAATAACGGTTAAAAATCCACAACACCGTTATGGTCACACTGTCAACTAAACAAACAAGGCGCGGGCAGCTGCAAGTGAAATTGAACAGTTTTTTCGCAAAAGTTTTCATCGTTCTGCCTATATTTTGCACGATTCCAGTGTCTATTGCGAGTGGTGAGCGGTCATTCAGTGTTTTGGCTAGAATAAAAACGAAGCGCGATCAGCTGGGTGTGAATTTAGCATATAAAATTGATTCTTTAATAACTTCTTTTTTTTTCATTCGATCTCAACCAAATTCACAGGAGAGACTATCATTATACCCGCTTCCCATAGGGTAGAAGGGTATTATAACTTAGTCCCAACAGAAAATGTATGTAACAGGCAGAAGGAGGCATCTCCGACCCCATAAAGTATATTTATTCTTGATCAGTGTCAACAGCCGAAACGATATAGTCATGTCCGTCTGTCCGTATGAACACCTTGATCTCAGAGACTATAATACATAAAGAAACCAAAATTGGCAAATAGTTTCCTTCATAGCCTACGCAGATCAAGTTTATTTCAAAAGTTGGATGCCACGCCCCCTTCGCCCACAATAAGCATTAATCTAGAAAAAGTCATTTTTTTTTTTATGTTAATTGCGTATAACAATGATGTGTAATTTAGTAACCCATCTGCGCTTAATACTCTTTATATACCCTGTAATTTTGGTACAAATCGGATAGGCAGAACAAAAGTTATTCGTTAAATTATTTATCAAAATTGTAGTGCCCAATGCATATTGACGTTTTAAGTGTGTGAATGACCTAGAGATATCAAATTTGGTGACAGTATTCGTGTAGGTCTTACGCAGATCAAGTTAGTTTTAGATTTTTGCCGTAATAATGAACTTAGAGCATTGAATTTTGGTATGGTAATAATAATTATATTCTCAATGATTCCTGTGAATTTGCTAAGAGTATTAAGCACAGATGGCCTACCAAATTACACAACATTACACAAAGAACTTTTGGAGTTATACGCGAGTTACATACATGTTCTGTTGTATACACCCTTCTACCCTATGGGTAGTAGCGGGTGTAAAAATATATGTATAATATATATTATGGAAATATATATATTAATAATACAACGAAGTATTATTCCAGACCCTTCTATTAAATAATAAAGCGCTTCTTGATTATAATTAATTCACTTTATTGACGACTGCACGCACTTGCCTTACGAACGCAACTGACCAACTGACGCGTGTGTTTCACACATACCAATGCATACAGCAAAAAAGAACAAGTAAGCAGTGGAACTAAGATCAGTTCCTTTTTGTGTTCCGATTGGTATTTTGAATATTCAACACGCCACCTCAAAAGTTACATTGATATAAAATATTACCAATTATATGGTTGACTTTCGGCAGACAAGTTTGTGCGTCTTTTATATTGAAATTCTTTTTCATTTCTTGGGATAACATTTTGATTTTTAGAATAGAGTCATTTCATTACTGCCGAGTGTAACAGACAATTCTTCAAGCTGCTAGTACATCGTCGGCTGAAATCAAAAAAAATTTATTCCGAGAGACCAAGTTGGTTCCTCAAGGCGACGAATCTGGCTGCTGGTAACGGCTTTGTTAATATGTCGGCCAGTTGATAATCTGTGGAAATATACTTAACACAAATAAGTTTCCTTTCAATTTGTTCCCTAGTGAAATGATATTTAATATCTATATGCTTTGTTCTCTTGTGGCAAGTTGGATTGTTCGCAATACTAATACAACCTGGGTTGTCTTCAAAAATATCAAAAAAAAATAAAAATATTCCATTTAAAAATGCCGTCTTGACGTCCATATGGTGTATTAATAAGTTGTATTGATTTGAAAGTGCCAAAAGAAATCTGAAGCTTGAAATTCGAGCAACTGGCGCAAACGTCTCATCATAGTCAGTCATATATTCTTGAGTAAAACCCCGTGCTACTAGTCTTGCTTTATATTTTACTAAGTTGCCAAACTCATCTTGTTTTATACTGAAAACCCACTTGCAATCTACAATATTTTTATTTTTCGGCTTTTGAACTAAACACCAAGTATTGTTTTGAAAATGAGAGTTGAGTTCATCTTGTATGGCCTTTTCCCAGAATATTCTATCTTCACGATATTTGATTTCATCAAATGTATTGGGAATATCATTTAAACACATTTGAGTATTCATAAGACATTTTTCTAAAAATCTATATGATAATTTTGGTTTACCTTCAATTCGTTTACTGCGTCTAATATTGTTTGTATTTTCTTCTAATTTATCACCAGTTTCGGTAACTGGATCGGCATTCTCTAGATTTGCGGCATTTTCACTAGGTTGTACATTTGATCTTGAACTAACAGATTCATTGTTTTCCACCAATGGAAAATCCGACTCATCAGTTTCCAATTGAATTAGAGAGTCTTCTTCATGTACACCCCTAGATTTTTGCATGTTTATTTCACCACAACATCTCTAGCTATCATAAATTTCCTCGACTCTACATTCCACAATTTATACCCATTTGGCTCATATCCGACAAGTATAGTTTTTATTGACTTCTCGTCAAACTTTCTCTTATGTACTTTATTAAGAGCATACACTGTCGATCCAAATATTTTTAAATATTTTAAAACAGGCTTTTTATTATGCCACATTTCATACGGTGTTTTCTTTATATTTATCAACGCTCTACTTGGGGATCTGTTAATTAAATACGTTGCTGTTAAAACAGCTTCACCCCAAAATCGTTTACTCAGCTTAGCACTGCTGATCATAGATAGAGCCTTCTCGGTGATTGTTCTAATCATCCATTCTGATACACCATTTAATTGTGGAGTATGAGGAACTGTTAAATGATAGCTGATGCCTTTTTCAACACAAAACTCACGCATTTCGTTAGATAAGTATTCCCTACCATTATCGATATAAAGGTTTACAATTTTTAAATTAAAATGAGCCTTCACTTTCTTCTGCATTCCTCATCATGAAAGCACAACTACGTTCTGGCTGTGTTGTTGTTGCTATCTGAGCCGTACCACTACTTTCACTTTGATTTTGATATCCCGCTTGCCTTTTCAAAAAAAAACAATCCTTTTTCAAATGTCCTAGCTTTCCACAATGAAAGCATTTTTGCTTTAATTTTGATTTGTTTTTGAATTGTGGCTTTGCGTGTTTGTGCAGTACTTTATTTTTATCTTTGTTATTCTTAAAATTTTTATTTCCAATAGCCTGCAACACTTCGGCACTCGTGTCTTTATTCATACTTTTCAATTTAATTTCATGGTCGTGAAGTCGTGTTTTTACAAATGCTAATGCCAAACTATTCTCAGATAAGGTCTCAATTGCCGTTATGACTCCATCGAAACTTGGTGGAAGAGTTAGAAGTAAATGGGCTACCTTATCCATTTCATCTAATTTAGCTCCTGAGGCAATGAGCTCAGTTACCAGATCGTCGAATAAATTAAAATGGCTAAGTAACGGTGTATCACCTTTTAACTTTAAAGCAAGCAATTGTTTACGTAGGGAAAGTTGCGAAGCTAGGCTCTTCCGCTCATAAATTGCATCTAAGTTTGCAAAAATCTGCTTAGCAGTGTTTTCCGTGTTTGCAAAACCAAGAAACGAATCACTTAGAAATTCAATTATTAAACTTTTCGCGTTCCTTTCTGCCTTTTTAATTTCATCTGTCACTTCTGTATGTTCCCCGTCTATTACTTTTAATAAGTCGTTTTCTTCTAAGAGACTTCTCACTCTAAACTTCCAAATTGAATATTTCTCTCCGTCAAACGGTTTTATATTCCTCTTTACTTTTTCCATTCTGTTTTGTCTCTACCACAACACTAAGCACATGTATGCACGAAACGACGAATTGGCAAGTAACTGTAAACTTTGCAGCGACTGGTGAAATACTTCTTCCTTTTGAAATTATGTATGTGACGAGGATTCATCATCCGAGTCTTTTACCGGACTTTCGGCGAAACGTTTTTTGGCACGTGGCATGTTGATTGAATTTCACAACTCGACTGACTCTTTAATTCATGTCGATCTCTTTTCATTTCTTTCTCACCCTCTAATACACACGCACAGTGTGGTGAGTTATGACAAACACTATCTGTCTCACTCATGCCCACGGCCAAACTACGTTGGCAGAATTCTGTAACTGCCTCGCGCGAAAGAAAGGGGAACCACAAAGAAATAAAACAATTGTGTACCAACAAATAATCGTTATAATTTGAATGTTTGAATTAATCAGCGACATATGTATTTTTATAATTTCACAATATATGTATGTATATAGTTTTTATATGTTTCACTTTAATATTCTTTCTTCTTGTTTTCTTTCTTATTAAATAATCACAAAAAAAAAACACTCAATTATTTAATAGTTGTTTATGTGTCTGGGCCCATAACTTGTCTTACGAACGCAACTGACCAACTGACGCGTGTGTTTCACACATACCAATGCATACAGCAAAAAAGAACAAGTAAGCAGTGGAACTAAGATCAGTTCCTTTTTGTGTTCCGATTGGTATTTTGTGTGACCATATAAATGTGTCTTTTGCTTTTAAATATTCAACATATATATATATTTTTAGTTTTTTTTCCCCACTTTTTACTTAAAATCTTCGTCCAAGCGGTTCTCACTTTTGTATAAATACATCGATGTCAGCAGGCCTGTTGACGTGACTTTGGCTATTCACGTAGATAAGTTTGCAAATAATAAAACAAATGAGGCTGCTGAGAGACAGACGAGAGGAGAGAGAAGAGACTGCGACTTCGACTTCGACACACAGGATATGAATAAACTAATTATAATTGGGAGTGTGTATATGCATTAGAGGGCCATAATGTACCCGACTCGACTCGGAGTCGAGTTGAGCTGCTGCCGTTGGCTGGGCTGCCTTGGCGCCGGCTTTGGCCGCCAGGTGCGATAAGCTGGCATTCTTCTTGCGGCCAGAGGCGCCGCCTGCCAGCCAGCTCAGGTGCAGCCTCCGGCGAGAGCTGAGAGCCGAGGGAAAGAGGTCGCTATCATTTTTATGTGTTTTGGGTGACTCACGAAACTGTCGATTCGAAATTCATAATTGACCTTATCAAGTTGTGTCGCATGTAAAACAACAGACGACTCATGAGGCAGGTGGGCTCAGCCCTCTCAGACTCTCTGCTAATCCATCAACTTCATTTGCGTGGACCACCACAAATGAATGTTGCCATTATCATTACGATGATGATGGGCAGCGAACGAGCTTTTGGCCACAAAGCCACCCAAAACGTTTGCCGTTATCGATGGCTGGGGAGGGAGAGAGGGAGGGGGGGGGGCAATGCTGATCATCAAAGTGTGACTAAAGTGGTTTAGCCTAATGTAAACCCATAAATAAAGCGAGTCAGATACCAAGACCAAGAGCAAGTCGACCGGGCAGACGCATTAACAAAATGCCAGAAAAAGAGCTTCTGTTTTGCTGCTTCTCAGTGATATTTTTGTCGACGAATGTTCCCATATGTGTGTATGTAACTTGATAAATTCAACAAGGAATTATAAACATAAACATACGATAAACCTTTTAAAATTGTTTTTGGTTAACTGTGTTTTTGAGCGTTAATGGCGACATTAGGCATACAATTCGCAAATCGGTTAATTAACCTTAGAACGAGGATATTTCAATCAGAACTAATGACCCAATTTGAACATTTTTGGATATACCATTTAATTTAAGACCCATAGCTGGATGTTGGCTTTTGATCTATTTAATTATCTATTTAATTTAAAATAAAAGAACAAATCTACTTACAATTCATATCAATTTGAACAACGGCTTCAACATTAGAGGCTTTAGGGTGGTTCAATGCTTTGCAAACTAGCCTTGAGTTGAGATCACTTCTTTTCAGTGGTCCGAGTGATATTTCGCTCTGAAGAACTTTTCCTCCTGATAAATAAGTCATTTGACAAGGTATTTCGATACCATCTCGAGTCCAGGTGACAGACGGTGTTGGGTAACCTATGTATAACATTTTTTTATTATTAAAATGGTTTATTTATTAGTAATCAAGAAATACGGTTAATTGCTGACTGTGAGACTCGATTGCTTTTGTTTTATATCATTTTTTCACGAAAATCTATTTTTACATATATATACAAAAGTTTGTTCTTATTTAGTTACTGATAGTTTCAACAAAGCAATGCCCAAACGGTAAATGCTGAAATTTTTAAACAAACGAAAATCGCAGGAGTAAAATAACGATATTGTCACATTTGAAAAATGTTATAAAATGGCTTAAGTTTGTCAATATCAGTAGGGGACATCGAGGATTTTCCATTTGGTAAAGGCGATAGTTCCGACATATTCTCTGCTTGGCCAGTAATCCTCACCAAACTGGAAAATAGAAGGCAACGAGCCAGATCCCGTTGGCACTAATATCGGTGTAACCGAGTACTAGTTTGATAATATCTGTCCCTGTGAAATTAAAAGTGCAGTGTACCCACAGTAGGCGTTGAAGTCGTACATTATTCTCGTCAGAATGGTACCTCATACTGAGAAATGCACCTTCTTGTGTGACGGGCTAATTCCGACTACACGAAACCGTTTTGAAGAAGGTAATGGACGTGGCCATACTATATAGCGTGAAAAATCATACTGTCGAGCACTCTCGACTGTAGCTTTCTTACTTGTTTTTTAAACACTAGTTATGCTTGCACTCAAAACAAGTTTTTTTTAGAACGCCCACTACAGCCTTTAATAAACATACTTTAAAGGAGTTGCCGAATAGCTGCAACCGATTTTTTGCACACTTACATATGTAAATTTTTTGAAAATTTAACTGAAATCGCGTGAAAAACATGGAAGATATTCAACCTACGTGTAAATCTTGGCACACAACTGCGGTTCGAGTAACGCTCTAAACAATTTTTTGTTGACATTTTTTTTTATTTATTAAAATGATGTATGTGTAAATTATCCCACTGTATATGTGTGGAATATAATGGTAAGTTGACCATTGTGCATGCAAGTTATCACCCAGCCCACCACAGAACTCTTATGAAATTCATAAACAATTTCCAATTCCTATTGCCAGCCTGGATGATATTTACATCAGCCCAGCTTCAACATAAACATAACACAGAAACCACTTAACGTAAAACCCGAGATTTTTTTGCGCAACTCGTAACGTAAACACAGATCCATTATTAAGAAGCTTTCAACTCGTAACGTAAACACAGATCCATTATTAAGAAGCTTTCAAGTCGTAACGTAAACACAGATCAATTATTAAGAATCTTTCTCCTAAACATAGCTGACTCGCAGCATAAGATCAACTCTGTACTTCAGTTCTAATTTGATATCCAAATAAAGAGGAAGCTTGTGGCTCCCAACAAAAAATATATTTTTCAGTTCAGTAGAACAGAATTGTTTAATTGGCGGCCGAACGTGGGGCTCGTGTTAAAACTTACCAAAAAGGATTCACAAAACAAAATCCTTTGTAGTTCACGATAATCAAGTACCCTTAATCGGTATCAAAAGTAACGAATACCATAAAAAGTTACTCGAACTCAAAAATACGCGAAGATTACAAATTTCCTACAAGATTGGAAATATAGTGTGTTCTGAAAATCAACAAAAGCTACGCGAACATTAAAAATTTCCTATAATCGGCAATATAGTGTGTTCCGAAAATCAACAAAAGCTACGCGAACATTAAAAATTTCCTATAATCGGAAATTTAGTGTGTTCCAAAAATCAACAAAAGCTACCATTAAAAATTTTTCTATAATCGGAAATATAGTGTGTTCTAAAATAACACAAACAAGTTAAACCTTATTGTAAACATAAATACTGTGTGTTTACAAATACTGCACCTATCAAAATATAATTCTAAAATAATTATATTAACCAAATAAAAAGTTTCGACAAATTTAAATCGTTTTCAACGATCATTCAACAAGAAGAACCTAACCAAAGAAGGAAGACCAAAGACAGACGAAAGAAGGAAGCTCAACCCTTGACGACAGTCACGTGAGCTAAAGATATTTTAAATTATTAGTATTAAACCTAAAAGTAATAAAAACTGGATGAATTAATAAGTACAAAACAAGGTAGTAGGAAGTACGTGGGTGCATTAACAATAATACGAAACAAAATAGTAGGAAAAGCCAATGATACTTTAACAAATCACGGTACTGTATTAAACTTAGAAGCAGTTTTCTCTAGACTCGACTTCGCTTACAGCGACAGACGACCAATCTACATAATAGAACAAGAATTAAGTGTTCTAAGACAAGGGAAGATGACAGTACTAGAATACTACAATTTGGTGAACAAAAAACTTACACTGTTGACCAATAAAACAATAATGACATATGGAGATAAAGCTCATGTCATTACAGAAATGAATAAAAAAATAGAGATAACGCATTGCGTGTCTTTATTACTGGCTTAAATGGTTGCTTATCAGACATCTTGTTTTCACTTAAACCAGATAGCTTACCAAACGCCCCTACTAAAGCCCAAGAGCTAGAAGCTAACTATCAAAGGGCAAACTTTGCCTATAATTATGTTGTGAATACCTCACAACACAGCTAAAATAAAGGCACAAAAAATCATTTTAATCAAACCCCAAATCAAGGCCACAAAAAATTTAATAATCATTTGCTTTTCCCGAAACCCAAAATGTTGGACAACCCAACAATCCACCACCAGAACCGATGGATATTGATTCATCAATTCATATTACAAATAAACAATCTAAAAAATAGATACACCATTCATGAGAAACATGAAGCATTCAACAAAACAAGACACATTATAGAATACGATTCAGTTGATAACCTAATAAACATTCAGAAGGAATTCCTTCAACCAAATATCACTACATGTATTCATTGCACCCCTGAGGATTTGTATGAAATTCAAAACACAATAAAAACTACTTTCACAAATAAATTCCTCTACACTCGAACATTTGTCCAAGATATCGAAAATAAAGAAGACCAAGAAATAATTATAGAAGAAACCCATGCTCGTGCTCACAGAGGTTTTGACGAAAACCTTAAGCAAATCTTAAGATATTATTATTGGCCAACTTTATATAAAAAACTCAAGCAACACATTCGACATTGCGAAATATGTAACAAAAATAAATATAACAGACACCCCAAAATAATTCCAATATCCAAAGCTCCCATTCCAGAAAGAGAAGGTGGACAAATACATGTTGACATCTTCTACGCCGAAAAATTAACGTTCATAACTTGCGTAGACGCATATTCTAAATTCCTTGTAGTAAAACATATTGAAAGCAAATCTAATATTGAAAACAAAATCTTGGAATTAATTCAAACATTTCCATTTGCAAAATCATTAATGATGGACAATGAACCTAGCTTTTCATCAGCCCAATTTAAATCTTCCATGAATCGAGCAGGATTAACAATATATTTTACAGACCCCAGACATAGCTTATCCAACGGTCAGGTAGAAAGAGTACATTCAACATTAATTGAAATTTCTCGATGAATCCGAGAAGAATATTACATAATGGATTTTATTGAGGTAATATATTGAACAGCTAAGGAATACAATAACACAATTCAATCAACAACCCAACAAAAGCCTTGTGACTTACTTTTCAATAAAATAAACCGTTAAAATCTGATAATCTTTTGCTGTATGAAACATTTGGAGAAGTCTTTCACGTTACTAATCTTAGTTTTTACAATGACATTTTTGAACAAGTAAGAAAGCTACAGTCGAGAGTGCTCGACCGTATGATACCTGCAACCCATTTCGAGAGAAAAAAAAAATGTTAATGATATTTTAACAACAAATATACCAAAAATATACTGAAACTTGTGTTTTGTTTGTATATATTTGAAAATAGCGGCTAAAAATTCACAACACCGACATGGTCACACTGTCAACTAAACAAACAAAACGCGAGCAGCTGCAAGTGAATTTTGCATATGAAATTGATTCTTTAAAAACTTCCTCTTTTTTTTTTCCATTTCAACCAAATTCACAGGAGTCATTCAGACTATCATTGTTATTATGCATACTAAAATTCAATGCTCTAGGTCTATTATTACGGCTTTTACAGTTTTTGGAGGCGGAAAGGGGCGTGGCAAAAATCTAAAACAAACTTGATCTGCGTAAGACCTACACGAATACTGTCACCAAATTTGATATCTCTAGGTCATTCACACACTTAAAACATCCATATGCACTGGGCACTACAATTTTGATAAATAATTTCACGAATAACTTTTGTTCTAATTATCCGATTTGTACCAAAATTAAAGGGTATATTAAGAGTGTCAAGCGATGGTCAAATGGGTTACCAAATTGCACATCATTACACAAAGAACTTTTGGAGTTATACGCGATTTACATTAAAAAAAAACTTGACTTTTTCTAGATTAATGCTTATTGTGGGCGAAGGGGTCGTGGCATCCAACTTTTGAAATAAACTTGATCTGCGTAGGGTATGAAGGAACCTTTTTGCCAAATTTGGTATCTCTATGTCTTATAGTCTCTGAGATCCAGGTGTTCATACAGACAGACAGACGACAGGCGGACATGGCTATATCGACTCAGCTGTTGACGCTGATCAAGAATATATATACTTTATGGGGTCGGAGACCCCTTCAGCCTGTTACATACATTTTCTGTTGGCACTAAGTTATAATACCCTTCTACCCTATGGGTAGCGGGTATAAAAATAAACCACTCGATATTATAACAGACGACGCTATTCTAGTGTCAGGCACAAATTGTATTAACGAATCGTGGTTTACAGGCACTTATCTTGTAACATTCAAAGACATTATAATCATAAACAATATAACTTACACTAACGAAAGAGAAAAATTGTTAAACTATGTAAATCACATTAAATTCACAAATTACTTAATTACCGATTATCACAACCTCAAATAGAAAACACAAACATTTTGTCAAAAATACCCATACAACTAGAAAATAATCATTCAAAAATTACAATTGTATTATTTTTAATTATCTTTTTTTTTCTTTATGACAAAGCTTCTCAAACATTTGCCCACAAATTAAAATCCTTTCAATTTACTAAAATTAAAATTGCCACATAATCAAAATCAAGAAATGGATCTTGACACACCAAACAGATTAAATCAACAAATCGAAAATCTCTTAAGAAACCATTAAGCATCGGGGACGATACTTCTTAAGAACGGGGGGAGTTATCACCCAGCCTACCACAGAACTCTTATGAAATTCATAAACAATTTCCAATTCCTATTGCCAGCCTGGATGATATTTACATCAGCCCAGCTTCAACATAAACATAACACAGAAACCACTTAACGTAAAACCCGAGATCTTTTTGCGCAACTCGTAACGTAAACACAGATCCATTATTAAGAAGCTTTCTCCTAAACATAGCTGACTCGCAGCCTAAGATTAACTCTGTACTTCAGTTCTAATTTAATATCTGAATAAAGAGGAAGTTTGTAGCTCCCATCAAAAAATATATTTTTCAGTTCAGTAGAACAGAATTGTTTAATTTGCATGGACATTACTGAGTGGCGACACGATATCGCTAACGGTTCTTTTAACGCACAGCGGCTCAGGGAAAGAGATACACTCTGTTGCTGAGTAAGGTCTGTTCGTAGAGGCGTAGAAAAGAGATGGCATTATGATTTGCCAAAATTGTGAATTAGCTTAGAATGTGCGCGACGAGTTTTATTAATGTTGCTCCGCCGAGACGAACAGAAATTGCTGCGAGATAGAGCTTGAACATGGAAACTAATGAGCCTTCTCCGACATCAGAAGTGGGATCTGCTTTGCCTACTGATCCATATTTGTTAGCGTTGGAACTGCAAAATCGCAACCTGATGGAAATAATTGAAAACATACAGACTCCAAAGGCACCGCTATAGAAAAGCGTCACACATTACCCTACCAAAATTGAACCTGACGTTGCTGGAGTGAAGTCCTCTTGGTGTAGCATGGTGGATCTCATATTTGCTGATAACGTACTCAACGGTAGCAATCTTGTGATAGCACTAAGTAAGGCATAAGAAGGCACCGTATCAGAGTGGCTTACACAAATATGCTTTGCCGGCATCACTTGGATGCAGTTCAGTTTGCTGGAATTGAAACTTCTGCTGGCATGTTTCTCAATGCATTGCATGGTCGACCGAAACCAGAAGAAGGCTTTGCTGAATACGGCAGCCGGACTGTTACGATGCTTATGTCTAAATTTAAAGCCAAGGAGTTACAAGAAAAAGTTGTGTATGTAACTTTGACTCACATGGTTCAAGTTGACAGCAAGTTGGCGCGCTGGATTTTTACCAATAATGTAAAACCTCGCAATGAGGTACAACAATAGTTGCGGTCACACTCCTTCATGAAGCGTAGCATAGAAGACGATGCAACTGCCTCGGATCGCAAGAAGTTCAAATCTCCGACCCTGGCTAAATGTAATTACTGCGGAAAGATTGGGCATAAATATGCCGAATGTCGGGAACGTTTGCAGAAGGGCCAGAGTAAAGGCAAAACCTACAACAGCACAAATTCGGCGGGTGTGAAAGATCGATCTGGTGCCAAATGCTTTAAATATGACGAAATTGAGCACTTTGCAACCGCATGTCCTAAAGGCCGATCGAGTGAAAACGAACGAATTTCTGAGAAGCATGTGGATATCTGCGCAGTAGCTCCACCCTCTCAAACAATTAAGGCATCCGGTGAGTCTGTTTCATTTTGTTTTGATTCTGGTGCATAATCGCCCATAAATTTAAAGGAAATAGAATTAATAATTTTATAAAACTCAATGGTATAAGTTACGATGCAATTCATAGCACTCAACTAGTTTTATGTAATATAAATATTGAACAATATTGCTTTGAGATTTTGTTACACGTAATTTTAGACAAGTATTTGAAATACGATGTGTTAGTTGGTCGAGAGATTCTTAGCCAAGGCTTCAAATTTATAAAACGAAAAAGATAGATATGGTGACTTTAACTGGTTATGAGGATATTATAAGAGATATTATAGAGATTTGATTGGTTTATTAGCGGAATACCAAAAAACTATTATCCGTCCAAGTATCTCACTCTTCGCCAGCCCAGTGATGTTATTAAACAAGTGAGAAAGCTATAGTCGAGCGTGCTCGACCGTATGATACCCGCAACAAAAAATTTAAATGATATTTTAACAAAAAATATACCAAAAATATACTGAAACTTGTGTTTTGTTTGTATATATTTGAAAATAGCGGGTAAAAATCCACAGCACCGACATGGACACACTGTCAACTAAACAAACAAAGCGCGAGCAACTGCAAGTGAATTTTGCATATAAAATTGATTCTTTATTAACTTCCTCGTTTTTCATTCGATCTCAACCTGAGATCTAGGTGTTCATACAGACAGACAGACGGACAGACGGACATGGCTATATCGTCTCAGCTGTTTACACTGATCAAGAATATATATACTCTATGGGGTCGGAGATGCCTCCTTCTGCCTGTTACATACGATTTCTGTTGGCACTAAGTTATAATACCCTTCTACCCTATGGGTAGCGAGGAAAAAAAAAACACACTGATCGTCTTTGTGTGGACTATAGGATGTTAAATGATAATAGTATTGCTGATAGGTATCCTTTGCCTCTTATCGCAGACCAGATTGCCCGGCTTCGCGGTGCAAAATATTTCTCGTGCTTAGATATGGCTAGTGGTTTCTACCAAATTCCAGAACACGAAAATGCAATTGAACGAACCGCATTTGTGACTCCAGAGGGTCAGTACGAGTTTTTGGCCATGCCCTTTGGCTTCAAAAATGCACCTTCTGTTTTTCATAGGGCCATAATAAGAGCATTGGGATCACTGGCACACTCATGCGCTATCGTCTATATTGATGACGTGTTGGTTATAGCCGAAACTAAAGTAGAAGCTTTAGAACGGTTGTGCATCGTATTAGAAACATTGAGTAAGGCGGGATATTCATTTAGCGTAACTAAGTGCTCTTTTCTTAAAATTCATATAGAGTACATAGGTTTTGAGATAAGTTACGGGGAGAAATTAGGCCAAACGCACGTAAAGTAAAAGCATTGCTAGATTTACCGCCTCCACAATCTGTGTCGCCATTACGACAATTCATAGGATTGGCTTCGTATTTTACACAGTTCGTTTCAAAATTCTCGGAAACGCTTGAACCATTGTATCAACTCACGTCAAAGGAAAATGTTGATTTTATTTGGCAACACCAACATGAGCAAATAAGGACTAAATTTATAACAATATTGACGCATGCACCAGTGTTGACTATATTCGACCGGAAACATGCAATAGAATTGCACACCGATGCAAGTTCGATGCATGCCACACAAAAAAAAATATTTTTTCGGGTCTGGAGGTCAAACCATGGTTACTATGGTCCATGGGCTCAGATCATGTTTACTCCAAAAACATATGGTAAACATGATCTGAGCCCAGAACTCGGAAAATAAAAATGTTATCAAGTTTTTGAGGTTATGTTGTAACCCTGACATTCTGAAGTTTTTTAAACCTCGGATTCGGATTCAGCCACCCCGAAAACATGTAGTAAACATGGTCTGACCTCCAGACCCGAAAAAATATTTTTTTTTGTGTGGCTGTGTTATTTATTATTATTTATTATCATTAATTACACGAACCTCTGCTGCTCTACGGATGACAGTTGCAACTACAGGAATTGGATTGCGCGATAAAAAGTCTACGTGTGCCATCTGCCTACCCTTTCTATACTCAATACTAAAATCAAAAGCCTGTAAATACGCCCACCAACGGTGTACTCTTGAGGTCAATTCAGCTTTCGTTTGAGTCACTTTTAGGGATTGCAATCGGTGTGCATAATAAAATTTCTACCAAGTAAATAATGTCTGAAGTGTTTTACTGCATTATAAACAGCTAAGGTTTCTAGCTCATATGAGTGATATTTAGCTTCGGATACTGTCGTGCGTTTGCTAAAGTATTCAATTACTCTTCGTTTACCACCTATATCGTGTATTAGCATTGCGCTATACCCATCAGCACTGGCATCTGTATGCAGCTTAATTTGGAGTACAGGGTCAAAGATTGTCAGTACATGGTCAGACGTCAATAGTTTGATAATCTTCTGTAGGATCTGCTCATGCTTCTCTTTTCAATCAAACGCTTTAAGTTTAGACGTCAACTCATAGAGCAGCTTCATCTGCTCTGAGAACCGAGGGACATGGCATCACCAGAAATTCATACTGACCCTCTGGGGTAATGAATGCTGTTCTTTATATGGAGTCAGGGTGCATCGGTATTTGATAAAATCCGCTGGCCATGTCTAAAGTGGAAAACAACTTTCCGCCTCGCAAGTGATCTATCTGATCAGAGATCAATGGCAACGGGTACTTTTCTGAGATTGTGTTTGAATTCAGCTCACGAAAATCAATGCACAGTCTGTTGCAGCCATCTTTCTTTTTGACTAACAGCATTGGACTTGCAAATGGCGAATTGCTTGGACGGATCACATTGGATTTAATCATTTGGTCTATTTTTTCTCTAACTAATAGCCAGTGAACAGTTTTATTCTCGTCTATCAAACGAATTTCTAATGCTCCTGTGGTTACGCGTTTAGTTAGGATTCCATTTATAAAATTGTCAGACTATTTTTCCAATATGTTTTTTAGTTTACATTTATCAATTTCACTTAATTCTATGTTGGTGACAAGTAAATTTTCAAAATTGGATGTATCTTTCTGCATAACATTAGCAATCTTAGTTTTGTAAATATTAAATTTGTCTGTTTCGATCATGATCCAATCGTGATGTCATGCTTTAAATAATTGTCTAATACGACATGAAACCAAATTTCTAAGTTAAATTGTGATATTTAAACCGTAGACAAAATTCCCCGTAGTACAATTAAGTTATTAAATCTTTTTCCAGCAATTTTGTTACTTAATTATACCCGCTACCCATAGGGTAGAAGGGTATTATAACTTAGTGCCAACAGAAAATGTATGTAACAGGCAGAAGGAGGCATCTCCGACCCCATAAAGTATATGTATTCTTGATCAGCGTCAACTGCTGAGACGATATAGCCATGTCCGTCTGTCCGTCTGTCTGTCCGTATGAACACCTGGATCTCAGAGACAATGAATATGGACGTTTTAAGTGTGTGAGTGACCAAGAGATATCAATTTTAATGACAGTATTCGTGGGGGACCTACGCAGATCAAGTTTGTCTTAGATTTTTCCCACGCCCCTTTCCGTCCCCATAAAATGTAAAAACTGTAATAATGAAGCATTGAATTTTGGTATGCATAACAGTTATTATGTTCTCAATGATTCCTGTGAATTTGGTTGAGATCGAATAAAAAACAAGGAAGTTATTAATGAATCAATTTTATATGCAAAATTCACTTGCAGCTGCTCGCGCTTTGTTTGTTTAGTTGACAGTGTGACCATGTCGGTATTTAATGGATTTTTTTTTAAATATGTATATCCAAAAATAAATAAATTTCAGTATATTCTGTGGTATATTTTTTGGTAATGGGTTGCGAAATGGGTTGCGGGTATCATACGGTCGAGCACTCTCGACTGTAGCTTTCTTTCTTGATTTTTTTTGGTTTCTTAATGTTAAAATTGAGAGTAATTATTTGAGATGATAAGAATATATAAAAAAAAAATTTTAATTTTTCGCTTATGTGTGAACTCGAGGCCACTAGGGGTCTCAGTATGGAGCCGAACGACGGAGAACCCTTAACACCAGACCATCTGCTGGTCAGACCGTCGGCAGCCAGGACCGCGGACTAGACGACCTGTCTCGTCGCTCAGGCAGGCGTTCTGTTGAACCAATAGCGCACTAAAGCTTTACTCTCTTGCTCTGAGCAAGTTTGCTCGCTTTGTCGCCTTAGTTAAGTTAGGCGTAAGCGACATAATATGAAACAACGAAACTTCACTTGAAAATTGAAAGTCCAATCGTTTCGTCACCTTTCGTTTTCAGCAACAACACAAATAAGTAAGAAAGCTACAGTCGAGTTTGCTCGACTGTAAAATACTCGCTTCCCAGTTTTGTGGAGCACGAAAATAATCTTGAAATATTAAGAAAACTTGTAAAATTTGTTGAAAAAAATTAAAATATAAAATTTCAAAAATTTCACAAGCGCGGTTCGAACTCGGGAACCGACGCACACTGTGGCCAAATAACACCAAACGACTGTGTATAAAGCGTTATAATAAGAATAAGGTTCCCAGTAATTATTGTTTCAGTTTTCGTTTAGAAATTGCAAGAATTTCAGCATACTTTGGGTTTATTTTTAGGAAACATCAATCTTGGTCTATTTTATAAGTGTACCAAAAATCACAACTGCAGCTATACGGCAAGTCCTTTAAAGTTTGGTTTTTAAAAGCTGTAAAGGGCGTGGAAAATTTATAAAACAAACTTGTTCAGCGTCCAAGCATAACTAGTGTTTTAAACAAAAAATCGAAGCTCTAACTCCTACAGTCTCTGAGCTCTAGGTGTTCATATAGGCATACGGATAGACAGCCAGACGGACAGACGAACATGGCTATATTATCGGCTATTGACACTGATCAAGAATATATATTTACTTTATGGGGTCAGAGATGCCTCCTTCTGCCTGTTACATACATTTTCTGTTGGCACTTAGTTATAATACCCATCTTCCCTATGGGTAGCGGGAATAAAACAACTGTTGTAATTTTTCATTATATTTCATTTCCTACCTCCAACAACTTGGCATTTCAATGTAATAATGTCACCTTCGCTGTACGGGCCAACCACAGTTGAGCGTTCTACGTTCGCACTATCTCGTATAAGAATTTGTTTTGGAGGTGCTGCAAAAAAAATTGATACATATTTGTCATTATTATCAATCTTTAATCTATAAAGTTTTTAATCTACTGTAAGTAAAATATTAAAATTCTATACAAGCAAAAAAAAACAAGTAAAAAAGCTACAGTCGAGAGTGCTCGACCGTATGATACCCGCAACCCATTCCGAGAGAAAACAAAAAACTTAAATGATATTTTAACAAAAAATATACCAAATATAGTAAAACTCGTTTTTTTGTATATATTTGAAAATAGCGAATAAAAATCCACAACGCCGTTATGGTCACACTGTCAACTAAACAAGCAAAGCGCGGGCAGCTGCAAGTGAATTTTCCATATCAAATTGTTTCTTTAATAACTTTCTTGTTTTTTATTTGATCTCAATCAAATTTACGGGAATCATAGAAAATATAATTCTTAATATACATACCAAAATTCAATGCTCTAGGTCTATTATTACGGCTTCTACAGACTTTTGGGGGCGGAAAGGGGCGTGGCATCCAACATTTGAAAGAAACATGATCTGCGTAGGACCTATAGGAGTACTGTCCCCAAATTTGGTAGCTCTAGCTCTTATAGTCTCTGAGATCTAGGTGTTCATACAGACGGACAGACGGACATGGCATCGTCTCGGCTGTTGACACTGATCAAGAATATATATACTTTATGGGGTCGAAGATGCCTCCTTCTGTCTGTTACATACATTTTCTGTTGGCACTAAGTTATAATACCCTTCTACCCTATGGGTATCGTATAGGGTATAAAAACAAAGAATAATTTACATGATTCTTTTATAGCAATTAATTTTCGTTGTATTTTAAAACTCTGTGGTTTGTTGGCAAAATGGGTAGTTAAATTTTTTTGTGTTATTTGAGTAGACAGAAGCATATACTTCTTGAGTAGCTAATAGAATTTACCAATGAGCGTCAGTGCGGATCTCACAGACTAAAGCTATCCAAACCAAATTTGAAATGCATGTAACTTTCTTGCATTTATCAATTTTATTTTTTTTTATTTCCCACTCGTAACCATAAACTAGTCTACCTAGAGGGCCTTAATACAAACAGGAAATGCATGTAGCAGAAGGCATCTCTGACACCGTATACGTAAATTCCTGATCGACTTCAACATTGCTGACGTCCGTCTCTGAGATCTTGGTATTCATAAAGACAGACAGAAATTGCAATGTCGTTTACATCGAGATTTAAAAGAGACCTACATTTACTAAAGCAGGTGGCTGGCAAAAATCCTCTGACTGAACCCTCCACGAGGGTGCCGGCTTGGCAATGTATACTTCATCGTCTCGAATGACCGAGAGATGTCAGATCACTTGCTCGCTCATGAGACTTTTCAGTTTCTAGCTAATGGACTGGGCCCAAACTTTTTAGATTCATTCTGGAAAGCCAGAATGCGGACTGCCACACAGCGGACTTTACGATCAAGAGAGGTCTCACCCGAGACAAAGGAAACGGCAAGGATCTCTGGATCAGCATTGGTCCAGAGTCCAAAAACCAACTCCTTCGTAAGCAAGGCCGGCTGAAGATGGGAATGGGTTGCGTTCGGGCAATCGTTCTTGGAGGCGCTGGGCGCGAAGATGTTAGGCCGATCGGAGAGAATTCGGGTAGTGCAGATTAATCTGCACCACTCGAGAGTTCCTTCCATAGACCTACTACGGCGGATGAAAAAGGTGAGGGTGGATGTGGCCCTCATCCAAAAACCCTAGATCGTAGGTGAAAGGGTTTGTGGTTTGGGTGCCCGCGGATACTCTCTCCTTGTCCCGACAACTGTGGGTAAGTCCAGAACCTGTATCGTGGTAAGAACCGGACTTAATGTGCTCTTCTCTTCCAGTTAAAAAAACAGGGACATGACGGTAGCGTTATGCAAGCAAAGGAGCAGTACAAAACTATACCTGGCTTCGGCAAACCTTCCGTATGAAGAGAAAGATCCAACGGCGGAAAGTATCCGAGCCCTAATTCCGCACGCGCAGAGAGGGGACATGGATCTTCTCCTTCGGTGTGATGCTAATGCCCACAATACTTTTTGGGGGAGCAGAGACACCAACGAGAGAGGGTAGTCGTTGCTTGCATTCGTGATGCTCACTAGTCTTAATGTGTGTAATCGGGGTAGCCACACCACCTTCCGAACACCACCTTAAACCTAGCGAATAACAGCGACTCCCTCTCCGTAGAAGACTGGCGAGTTTCCACGGAATTATCATTTTCGGATCATTACAGTGTTTGAAGTTGGATGGTCCAGAGAGGCAAAGGTGCCCTTCAGGAATCCACGAAAGACAAACTGGGTCAAATACTCAAAGCTTGTTAGGCAATCTATTCCTTACCACTCAGTGGGAAGGCTAGACAACCCAGACAAGTTGGAGGAATCGACCCAAAATGTTACAGAGATTCTATGTAAGGCCTTCATCGAATCCTGTCCAATTAGCCGTCCACCTAAGTCAAACCGCAACAAGTGGTGGACTCCGGAATTCGGCCAGATATGGAAGGAAACGAGAAGACTTTTAAATAGAGCTAAAGACGGAAAATGCCAGGTAGACTGGAATGCCTACCATCACAGTTTCAAGACCTTCAAAATGGAAATTAGACGGGCAAAAATAGATTCATGGACAATTTGCGAGGAGCTAACCAACACCACTGAAGCGTCCAGACTTCGAAGGTTGCTGGGGAAAGATCCAGCCACACCGGGGCTTCTTTGCAACTTGGATGGCACATTCGCTAAAGACAGTCTGGAATCTCTACAACTCCTCATGAACGCACACTTTCCAGGCTGCTTACAAGCTGAAAACAAGAATGGGATCCCCACCTCTTACATCAGAAGCGAGCCGGTGGGAAACGTGTCTCATGAGAGTTAAGCCCTTATCGACGAAGTTGTCAACACAGAATAGATAATCTGGGCTATCAAACCGTTCCACCCCTACAAATCAGCAGGGCCGGATGACATCAAACCGGTCATGTTACAGATGGTATGCGTGCATCTGTGAGGCGGTACTTGAGGCTCGCTGGCGTGTCCGGCAACACTCAGTCCGCTGCACCGAGTAGAAGTGTACGGTGCCAAGGTGACGACGGAGGAAGTCAAACCTCCACATCGAAGTTGGTGGAACCAAAGAAACCCAAGTCACCTTCAAAAGGATAAAAGTGTTCACCCGGTAAGCTTGTCACACCTCCTGGAAAGGAGAGAACGGCGAAAAAGCAACCGAAAAAGGCCAACCTATCTATCAACAAGAGGCAGAGGTCGGTTGACTCGGCGAAAGCTTCCGAAAGCAAGCGGTTATGTCCAGGGGACATCAAGGCCATCTTAAGCACGTAGCCGGAGCTACAGGTAGCCATAATTGACAGAAGCAACCCGGATGGGAAGCTTTCTATCGATAACTGGCTTATCCTGGAAGGGTTAATCGACCAGGGGATTGCTGATGCCATCATTCGACCGCAGAATCCGTTCGTGACAGAGTTTGATGGCATCAACTGGTAAAAGGGTGTCAAAGCGGTGGCATGTGCCAACGAGGAATTCCTGCTTAAGCTGGAAGCACCTTGGCCAGGAGCACTGATTGACGTCGTCCCTGTGGACCAAATTCCTGAGCGAACGATCATTAAGGTCTGGATCCCACCTTCCATCCGGGAGGATGGAACCACCCTTATACTGATTAATTCTATACAAGCAAAAAAAAAAAACAATGAATAATTTACATGATTCTTTTATAGCAATTAATTTTCGTTGTATTTTAAAACTCTGTGGTTTGTTGGCAAAATGGGTAGTTAAATTTTTTTGTGTTATTTGAGTAGACATAGGCATTTACTTCTTAAGTAGCTAATATAATTTACCAATGAGCGTCAGTGCGCATCTCACAGACTAAAGCTATCCAAACCAAATTTGGAATGTATGTAACTTTCTTGCATTTATCAATTTTATTTTTTTTTATTTCCCACTCGTAACCATAAACTAGTCTAACTAGAGGGCATAAACACAACCGATATAGTAATAAAATATTATACCTTAATACAAACAGGAAATGCATGTAGCAGAAGGCATCTCTGACACCGTATACGTAAATTCCTGATCGACTTCAATATTGCTGACGTCCGTCTCTGAGATCTTGGTATTCATAAAGACAGACAGAAATTGCAATGTCGTTTACATCGAGATTTAAAAGAGACCTACATTTCTAAAGCAGGTGGCTGGCAAAAATCCTCTGACTGAACCCTCCACGAGGGTGCCGGCTTGGCAATGTATACTTCATCGTCTCGAATGACCGAGAGATGTCAGATCACTTGCTCGCTCATGAGACTTTTCAGTTTCTAGCTAATGGACTGGGCCCAAACTTTTTAGATTCATTCTGGAAAGCCAGAATGCGGACTGCCACACAGCGGACTTTACGATCAAGAGAGGTCTCACCCGAGACAAAGGAAACGGCAAGGATCTCTGGATCAGCATTGGTCCAGAGTCCAAAAACCAACTCCTTCGTAAGCAAGGCCGGCTGAAGATGGGAATGGGTTGCGTTCGGGCAATCGTTCTTGGAGGCGCTGGGCGCGAAGATGTTAGGCCGATCGGAGAGAATTCGGGTAGTGCAGATTAATCTGCACCACTCGAGAGTTCCTTCCATAGACCTACTACGGCGGATGAAAAAGGTGAGGGTGGATGTGGCCCTCATCCAAAAACCCTAGATCGTAGGTGAAAGGGTTTGTGGTTTGGGTGCCCGCGGATACTCTCCCCTTGTCCCGACAACTGTGGGTAAGACCAGAACCTGTATCGTGGTAAGAACCGGACTTAATGTGCTCTTCTCTTCCAGTTAAAAAAACAGGGACATGACGGTAGCGTTATGCAAGCAAAGGAGCGGAACAAAACTATACCTGGCTTCGGCAAACCTTCCGTATGAAGAGAAAGATCCAACGGCGGAAAGTATCCGAGCCCTAATTCCGCACGCGCAGAGAGGGGACATGGATCTTCTCCTTCGGTGTGATGCTAATGCCCACAATACTTTTTGGGGGAGCAGAGACACCAACGAGAGAGGGGAGTCGTTGCTTGCATTCGTGATGCTCACTAGTCTTAATGTGTGTAATCGGGGTAGCCACACCACCTTCCGAACACCACCTTAAACCTAGCGAATAACAGCGACTCCCTCTCCGTAGAAGACTGGCGAGTTTCCACGGAATTATCATTTTCGGATCATTACAGTGTTTGAAGTTGGATGGTCCAGAGAGGCAAAGGTGCCCTTCAGGAATCCACGAAAGACAAACTGGGTCAAATACTCAAAGCTTGTTAGGCAATCTATTCCTTACCACTCAGTGGGAAGGCTAGACAACCCAGACAAGTTGGAGGAATCGACCCAAAATGTTACAGAGATTCTATGTAAGGCCTTCATCGAATCCTGTCCAATTAGCCGTCCACCTAAGTCAAACCGCAACAAGTGGTGGACTCCGGAATTCGGCCAGATACGGAAGCAAACGAGAAGACTTTTCAATAGAGCTAAAGACGGAAGCTGCCAAGTAGACTGGAATGTCTACCATGACAGTTTCAAGACCTTCAAAAAAGGAATTAGACGGGCAAAAATAGCCGGGCCGGATGACATCAAACCGGTCATGTTACAGATGGTATGCGTGCATCTGTCGCAATAGCTATTAGAGATCTTCAGGGGATGTCTCCTTACGGGATATATTCCAAAAACCTGGAGAAGTGAGGTGGCATTCATTCCCAAGGCAGGCAAAATAAACCACTGCTCAGAAAAAGTTTATAGGCCCATAAGTCTCTCATCGTTTCTATACCCGCTACCCATAGGGTAGAACGTTATTATAACTTAGTGCCAACAGAAAATGAATGTAACAGGCAGAAGGAGGCATCTCCGACTCCATAAAGTGTATATATTCTTGATCAGCGTCAACAGCCGAGATGATATAGCCATGTCCGTCTGTCCGTCTGTCTGTCTGTATGAACACCTGGATCTCAGAGACTATAAGACTTAGAGACACCAAATTTGGCAAAAAGGTTCCTTCATACCCTACGCAGATCAAGTTTATTTCAAAAGTTGGATGCCACGTCCCCTTCGTCCACAATAAGCATCAATCTAGAAAAAGTCAAGTTTTTTTTTGTAAATCGCGTATAACTCCAAAATACTCTTAATATACCCTCTAATTTTGGTAAAATCGAATAAGTAGAACAAAAGTTATTCGTTAAATTATGTATCAAAATTGTTGTGCCCAGTGCATATGGACGTTTTAAGTGTGTGAATGACCTAGAGATATCAAATTTGGTGACAGTATTCGTGTAGGTCTTACGCAGATCAAGTTTGTTTTAGATTTTTGCCACGCCCCTTTCCGCCCCCAAAAACTGTAAAAGCCGTAATAATAGACCTAGCATTGAATTTTGGTATGCATAATAACATTGATAGTCTGAATGACTCCTGTGAATTTGGTTGAGATCGAATAAAAATTGAGGAAGTTATTAAAGAATCAATTTTATATGCAAAATTCACTTGCAGCTGCTCGCGTTTTGTTTGTTTAGTTGACAGTGTGCCCATGTCGGTGCTGTGGATTTTTGCCCGCTATTTTCAAATATATACAAACAAAACACAAGTTTCAGTATTTTTTTGGTATATTTGTTGTTAAAATATCATTAAAACATTTTTTTTTTCTCTCAAAATGGGTTGCGGGTATCATACGGTCGAGCACTCTCGACTTTAGCTTTCTTACTTGTTATTAAAAACACTAGAGAGACTTCTGGACCTTCATTTGAAGTAAGCTAACACCTCACATATTTTACAAGTCCCAACACGCCTACCTCAAAGGTAGAGCAGTTGAGACGGCTCTGCACGAGGTGGTTAAAACAATTGAAAACACATTGCAAAGGAAGGAGTTTACGTTAGCGGCGTTTCATGTCAGGATCGAGTCTATAACCGCAACACTTGTCAACATAGGCTCACACCCGACAATCACTCGATGGCTTAGCAACATGCTTCGCCAAAGAATGATTAACACATAACTTTGCGCTTCGACTATCAGAAGAAGAGCAACCAGGGGCAAGGGGGTGTGATATCCCCCTTGTTATGGAACATTGTCCTAAACGACCTTCTTCTCAAACTGAAGTATAAGGGCTGCAGAGTGGCTGCTTATGCGGATGACCTGGTTCTATTGATAACTGGCAGATTCCTGCCAACAGTCAGTGTGCTACTGAATGCCGCATTGAGCGAAACTCTGCGATGGGCAGAACACAACGGTTTTGGGGCTAATAGATCGAACTAGTTCTGTTCACGCGAAGATATAAGATACCGAGCGTCAAGCTTCCGACACTCGGAGGAACAGATCTGAAGCTATCAAAGGAGGCAAAACACCTTGGTGTTATCCTGGATTCCAAACTCTCCTAGAGGAGAAACTCAGAGAAAAGGATGATGAAGGCATAACAATCCTTCATTGTGTGGAAAAAGAAATTTGGTAAAGGATGGGGTATGCAACCGTACCTCCTTCACTGGTTCTGGTTGTATACTGACGTCTGGGGCTCTTGTATGGTGGGAGGCGGGACACACCGAGTCCAATATAAACAATCTCGGCAAAGTTCAGAGACTAGCTTGGTTGGGAAAAAGAGGATGTATTCGTTCTACCCTCCCAGCAGCGCAGGATGTAATGTTAAATCTGGAACCTATGAAAGTCTTCTTCAAGCACGTGGCAGCAAGGAGTGCGGTCATGCTTCCCGCCCAGTGCCGCCTTAAGCCTGGTGCAGGTCACAACTCCATTCTACGTACAGTAGAATTGACTGTGGCTGAGAACGACTACTGGGTACCAGAACATAAGTGGGATGACAGGTTTACAACTGAATTCCCCGACAGATCCGATTGGCAACAGGAATCTCCTTTGAGGCAGAATAAGTTGTCAATCTACACAGACGGATCAAAGACGACAGAAGGCACTGGATGGGCGGTCTTCTCCGAAGACCTTGCAACCAAGCTTTCCTTCATGACTGGTGTAGTATGTTCGAAGCTGAGATCTACGCTGTTTGGCAAGCGACCAAGTTGATACGGACACTGGGCAGAGTCTCGAGGGACGTATCCATCTACGTCGACAGCCAATCAGCGATAAAATTACTCTCATCGAACACCATTAAGAGCACATTAAGCCGAGACCCAATGATGTCATGTCACTGAACCTATGCCAACCACACTCTATCAGACTTGTCTGGGTCCCAGGGCACATTGGGATACCAGGTGACGAGGCGGCTGATGAGTGTGCTCGACTGGGGTCAGCGTCATCAGCAAGCCTCGCGGTGACCGATATTAAGAGACCAATTCAGCATATCCCATCGGAACTTAATTCTTCCATGAACACAGCAGCTGGAAAATACTGGATAGCATCATCGGGCTGCGAAGTGTCAAAAGCAATATGGCCAAGATATAATCCCAAGCGAACAACCGAGCTCTAAAACTTCACAAATAACAAGATAAGGTTACTAATAGGCATCCTATGGGAACACTGTTACATCGGCCGTATGGCCCAACGATACGGTGGATCCCAACAGGACTTAATCGCAGCTGCGGGGATGAAGAGGAACCTGGGAGTGTCCAGCATCTTCTCTGCGACTGCCCTGCACTTCTTAGGAAGAGGACTCAATTTCTGGGCAATCCTTTCTTCGTTGAACTTCGTCTTGAGAATATTCGGCTGGAAAACTTGACGCTTTTCCTTGAATCTACCGGTTGGTTCCAGGGGCTACCGCAGTTCAGCAGGACTGGCCAGTAGCACACAAAAGCAGTATCCCAACAAACCCTCCCAATCCCTTCTGTTCCTACAGTTTACATATATCAGACATCACAATGGAACATTTGGTCTCTGGGTGCTCTCGACTCCGGTCGAGCCGTCTGCTGTACCTAACCTAACCTAACTAAAGCAGGTGAATTCATCGCACTGTTTTTTTATACCCGCTACCCATAGGGTAGAAGGGTATTATAACTTAGTGCCAACAGAAAATGTATGTAACAGGCACAAGGAGGCATCTCCGATCCATAAAGTATAAATATTCTTGATCAGAGCCAACAGCCGAGACGATATAGCCATGTCCGTCTGTCCGTTTGTCTGTCCGTATGAACACCAAGATCTCAAATATGTACAAAAAATACAAATTTCAGTATATTCTTTGGTATATTTTTTGCTAAAATATCACTTAAGTTTTTTGTTTTCTCTCCAAATGGGCTGCGGGTATCATACGGTCGAGCACTCTCGACTGTAGCTTTCTTGTTAGTATTTTGATTAGCGAAAGCTTCCTTTAACATAATTAAAACTTGTATTCCTTAGGTCTGGGTGACCTTGTATAAATGACACAGACTTTGCTTGAATTGTCTGAAATCTTCTTACATCTGAGATCTGAATTCCATATTTGGTGCTCAGCTTAAGGTTTGAAAAGATCGTCAAGTTCCAGAAAAAATTTGGCTTAACGGAAGTTATTAGTAGAAGACTATAGTCATTTCAATTGCTTTCTCTTTGTGATCATTTGAAACGTTTTGGATTTTATACACAATCTAAATCTAATTAAAGAATAGTTTAAAATAGCGAAATTCCTTTTAAAATTCAGGATAGTTGTCTTTTAGGGTAATATAGACGTGCTGGGTGGCAGCAATGTTCAGACAGAACACTATTTTGTGAAACACTTTACCGAATTTAAACAAGAATTGGTACCAAGTTACGCGCTTCGGGTCAAGTTACGTTAACAGCACACACAAACGAACTGATATTAAGCTTTGAAAGAGGATTGCCAAGTTTTTATATGGAATGCGCGGGAATAACAAATGGCTTCATCAAACTAATACTTGAATCGTAAACAAGTATGCTTTTTCAAATACGATGTGTTTATTAAGTACTGCTCCCGACATGCTCACCCCGTTGGAAGAGGCATTCTTTCAACCAGAGTAGCATTTCCGGGTAGAACTACTATTTGGCTGATAACTCTCTTGACAATCCTACTCAATCGTTCCCATGCGCCATTGAAGCGGTTGAAGATTGTCGTTTTTGAAGATACTGATTTGATTCTACTTTTTTAGCGACTTGTACCATTTACCACATTGTTGAAGATGCGATAGATAATTGGAGCTCAATTTTCGCTAACAGAATGTATACGCGTTGCCACCGAGCAAGGCGATTGCAGTGCAAGTGCGTGACTTCAAGCTGGTCAAACGTTGCAAAAGTTAACCCAATTAAGAAGTGGCCCGGAGTCAAAACATCCAAACCGATTGAGTTCTTTGTAATGGGACAAAGTGGCTGTGAGTTTAACATTTCAGATATTTCACAAAAAAGAGTGCGAAGTTCGTGAAATGTAGGAATGGTCTTCATAACAACGTGATAAAAATTAAATTTGGCTGATTTCACTGCAGCCTCCAATAGTCTACCAAATGGGGAGATCGCGGTGGGATGAAGTACCATTTAAAACCGATTAAAACGCATGATTTAATTTCGTTGAGAAATAGTTGCCAAGTTCCTTAAGTTCGTTCCTGGCACCAACAAAATTTTTTGCATTTTCTGACCCAATAATGATGCGAATAAATCTTTTAAAAGCAGCAATGAACGACGGTGCAGAAATTTCTTCAATAACTTCAAAATACTTTGACTTTCTTAAAATGTAGCATTTTATCGCAGGTATGTTTCTCACTTCCGATTTTCAAAAGAAAGGTCTGTATCGTCTCGGGTGTTGACACTGATCACGAATATATATAAGTTAAGGCTACACTTTACCAAAACCCCTAACCATGCACTGCCAGTGCCCATGCACTCCAATGCACCCAAACAACACGCGCCCCGATTCAGCATAAAACATCATGGGATCAACGACCAAATCAACGATGCACCTGCACACAAACATCGACACGTCCGCTGCGTCAGCGAATCCATCTTCACTGGTCAACACCTTGCGTAACGCCCAAACCGTGGGACCAAGTCTCGGACACCTAACACCCAACGCGACAACTGCAGCGGCTACATCCGGCGGCAGCGGCAGCGACAGCGACGACCGCAAGAAGTCACTCCAGCAGCAGAGGCTTTATGTTTAATAATTCAGATTGTTTAAGTTAGTTCTAATTCAACTCCTAAATAAAGCACTTGGCTTTTTTTAAAAACAAAAATAAAATTCATTTTTGTTAATTGGCGCCCGAGCAGGGACCAAGTGAAAAGAAACAGAAGACTTTCGCGTCGCGTACCAGTGCCTCAAGTAGCCACGCAGTGTAACTCGCTATAAGTGCCTTTACAAAAGCCACGACGTGAGTGCGATCCATAAGGAATAAAATCTATTCCTGTTCTATTGGTCAAAACCAACCAACGACAAGTCTGTAGCACCCGTTCGCAGACAACCGCGTACTTTAAGTGTCACTGAGGATCCCCAGTAGCCGTTGCACCGCCGCTCTGCCGCACAGCAATAGGAGGAAAAGGAGCCATCCGAAGGACCGACGCGGGATAGATTCGCCGGATGTATCTTTTAGCGTAAGCATAGTGATTAAGAGAGAATATTACAAGTGAAAATAAATTAAAAAAAAGGAAAAACGAAAATCAAACTTATAAATACAAAGTTAAACAAAGAATACAAAACGAAAATTTTAAATTAAAATCAAAAAGAAAAAAAGAGAAATATTTGAGAATAAAGAATTTACAATTAAGCAATTAATACAAAAATTAATAATTAAGTTTTGAACATATAAAACACACAAATATATAATACAACTAAACTAAATTTAAGAAGAAAAGATCAAATAAAGTAAAATGATAACAAAATATTAGACCCCGCATAACAAACTCCAATCTTACGATTCCTACGGGACCCTCGTAGATAGAAGGAGCAAACCAGCCACTGGTTTTAAATTCGAATAAAAAAAACATATACACTGTCTCAACCTCATAAACCTAACCATAAATCACATTTCACTTTCATCAAAATCATCAACCGTGCTATTCGTATTTTTCCTCTGAATTGTACAAAAAACAACCAGGAAAAAATGCAGGAAGATTTGTCCGAAGCAATGGCAGGGTTAGGTATTACAGGCCCTAGTCGACAGAGAGCTGTTCCGGCCAGAGCTAGCACACCTATAGCCACTCCAGAGTTAAGGGAGGTCATAAGAACCTTAAATACTGACACTCTTCAGGGAGGTCATGTTATTAGACAGGCTTTAGGAGTAGAGGCAGAGGAACCATTAATCGACATACCTTACGTAAGTCCTACCCAAAATAGTGAGCTAGAAAAGGTACCAGACGTAACACGTCTAATAAAGGAATTCTCTGGAGACAGAACTTCTTTCGGATCTTGGAAGAAAAATATCGACAGAATTATGGCCATGTTCGCAGGACAAGAGCTTACGCATAAGTACTACTTAGTCACGCTAGCCGTACGCATGAAGGTAGTAGGCGAAGCAGAAACTGTGTTGGAATCCTACAACACCCCCTTGAACTGGAAAGCTATTTCCAAATGTTTAACTGAACACTACGCGGATAAGCGAGATCTAAAGACTCTCGAGTATCAACTGTTCTCGTTAACTCAAGGTAGATTATCCATCATGGAATTTTACCAAGCCGTGTACCACCAGTTATCTTTGATTCTTAATCAAGTTAGCGTACAAGAAGACTCTGCAGACTCTATAAGAGCTTTGACGAACAGCTACCGAGGCAAAGCCCTTGACACTTTCGTACGAGGTCTCAATGGAGACTTGCCCCGTCTTTTAGCAGTTAAAGAACCTCGAGACCTTAGCCACGCATTGCATCTGTGCAACCTGCTTGACAACCAGGATCACAGAAATGCTTTCTTGCCAAAAGGTAGACTTCTACCACCACCTGTTCCACCTAGGCAATTTGCTAATCAAACGTATGCTAAGCCTACAGCGATCAAACCGATGCATAACAACAACCAGAGTCAATGGCGAAATTTCGATCCCAGACTCTATTATGCACCGCGTCCCGCTAACCAGGTATATCAACCAAACCCTAATCAGGCACGAAACCTTTCTCAACCACCTCAACGACAGATGATACCACAACAACAATTTCAATATAGACCACTATATTCAGCGCCTCCGCGTCCACTAGCCTCTAAACCAGAACCAAAACCAATACCAATGGAAGTCGATGGATCAATCCATTCAGCCAGGGTAAATTACATGAATCGCCCACAGCAAAATTATAACGCTGGCAAACGTCCCCCTCCACTTTCGGGACCACCCCAAAAGTTTCAAAGACAATTCCATATCAATACAGGAGACCCAATAGAACAATAAACTGAAGAGCAAGCATATTTTGATTACCTAACAGAACAAGAACTTAATGCAGACGCATCCGCGTACAATAGTGGTGAGCAGGAATATTATGCATATATGGAGTCAGCAGGCTCCTCAGACACTTATGACGATATGGACCAAATTTGCCATGTCCCAGAAATAGGAACAACAGACTTGTCTGATGTTAATTTTTTAGTTTAAACCGTTCCTCACTACCGTATTTTCAATGTAGAACGAGGGACGGAAGACATCTTAATTTTCTAATAGATACCGGTTCCAACCAAAACTACATTCAATCTTCATTAATAGATTCCCCTAAACCAAACAAAGAAACTTTCTTCGCAAACTCCATAGGAGGCCAAATACCGATCACCCACCACACATTCTTGAATCTGTTTAGTCTTCACGACATACCGATCCGATTCTTTTTACTACCAACTTTAAAAACTTTCCATGCTATCCTTGGCAACGATACCATGAAACAACTTAACGTTGTTATCGATGTCAGAAATGACATCCTTAAAGTTAATGGTGACAGACAATTTCGCATTAAGCAACTCCCGGCTCAGTCAGTAAATAATATCAAAATCCGTACCGAACATATGTCCGAAAACCAAAGGACAATAATAAACAAACTTGCCGCAAATTACAAAACGTTATTTGCAGAACCAGACGAAAAACTGACATACTCCACGAAAGTAGTCGGAGAAATTCGAACTACGTCAGATAAACCCATCCATACAAAACATTATCCGTATCCTATATCACTCAAACAAGAAGTTGAAAGGCAACTTCAAGAGATGTTAGATGACGGTATAATCAGACCTTCTAGATCCCCGTACAATGCCCCAGTTTGGATTGTACCAAAAAAGGTAGACGCTTCTGGAAAGAAAAAGTACAGAATCGTAAATGATTACCGTAAGCTTAACGCTGAAACAATCTCTGATAGATATCCAATGCCTGAAATAGGAGAAATCATCGCGCAATTGGGAAACAATAAGTTTTTCACTGTGCTTGATTTAAAGAGTGGGTTCCATCAAATTCTGTTAAGAGAACAAGATATTGAAAAGACAGCATTCGCAGTCAACGGAGGAAAATTTGAGTTCACTCGTCTTCCTTTCGGACTTAAAAATTCTCCATCCATCTTCCAAAGAGCTCTAGATGATATTCTTAGAGATCATATTGGAAAGATCTGTTATGTTTATATAGATGACATAATCATATTCAGCAAAACAGAGGAGGAGCATGCAAACCATTTAGGACAAGTTTTTCTAACGTTGCAAAACGCTAACATGTCCAAATGGATAAATGCGAATTTTATAAGAAACAAGTCAATTTCTTGGGATTCACAATATCCGAAAATGGCGTTAAAACGAATCAGGAAAAAGTTAAAGCAATCTCTGATTTCCCTATACCCAAATCTCTGAAAGAATTAAGGTCATTCCTAGGTTTGTCTGGATATTACCGACGTTTCATAAGAGACTATGCTAAACTAGCAAAGCCTCTTACCACACTTCTCCGAGGAGAAGGCGGTCGAATTTCAACAAGAATGTCCGACAAAGAACAGATTCAGCTAAACCAAGAGGCTATTGAAGCTTTCAATAAACTTAAAAGGGTTCTTAGTTCAGAAGATGTTATTCTAAGCTATCCGAATTTCAAGAAGGAGTTTCATCTGACAACAGATGCATCGAACTTCGCGATCGGAGCTGTACTAGAACAGGAGGGCAAACCGATCACATTTATTTCCCGGACCTTGTCAAAAACGGAAGAAAACTACGCCGTTAACGAAAAAGAAATGCTAGCAATCGTATGGGCATTGCAAAGCTTGAGAACATACCTATATGGTACTGCCAAGGTTGTGATATATACAGATCACCAACCTCTCACCTTTGCATTAAGCAATAAGAACCATAACGGAAAGCTTAAACGTTGGAAAAGTTACCTGGAAGAATTAACCTACGAGTTAAAATACAAGCCTGAAACTTCAAACGTGGTAGCAGATGCATTGTCTAGAACACCGGCAAAACATGAGACAAACACTCTATCCTCATCAGCAACAGTTCATAGTGACGATAGCTCGTCCCATAACCTAATATATTCCGTAGAAAGTCCCATCAATGTTTTCAAAAATCAATTATTTTTATTCACTGATGACACTCCATCATACAGTTTCGAAATCCCATTTCCCACTTACCATAGGCATATAGTAAAAAGACCATTTTATACAGAGAAAGATTTAATTGAAATAATGAAGCAAAGATTAGACCCTAAGATATTAAATGGAATTCATACTTCCGAAAATATCATGGGAAAGATCCAAAACTTTTACCCACTACATTTTAATTCTTATAAAATCCGATTTGCCCAGGGTATAGTTAAAGACGTTAATGAAGAAGATAGGCAAAATGATTTAATAGTACAGGAACATAAAAGAGCGCATCGCAGTGCTAAAGAAAATAAAGAACAAATAATTAGAAAATTCTTTTTCCCCCAAATGAATAAAAAAGTAATTGCAATAGCCAAGACATGCTTAACATGTAAAGAATCAAAGTACGATAGACATCCCCCAAAAGGTGCAATACAATCCACTCCAATTCCACAATATCCCGGTCAACTGATCCATATCGACATCTATATTACAGAAAAACTCAATGTCTTGACAGGCATCGACAAATTTTCTAAATATGCCCAAGTGAAGGTTTTGAAGTCCAGAGCTTCCCAAGATATAATGATTCCATTGAGGGAAATGTTGATAGCTTTTGGTATACCTAAAGTAGTTGTAATGGACAACGAAAGAGCCTTAAATTCGGCATCCATTAAAATCATGTTGGAAAACCAACTAAAAATATCTGTCTTCACGACACCGCCATATTCTTCTACTAGCAATGGACAAGTAGAACGATTCCATTCCACATTGACCGAAATTCTTAGATGTCTTAAAAAAGACCATGAAGATTTTACCCTCACAGAGCTGTTATTCAAAGCAACCCAAGAATATAATCAGTCTATACACTCAATAACTAAAAAAAAACACATAGAAACATTTTTCAGGAGGAATATAACCAACACTACAGAATCGATAGAAAGGAAAAGGGAAGAAATTAGGAACAAAATTACAGGGACACAGATAACAGATTTAAACTACCACAATGCTAACAAAAATACCCCCAGATCATACGCAATAGGAGAAGAAGTCTATGTAAAAATTAGATTAGGCTCCAAAATCTCTTCGAGATATAAAAAAGAAATAGTTGCAGAAAATGGTAATTCTACCATAACAACGAAATCAGGCAAAATAGTTCACAAAAATAATTTAAAAAATTAATCCATATTTACAGGTTGCTATTCTTACCGTCATGCCTCGGAGCGGCGACCATATTAGACTACACAAACTCACAGTTGGTAACCATTAAAATTGGTCCCGCAGCTATTCAAAGCAGTTCATTTAAAATAGTACATGTCTTTAATATTCAAAAATACGAAGAAGCATTACAAATGCTTGAAAACTCCATCAACTCATCCCTTCCTAATCATATCACCCTATTCATTATACTTGAACTAACACAAATAAGAGACGACTTAAACAGGCTAAGACCAAGTAATATAAGAACACGAAGGTCGATAAACATGCTCGGCTCTACCTGGAAATGGTTAGCCGGAAGCCCAGACCACCATGATCATGAGATCATACAAGATAAAATAAATGAACAATTACAAAATAATAATAAACAAGTAGTAATAAACCGACTTTTTAGCGAGAAAATTAAAGAAATCAGAGAAAGCACGAATGCTATATTAAAATTCACGAAAGAAAGCCAATCAACTAACAATATCGAAATTGAAACTCTAAAGTACAAATTGAAAAATTTTTAAAGAAGAATTAACAAACATGATCTATGCAATTAATTGGGCTAAGTCGAATACAATCAACTCTATTCTATTGTCAACAAACGAAATTCAATTCATTGAAAGGTTGGTGAAAAATTCCAACAATTTATTCATAAATATAGAGGAGTTGCTTGAATTCGCAAAAGTTAAAGTAGCTTCAAATGGAAAAGACATTCTGTATATTATCAGCTTGCCCACAGTAGAAGAAAACCTTTGTCAGAAAATATTAATAAAACCGATAAAAAAAGGAAATGTTATAAATAAAACTAAATTTGATCTTATAATTCAATGTAATGAAACCAAATTTGGAATTAAAGAAATATGCGAAACAATTAATGATAAGTCAATATGTAAAAAAGAAAATTTAATAGACTTAAGTACAAACACCTGCGAAGCTGCACTTCTGCAAATGAAACAACCCAGCTGTCTGCAAGTAAATAGCCAACACATTCCAGAACATGAAGAAATCCTGCCCGGAATCATCCTAAAAACACTGCAAAAATCCAGCTTATGAAGGAAGACCAAGAGATAAATACAATCACCAACGTTAGTATTTACATCTTCTTGCTGATGTCCATACTCGTACTGGCAATCCGAGTTTTAAAATCAAGAGCAGCGAAGGTTATCATCAGTCCAGCAAATACTCTTCCAGCAAATCAAAGTCAAGTTCAATGGGCGGCCGAGGACGTCCGCATTTAAAGGGGGAGGAGTTAAGGCTACACTTTACCAAAACCCTTAACCATGCACTGCCAGTGCCCAAGCACTCCAATGCACCCAAACAACACGTGCCCCGATTCAGCATAAAACATCATGGGATCAACGACCAAACCAACGATGCACCTGCACACAAACATCGACACGTGCGCTGCGTCAGCGAATCCATCTTCACTGGTCAACACCTTGCGTAACGCCCAAACCGTGGGACCAAGTCTCGGACACCTAACACCCAAAGCGACAACTGCAGCGGCTACATCCGGCGGCAGCGGCAGCGACAGCGACAGCGACGACCGCAAGAAGTCACTCCAGCAGCAGAGGCTTTATGTATAATAATTCAGATTCTTTAAGTTAGTTCTAATTCAACTCCTAAATAAAGCACTTGGCTTTTTTTAAAAACAAAAATAAAATTCATTTTTGTTAATTTATACTTTATGGGGTCGGAGATGCCACCTTCTGCCTATTACATACATTTTCTGTTGACGCTAAGTTATATTACCCTTCTACCCTATGGGTGGCGGCTTCTTGAGAAGCTAACCCGATATCGAGCCAAGTAATTTTTATAACTCACAGCGTAAGGATCGATAAAATTAGACCGAGCAATTATATATTGCGAAAAAGTTAAGGTAGAGCCTAAAATTTTAAACTTTTTGTAAAGTCTTGACTTCAGGTTCTTAAAGTTAGAAAGTTGCTTACAAAACCAAGAAGGTTTATTAGACCTATGCAGAATATAAGAAGGAATACTGGCATCAAAGCAAAGATTTAATTTTTTATAGATCAAATTGACGACGGCACTTATGTCAGTGCAAGAATACAAATTAGACCAATGAATTCGATTAAGAAGTTGGATTAATATGGGAAAGTTTGCATTTCGAAAGCAACGAACACGATCGGCAGGTACATCAGAATTAGTGAGTAAGTTCGATCCTTAACTCCAGAGTTGGATGATATGGGTCTTCAGGGGATGTAAGGAGTGGCGATCTAGATAGAACTACGCTGGTAGGTTTAGAGACAAAGCACAGATCTAATTATCATGTCAATAAAGTCATGTCGGTTTGAAGGAATATCAAAATAAAAGTAGTCACAAGGATACTAAGCTGTTCCAGGAAGGTTAAAGTCCCCTAGAACAACAATATGATCTTATTCGGATAACAACGAAAAACATATCTGATTGCTTCCAGGTGATACTGCTTTACAGATAAATCGGACGGCGGAAGTATACATGAGCAAGTAAGAAATAAAATTACACCATGAAAACATACTTTTATAGATAGAAACTCTATATTATTACCGTTGATATGTAATTGCTCCGAGGAGAGGTTGGAGTCTACTGCAAATAGAACACCACCGCCTCTTCGTGAAAAACGATATTGCCTGGGAATAGTGTACTTTGCCGGAATGATTTCCGAATCGGAAATATCCGAACATAACCAGGTTTCCGAAAACACAACTTAATCAGAAGAAATAGTGAAACTGTCGACGTATAGCTTACTAATTTAAGTACGAAACCACGCACATTTTGAAAGCTTATCAGAAATTATTTTTTAGTAGTTTTTTGAAGATGAAGAAAAACAACTACATCAGAAGGAAAAGTGAAAATGTCGATGTAAAACTAACTTATCTTACTAATCCAACCACGCTCATTTTGATAGGTTATAAGAAATGATGAAATTATTTTTATTTTTGAAGAAGAAGAAGTTTAAGATTGAGACTGTACAGGTTCATTTGGTAAAAGCCCAATCGGAGTCCGATTTTTAATTTTGAGATAGCAAACGAAATTAACTGCGGAACCAACGGAGTAGTCGTTGGGTCAGACGATGGTAGAGGTAAAAATGTATATAATTTTAAGTTACAAGATGTTGATTTTTCCACTTTGGAGACTCAGCCATGTTTTAAATTATTGAACTGAGAATTCAATGCGCAAAACTGATCGTTTTGCTTATGGAAGCTAGAAATCAGATTATTAAAATCAACTCTTGTCTGTCCCATAAACATCCGCATTTCACACACAACTTCTCGATTCTGTCAACTAAGAGAGTTGTTATACCCGCTATCTATAGGGTAGAAGGGTGTTATAACTTAGTGGCAACAGAAAATGTATGTAACAGGCAGAAGGAGGCATCTCCAACCCCATAAAGTATATATATTCTTGATCTGTGTCAACAGCCGAGACGATATAGCCATGTCCGTCTTTCCGTCTGTATGAACACCTAGATATCAGAGATCTCAACAAATTTGGTGACAGTAGTCTTCTAGGTCCTACGCAGATGAAGTTTGTTTTTGATTTTTGCAACGCCCCTTTCCGCCCCCAAAAGCTGTAAAAGCCGTAATAAAAGACCTATAGCATTGAATTTTGGTATGCATAATAATAATAATATTCTCCATGATTCCCCCAAAAGCTGTAAAAGCCGTAATAAAAGACCTATAGCATTGAATCTTGGTATGCATAATAATAATATTCTCAATGATTCCCCCAAAAGATGTAAAAGCCGTAATAAAAGATCTACAGCATTGAATTTTGGTATGCATAAAAATAATAATATTCTCAATGATTCCTGTTAAATTGGTTGAGCTCGAATGAAAAACAAGTTTAATAACAAGAAGTTATTAAAGAATCAATTTTATATGCAATTTTCATATATAAAAAAAAAAAAAAGTTTCAATATATTTGATATATTTTTCTTAAAATATCATTCAAGTTTTTTGTTTTCTCTCTAAATTGGTTGGAGGTATCATACGGTCGAGCACTCCCGACTGTAGCTTTCTTACTTGTTGAGAATAAATCCGTCACACTGCGAGCGGGAAGGAAAGCATAAAGAGGAGACACGCAAACTCTAATGCTTACCGCAACAACAAAATTTTGACCTCAGTTTAATCCAAAATATATAAATATTATGCGCAATTACAGGATAGAAACGCGATGTAGCAAACAGAAAACGTATTTACTTAAAAAAAATGTATTAAAGGAACACCGGTTGTTAGAAAAGAAGAGAAAATTGCGGGGCGCACAAAAAACACGTTTGTTTGCTACAGAGAGTGACAGCGAGTGGTTAAGCTTAGCAATCATTTCACAATGCTTAATTTGCCAGACAAAGAATCCGTGTTTGTCAATTCAAACATTGGCTTCCGTCGTATGTTTTTCGAAAAAAAAAAACTTATAATGATCACTCGAAATTTTTATACCCGCTACCCATAGGGTAGAAGGGTATTATAACTTACTGCCAACAGAAAATGTATGTAACAGGCAGAAGGAGGCATCTCCGACCACATAAAGTATACATATTCTTGATCAGCGTCAACAGCCGAGACGATATAGCCATGTCCCTCTGTCCGTCTGTCTGTCCGTATGACCACCTGGATCTCAGAGACTATAAGACAAAGAGACACCAAATTTGGCACAAAGGTTCCTGCATTCCCTACGCTGATCAAGTTTATTTCAAAAGTTGTATGCTACGCCCCCATGATGTATTGAATCTTGTTTTTTTCTATATATTTGAAAATAGCGGATAAAAATTCACAACACCGACATGGTCACACTGTCAACTAAACAAACAAAGCTGCAAGTGAATTTTGCATATAAAATTGATTCTTTAATAACTTCTTGTTATTAAACCTGTTTTTCATTCGAGCTCAACCAAAGTTACAGGAATCATTGAGAATATTTTTATTTTTACGCATACCAAAATTCAATGCTATAGGTCTTTTATTACGGCTTTTACAGCTTTTGGGGGAATCATTGAGAATATTATTATTATTATGCATACCAAAATTCAAATGCTATATTTTTTTTATTACGGCTTTTACAGCTTTTGGGGGCGGAAAGGGGCGTTGCAAAAATCTAAAACAAACTTAATCTACGTAGGACCTATAAGAGAACTGTAACCAAATTTGATGAGATCTCTGAGATCTAGGTGTTCGTACAGACGGACAGACGGACATGGCTATATCGTCTGACGCTGATCAAGAATATATATACTTTATGGGGTCGGAGATGCCTCCTTCTGCCTGTTACATACATTTTCTGTTCGCACTTAGTTATAATACCCTTCTACCCTATGGGTAGCGGGTATAAAAAGACCATAATTGATAATATGCAATGACAGTGTTTCTTAATACTTGAAATAAAACCAGATCAATTCAGTGGAGAAAGTTAATATGTATAAAGTACATCTCTACTTACTTATGACATCTAGCCTTATGCGTGTATTATATGTTTGCGCCTTCAAAAAATCCACCCTACATCTATATACTCCAGAGTCACTTGCTTGTATTTTTTCCACTGACAGTTTTCCAGGCTCGTTTTCAAAAATAAAGAAAGCTCTGTTTGCGAAGACTTGTTCATCAGACCATCTCTTCGGCGCCTTTGATATACCAGCACGAATATCCACACTGAATGTAAACAGATATATATTGATTACGTTATTTAATGTATATAGATATATAGTAATATTTTTCAAAGGTATTGTGTACATTTGTTTGATTTTAAAAAGTCAAAAGTCTTTAACAAACTTGTCAAAAAAGTACCAATCAAAGAAATTTTGTTTAAAATTTTAGTCGAACAACAAATTATATCTTTTCTCTTTTTTCATGCTTTTAATGGCGGAAGACAAATTTAACTGTTATTTATTAATAAAACAAGGAGTTTGTATAAAAAACAAGTAAAAGAAATTTTAACAAAAAATATATCAAAGAAATGTACTGAAATTTGTTTTTTGTATAAATTAGAAACGCGGCTGGATTTTTAATTAAAACAAGTAAGAAAGCTACAGTCGAGAGTTCTCGACCGTATGATACCCGCAACCCATTTCGAGAGAAAACAAAAAGCTTGAATGATATTTTAACAAAAAATATACCACCGAATATACTAAAATTTGTATTTTTGTATATAGATATTTTATTTTAAATCCATTAAATACCGACATGGCACTCTGCAACTAAACAAACAAAGCGCGAGCAGCTGCAACTGAATTTTGCATATAAAATTGATTCTTTAATAACTTCCATGTTTTTCATTCGATCTCAACCAAATTCACAGGAGTCATTGAGAATATAATTATTATTATGCATACCAAAATTCAATGCTCTAGGTCTATTATTACTTTTACAGTTTTTGGGGGCGGAAAGGGGCGTGGCAAAAATCTAAAACAAACTTGATCTGCGTAAGACCTACACAAATACTGTCACCAAATTTGATATCTCTAGGTCATTCACACACTTAATACGTCCATATGCACTGGGCACAAAAATTTTGATAAATAATTTAACGAATAACTTTTGTTCTACTATATTAAGAGGGTCAAGCGCAGATGGGTTACCAAATTACACATCATTACACAAAGAACTTTTGGAGTTATACGCGATTTACATAAAAAAAACTGGACTTTTTCTAGATTAATGCTTATTGTGGGCGAAGGGGGCGTGGCATCCAACTTTTGAAATAAACTTGATCTGCGTAGGGTATGAAGGAACCTTTTTCTCAAATTTGGTGTCTCTATGTCTTATAGTCTCTGAGATCCAGGTGTTCATACGGACAGACAGACGGACAGACTGCCAGACGGACAGACGGACAGACGGACAGACGGACAGACTGACAGACGGACATTGCTAGATCATCTCGGCTGTTGACGCTGATCAAAAATATATATACTTTATGGGGTCGGAGATGCCTCCTTCTGCCTGTTACATACATTTTCTGTTGGCACTAAGTCATAATACCCTTCTACCCTATGGGTAGGAGGTATAAAAATTTAAACCGCATTTATTAAGAGTTTGATTAGAACTAAAACTTAAACAATCGAAATATTAAAATAATGCCTCTGCTGCTGCTGTTGCTTCTTGTCGCTTGTCGCTGTCGCTGTTGCCGTTGTCGCTGCTGCCGCCGGATGTAGCCGCTGTGGTTGTCGCGTTGGGTGTTGAGTATCCAGACGTGGTGCGCGCAATTCACTTGCTGAAAGTGCTGATCCAGCGATCCCACGGATGGGCGGAAAGGCCTAGTCGGTGCTTGTGGAGTTGCGTAAGTGCTGTTGAAGTAAATGTGCCGACGCAGCGCACGTGTCGTTGGGCATTGGAAAGGTTCATGGCCACTGTCTTTGTAGTGGACATGAGTTCGTGGAATGTCTGGCCTTAACTTATATAATATATTTAAAAAAAACTCCATAACATACGGACATGGTCACACTGCCAACTAAACAAACAAAGCGCGAGCAGTATACAAAATAATATATCAAATTGATTCTTTAATAACTTCCTCGTTTTTCATCTCAACCAAATTCACAGGAATCATTGACACTATTATTACGGCTTTTACAGTTTTTGGGGGCTGAAAGGGGCGTGGCAAAAATCTAAAACAAACTTGACCTGCGTAAGTCCTACACGAATACTGTCACCAAATTTGATATCTCTAGGTCGTTCACACACTTTAAACGTCCCATGCATTGGGCAACACTATTTTGATAAATAATTTAATAAATAACTTTTGTTCTACTAATCAGATTTACCAAAATTACAGGGTACAGTACGAATATTGAGCACAGATGGCCTACCAAATAACACATCATTACACAAAGAACTTTTTGATTTATGCGCGATTTACATAAAAAAAAACGTGACTTGTTCTACATTTATGCATATTGTGAGCGAAGGGAGCGTGGCATCCAACTTTTGAAATAAACTTGATCTGCGTAATGAATGAAATTTGGTGTCTTTATATCTTATAGTCTCTGAGATCTAGGTGTTTATTTAGATACATAGACGGACAGACGGACACGGCTAAACCGTCTCGGCTGTTGACATTGACTAAGACCCCATAGAGTATATAAAGAATATATGGGGTCGAAGATGCCCATAATAATTATAATTTTGTTGTGTAAATCGCGTATAACTTTAAACTTGGTTATTTATTTCTCCATAAAACTTTTAATATACCTTGTTATTTGATAAAAATCGAAATAGAAGAACAAAAGTTATTTGTTAAATTATTGATAAAAAAAAGTTGAGATATCATATTTTGTGACGTACTTGGGAACATTATTCTTATTCGAACGCTTCTCACAAAGTCGTTTGGTGGCTTAGTGGTTAGAATCCCGCTTGTAAAATTTTACACATCTAATTTTTTTTTATTTTTTGAGAAAATTTAACAAGTTTTCTAAATATTTTTTTTTTTTTTATACTTTGCTTTTATTTATTGGATCTTCTCTTAAGTTGAGACTAACAATAAGTTATCAAATTTTAAGTTAAACATTAATAAACAATTCAAATTGAATTGTTTGTGGGTTGCTCGTCCCTAGATTCTATCGCTGGGTTGGTAGATCATTACGACGAAGACGGGAGCGGCTACACAGCCGGGTTAGCCCTCGGTTAGGGTGCGAGGAAAGCTTGCTGTAATACTTCTCTTTCTGTTTAGCTATTACATCTCAGACTGGTTGAATATTGAGGTATTTGTGTATGTCTTCGTTGCGAACTTACTAAGGTGCCCCGGTGAGGGTTCTCAGGATCTTTGATTGAGCTCGTTGGACAACATCAATAGGTCCAGATAGGCTTAAGTACGGAAGTGTAGAGCAGGACTTTGAATTCTAGACTAAAAAAGGACCCAGCGTTGATAAGCCAATGAAGACTATTGGCTCTTAATTTGAATTGTGTTCTCTAGGCTTCGATGGGCTAAATACGTAACGTCGATCACTTGTAGAAGTGCGGAATTGTTAAGTGTGAGCGGTGGGCCATTTTACCTGTTTAGGGTAAACGTAAAATGTTACATTTTTGTTCGTATACTTTTATTCGCCAGTCACATAGCCAATTTTCCACTTCGACTAGACGAAGACCCAGTTGCGCTGATGCTTAGATCGTCGGCAAAGGTAGATGTTATTAGTCGTCTGTTTGTTGGGATGTCTGCTGTGTATAGAACGTATAGCGTTGGCCTTGGGGGACTCCAGCTCTAGAGATGTAATCGTCAGACATAGCAGAATTGCATTTCACTGCGAATTTCCTGTCGTATAGGTAAGATTCTAATAGTTTATGTGTATTATTAAGAAGTATTGCTCTGTTATTATGCATTATACCTTTTAACCAAACTCTATCGAATGCTTGGGCTACATCTAAAAATATTGCAGTGCAATATTCTCGATTTTCGAATGCCCTTCGTATTTCAAAGTTTATGCGGTTGACCTGCTCGATAGTTCCATGTATTTCACGAAATCTAAATTGGTGTGATGGGGTTTTCTTATGGACTATTAGAAATGAATTTATCCGAGTCAGCACGCACTTTTTAAAAAATTTGGATAAGCATAATAATAAGCTTATTGGTCTATACGAAAAGGCAATTATGTGATCTTTGCCAGGTTTCGGTATCATTAGTATCATTGATTTTTTCCATCTCTCTGGAAAGTGGCCAAACCTTGTAATGGCATTGAAGAGTTGGGTGATAGTGCAAACTGCACAATATGGGAGCTCAATAATCATTTTATGCGTTATTTGGTCGGAGTCTGGTGATTTTTTCGGATCCTGTTGATTTTTTATGATATGAGCGATTTCGTTTGTTTGAAATTCCATTGGCTCACGTTGAAGCGATAAGTCATTTGTTACAGGCGGTAGTGTAAATGCATTTGTAGCAAGATTTGGCTGGAACACATTTTCAAGGTGCTTTTCATCACTGCGGGCCCAGCGGCCGTTGGGTATTTGCTTCTTGTTGCTTTAACGCTTTGGTGAGCTTGCGACCTATGAGACTGCCATATGTGAGGAAATATTTAATTTACTATAAGAGATCCAATTGGGTTAGTGTGAAGTCAATCCAGTCGTTTGATCTACAGTTATTAGATGACGGAGTAGATTAATCAGAACAGGCGAGTGATCAGATGAAAGATCCGAAAGACTTTCGGCGCTAATCAGGTTCTTGGAATGTTATTAGTGATTGCGACGTCAATTAAATCGAGCAGTTTTTTTTGGTTTGTTGGCCAATATATTGGTCTGCCAGGGGAAACGTGGTCAAGCTTGTTGCTGGCTTTTATAATTGCATTGTAAAGGAGTCACGAGGCGAGTTCCCCAGTGTGTGTGCTTGGCATTATAGTATCCTGATGCAATAAAGCGCTCGCCTAATGAGTTAAAGAACTGCATAAACTCAGCTTCAGTTGCAGTGAAACGAGGGGAGCAGTATACTGCGGCTAGAGTAAGTTGATTACGACTATACCGTTTTATTCTCATTTATGTTGCTTGAATATAGGTAGTTGCCAGATCCTTGTAGCGGTAATGCTTGATTCGGATTCTAATCAAGATACCTGTCCCACCGTGTGCTTTACCATCGGGATGGTTAGTTGCATAGAAACAGTAGCCTCTTAAGTTGAAGTTATATTTATTTGTAGGATGTGTTTCTGAGAACAACATTACGTCTATATATTTGTCAAGCAAGAATTGAGATAACTCAAGTTTATGCTGTGAGACGCCATTAGTATTCCACATGGATATACGTAGGGAAGTCATTGATTATTTGGATTGATGTGATACCAACATTTGTATCAATAGGTTTTCATAACGGATACGATCTTTCATAGTCGTCCGCATGAAAGACATGAGCTCCATGGGCTCAAAGTTGTTTTGTGGCTGCTCCATAGGCTGACAATATTTTTTTGTGTTTGGCTCTGGTTGAGGTAGTTTAAAGTGCGATGTATTCGAGGAGGGAAGCTACAATCTTGATTTTAAAGCTCTGGCAAATGTCACATTTTTCCCTATGGTGGACTCGGAGTCCAAGTCAAATGACGATCTAGCTGCGTTTGAAAAGAATACGTCTGTGTTTGATTTAGATGGTGTAACCCGCGCGGCGTAGTCACTCGTAGACAATTCATATATTGTACTGTTCCTTTGTGTTTGTGTGGTTCTTCTACAGTGATTCTACGATGCAGTAGAAACTGAAGTTTGCAGATAGGGTGCACTTCGTTGTTCTTAAGAGAACTGTTGTCTGGTTTAAGTTCTACCTTGAAAAGCGGGTGGGGGGCTTCCTTTCCTCGTTTAAGATGTTTTGCGTTAAATCTCTTATCTTCTAACGCCTTACTTATTTCTAATGGTGACACATCAGACTCTATGCCCTTTAGTACTACTTGTACGCTCTTGCTGCTTTTCAGTTGGTACGTGAAGTAGTTCATTTTATTGTCATTTAAATACTTCGATAAAACTCTGTTATTATCTTCCGACTTCATTTGAACTTTTATTTCATGGATTTTACCCCGCACAATTAATTAATTATATGAAAGTTGTCCATTCCAATAAGCTCTACAAAATTTGTTAACAAGGGTATTGGAGTTTTTCTCCCGTATGTAAATATATTGGTAATGGCTTTGGCTTCTTTTTGATAACTACCTCGGGTTCGCTCGAAAGGTCTGCTAAAATTTCAAACCTATTGGTGTTGTTGAGCTTTTCTCTTGAAGATGCGCTGGAACTGCTACGGATAATTTTTGCATTGGAGTTTAAAGGGCTTAACTTCGGTTTAATTTGTATTCAACGATCCATTCCAGTCTACACAAGCGGGTCAACTACGTTTTTTGCTTTTTGTTTTATTGACAACGCAGCAATCTTAGAATTTGTATTAGTTTGTTGCGCTTTTCTTGTGGTCATCGATGACACAAAAAGAGCATTTGTTGATGACGATGGGTTCGAGGGGGCAGCCGATACCATTACTGTGGATGTTGTTGTTGCAGTTGCAGTAGTCATAGAGACTGTTGTGATAGTCTCCGTAGGTAAGAGCAGGTCTCTCAGTTCATTACTTGTTTGTTTAGCAGTGCGCTCTGAAATCTGAGACGGTAACGCTGTAGAGAAAGAACGAGGTCGGTCACTTGCTAAATGCAAGAGTTCTTTCGTCGGGATGGGGCAATTGACCGCTGTGTTTTTGCGTCAGCAGAATTTTGGGTTGGTTCGGCTACAAAAGAGAAGTACGCGTTTCTTCGTTGCAAAAAGAGTTGGCGCTCGTCTTGCTAACGCTGCATTTGCTTACGGATGTCGCTTTGACTCATCTTCTTAACCGCGGCTTTGTTTATCGAGTTTTATTGGATATAAGTAAATATTAATTAATCAATTGGTAAATAAAAAATTATTTAATATTTTGCGCGACTTCATCGCATCAATGGTCTTTTCGCGTTGTACACTTATTATTATGTCTTACACTACGCTATAAACTTGTGTAATTTATTTAGTTTCCCGGAGTTTAGTAATGAACGTCTGCATGCGGCAACAATTGATCGCAATCGCAATCTAAATATTTTAAAAATATTTTCGAGCTCTACAAAACTGGGTATCGGGTATTTTACAGTCGAGCACCCTCGACTGCATCTTTCTGGTTTTTCATTTAGACTATTGTCCAGTTTAAGATATCTAAATTGAAATTGAATTAAATTGGGTTCAGACCTCATTCCAATTGAGAGTATCTGGTCCCTTAAAGAAAACCTAATGAATGTTTGAGCTAAGGAATACCATGTACAGGTATTAAAAGTGAGGATGGTAGTTAAGTACTAAAATAAAATAATAAAATACATATTAAATTGTAAATTAAGTACATGTGTCATTAAAAACCCTGATTGTTGATAAGATTATGTGTTGTATTATTATTTATTTTTCTTGATCTTGTCTGAACATTGGAAAAACTGTTTATATAATTGTTCCATAAATTGGACAAACATTTGCAGAATCTATATCTTACAAGTTTTTGAATATTTAAAGTATACTATATTGCCAGCGAACGGTAGGACACTTTTGCTGGGAACCAGAAACGCAGACGTCGCAAGTTGGCGACGCACTAAAAGGCAGGGTAGTAAGTATAGAGAACTGAACGTTAAGTTTCTGCTAGCGCACTGCAGCAGGGTAACTTAACCCAATGTAATAAACAAAATAAAAGAAAAGCTAACATTTCTTTATTTCACTTATAACTATCATTGTTGTAAAGATTTAGTGAGAGCGAGGCTTCTACAACAACGTGTATGGTACCATCTCGTCTAGTAGCTAAAGTAACTACGTGCTAATTTCTAGCCACCATAGCAAAATCTTGCCATATCATATCATATCGCTTGGAGAATGCTTCCACGAATGCCCGGGGGCTTTTTTTTGGCGGCACTGCGGGAAGAGAGGCACGAGTTGTCAGGATTTTTGTAATCTGACGAGTGTGGTAAACGGACAGGGGCGTCCCCAACGCTAAGGGTGGGGCGGTGTCGAAACATCCCCAATAGAAAAAACATTGTCTATCGAGGCTCGACAGATCGTCGTTAGAGTAAAGATAGCGAGGCAAATGGTGCCGACACCGCAGGTGGGACTAGGTGGAAAGCTAGTTAACATGACGATGCTTTGCTATCCCTTTCATGCTAGACCACTTAATCTTGGGTATGAATTCCCTCGAGGCGATGGGTTTGACGGTATGCTTCAGAGCGGCGTCTTTAACAATGGAAATGCAGGCCGAAGAATCGGTAGCAGGCATCCCCAGCCTCAAGGATCCTGAAGGAGAGGTAGACCGGCACTAACAGTTCCCCGAATAGAGCACTCCGCCAAGGAATGGAGAGTATTGTTGGAAACGGAGGTGATAGAGGAACAACATCCGGGAGCGGTACCAACGCAATTGAGAATAGGTTGCGAAGTAAGGCCGGCTGATTCACAAGCGCCGACGGAACTAGGGATGGTAAAGGCCGAAGAGGATTCGGGCTGCGAACCACAGGAGGCGATGGCGGGGTGGCCGGAGGATCTGGACCTCGCTTTGATGGAGTTTTTAGTGTTGGAGTTAGCATTTTTAGATGACCTGACGAGAATATACTATATTGCGGAGCATCGAATTAGGTTGAGTCCTCGAGTATTCTTCTGAACAAGAAGACATGTAGTCTCTTTCAAGAGAGGATGGTCCGAAATCTCAAGGCACCGGCCAACTTGAAAGAGTTGCGTCAGTGCTTGCCTTGTGGCACAGACGGTTTGTGCCCAATTTTGCCACGCTGCTGAAGGCAGAGGCGAACTACTCTACCACAGGGAAGAATGTTTGGCCATCGTGTGGGCTATTCGCAAGCTGCAGTGCTATTTGGAGGGCTAATAGTTTGAGATGAGATGAAGAGATGAGAGTCAAAATCGCCAAGGAACCAGTTAACTGCGCGGCCTACATTGAGGAGAACGGGCAATTTTATCGGAATCTGGGGCGCAGAGCTGGTGACGACGATTACATTCGCTGGTCATCAAGGCGTGAGAATGGCAGTCACTAGGTTGTCACAAAGATACTTCTGGTACGTTTCGAGAGGCGACCAGGTATATCCGTGCTTGTGAAGCTTGTCAGAAGTTTATGGGCGAGCAGTGCAAACCTGCCGGCCGGATGCTGACGAGGCAAGTCGTGGAGCCCATGGCTTTTTTGTGCGCAGACTTCGTAGATCGCTTCCACGCTCGAAACACGGCATCACGATGATGCAGGTTTTCCACGACGTCTTTTCGAAATGGGTGGAGTTGGTACCCATTAAGAGAATAACAGCCGCCCACTTACAGACGGCGTTCAGTCAGGATTTTAAGTCATTTCGGAATGCCGAGAAGATTCGTGTGTGACAACGACGTGCAGTCTACAAGTAGAAGTTACCAGCCCTATATGAAGTCTCTTGGGGTGGAAGGTTGGGCAATGTAATGCAGATGAAACCTTTCTTTCAAGGAAATGCAGTCCCAAAAGACGAGGAGTCTCTAGAACCGTGATTAGAGTCGCAAGTGAGACGGCGGGGATCCAAAAAAGTAAAGGGGGGGGCGGGCCGGGGGGGGAGAGGAAAAAACGAACTCCGAAGACCTTAGGGACAGCGAAGAGACAGCCGAGTTTCAGCGTCGCGAGCAGCCGAGGCAGTCGCGGGATCCTCTACGAGATGTAGAGTCCGCTACACCATCTATTCCCATGTCAGCTGGTCCGTGGTGCGTCTCGACGGATCTGTCATGGTCACACAGGTCCAGACCACGAGCATCTTCATCGAGGCCCCCAACTCGACCAATCCCTCTACTAGGTGGGGAGCCGAAAACCCCATTCTAGCTGCCCGCGTTAGGACCAGCTGGTGGTCCCATTTCGAGTCCAATTGCACTGTAGTCGACACCAGGGCTGCTGGGCCGCAGCAGCAACTGGAACTGTAGAAGGCCACACCCTGAGAGTCGTGGAAGAGGAACCGCAGCTATCGGCGCAACGCCTGGCCCTCGAGCGCTTCGTGGAACCTCCCTTACGGGTGGTACTCTGTAGCTGTGGCAGCTCCGAGATCTGGTGTGCCCAGATACGGTATGAAGACGACGTTAATCCGTCCCGCGAACAAGCCCCATTATCTGTTGCTGGCATGGGACCTAGAAATCGACAGGATCCTAGATTGAGAGGCCGACAAAGAGGCACCGCTTCCCACCCCCCTTATTTCTGAAATGGAAAAACTTCCCGGTGGGGAGACCACTCTCGGCTGAGACGATAGAGCTGCTGCAGGGCGAGATGCAGAGTCGCAGTACTTTGTATAAGTCAGAAACACATTGTAACGCTTTGTTGCAATGTGTGCGTAAACAAGTTGGCCAAAGCATATTTCAAGTGCCATGCAATATGATAGCACAAATTTGCTTGGGAATATTATAAGTGCTGCGTTGGTATATTTTCTCTCTCTACATGGCGACCGTTCAGTATAACGCAGGATCTGGAGACCAACTACCCATCCGTGCACTCTCAAAAAATCTTGACTAAGTCCCTGGAAAGATTCTGACAAAACTGATGAACACCAAAAAAAAAAAAAATGTGAAAACTAATTCACAAATCGGGGGAGGTGAAATCCTCTCTGTGGAGTGGACAAACTCCATCGACAAGAGGGTGTGGACCTGGAACCAACTGCAGTTTGTGTTCACAGGCTCATCGATGACGGTGTCCGAGCTAGCGTTTGCGCTAGCGACGATGCCGTTGGACGAGTCATCGAGCACGGATGAAGACGAAGTAACAGTAGTCCAGGGACTATCCAACAAGGCAGGCGCTAACCTCAAGCGCAAACAACGCTCAGGGTACAAGAGCTTTTTAAAGTTCCTAAAGAGACTGGTAGGCCGCAATCCACAGACGAATACAACGTGAGGCAGTACTTGAGGCTCGCTGGCCTGTCCGGCAACACTCAGTCCGCTGCACCAAGTAGGTGTGTACGGTGCCAAGGTGACCAGGGGATTCAGGCAGAAGCCGTAGCCAACCCGACGGAGGAAGTCAAACCTTCCACGTCGAAGTTGGTGGAACCAACGAAACCCAAGTCACCTTCAAATGGAAAAAACCAACACCACAGAAACGTCCAGACTTCGAATGTTGCTGGCGAAAGATCCGGCTACACCGGGGCTGCTTTGCAACTTGGAAGGCACATTCGCTAAAGACAGTCTGGAATCTCTACAACTCCTCATGAACGCCCACTTCTCAGGCTGCTTACAAGCTGAAAACGAGAATGGGATCCCCAACTCTCACATCAGCGGCGAGCCGGTGGGAAACGTGTCTCATAAGAGTTAAGCCCTAATCGACGAAGTGGTCAACTCAACCGGTCATGTTACAGACGGTATGAGTACACCTGTCGCAATGGCTATTAGACCTTCTTCAAAAAACTGAATAATAAGGGCTGCAGAGTGGCTGCTTATGCGGACGACCTGGTTCTAATGGTAACTGGCAATTCCTGCCAACAGTCAGTGTGCTACTGAAGCATTGAGCGAAACTCTGCGATGGTAGAACAATGGTCCTGGGGCTAATCCACAGAAGATCGAACTAGTTCTGTTCACGAAGATATTAGATACCGGCTTCAAGCTTCTGGCATGAGAGAAAATCAAGCTATAAAAAAATCTTTAGCAAAAATATATTTGGGGCTCTTGTATGGTGGGAGGCGGGACACACCGACTCCTATCTAAACAATCTCCGCAAAGTTCAGAGACTAGCATGGTTTGGAATAACAGGATGTATTCGTCCACCCCCCCAAGTAGCGCTGAATGTAATGTTGAATCTGGAACCAATCGGAGTCTTCCTCAAGCTCGTGGCAGCAAGAATTGTGTTCAGGCTGCATGCCCAGTGCCTCCTTAAGCCTGGTGCAGGTCATTTTATGCGTTATTTGGTCGGAGTCTGGTGATTTTTTCGGATCCTGTTGATTTTTTATGATATGAACGATTTCGTTTGTTTGAAATTCCATTGGCTCACGTTGAAGCGATAAGTCATTTGTTACAGGCGGTAGTGTAAATGCATTTGTAGCAAGATTTGGCTGGAACACATTTTCAAGGTGCTTTTCATCACTGCGGGCCCAGCGGCCGTTGGGTATTTGCTTCTTGTTGCTTTAACGCTTTGGTGAGCTTGCGACCTATGAGACTGCCATATGTGAGGAAATATTTAATTTACTATAAGAGATCCAATTGGGTTAGTGTGAAGTCAATCCAGTCGTTTGATCTACAGTTATTAGATGACGGAGTAGATTAATCAGAACAGGCGAGTGATCAGATGAAAGATCCGAAAGACTTTCGGCGCTAATCAGGTTCTTGGAATGTTATTAGTGATTGCGACGTCAATTAAATCGGGCAGTTTTTTTTGGTTTGTTGGCCAATATATTGGTCTGCCAGGGGAAACGTGGTCAAGCTTGTTGCTGGCTTTTATAATTGCATTGTAAAGGAGTCACGAGGCGAGTTCCCCAGTGTGTGTGCTTGGCATTATAGTCTCCTGCTGCAATAAAGCGCTCGCCTAATGAGTTAAAGAACTGCATAAACTCAGCTTCAGTTGCAGTGAAACGAGGGGAGCAGTATACTGCGGCTAGAGTAAGTTGATTACGACTATACCGTTTTATTCTCATTTATGTTGCTTGAATATAGGTAGCTGCCAGATCCTTGTAGCGGTAATGCTTGATTCGGATTCTAATCAAGATACCTGTCCCACCGTGTGCTTTACCATCGGGATGGTTAGTTGCATAGAAACAGTAGCCTCTTAAGTTGAAGTTATATTTATTTGTAGGATGTGTTTCTGAGAACAACATTACGTCTATATATTTGTCAAGCAAGAATTGAGATAACTCAAGTTTATGCTGTGAGACGCCATTAGTATTCCACATGGATATACGTAGGGAAGTCATTGATTATTTGGATTGATGTGATACCAACATTTGTATCAATAGGTTTTCATAACGGATACGATATTTCATAGTCGTCCGCATGAAAGACATGAGCTCCATGGGCTCAAAGTTGTTTTGTGGCTGCTCCATAGGCTGACAATATTTTTTTGTGTTTGGCTCTGGTTGAGGTAGTTTAAAGTGCGATGTATTCGAGGAGGGAAGCTACAATCTTGATTTTAAAGCTCTGGCAAATGTCACATTTTTCCCTATGGTGGACTCGGAGTCCAAGTCAAATGACGATCTAGCTGCGTTTGAAAAGAATACGTCTGTGTTTGATTTAGATGGTGTAACCCGCGCGGCGTAGTCACTCGTAGACAATTCATATATTGTACTGTTCCTTTGTGTTTGTGTGGTTCTTCTACAGTGATTCTACGATGCAGTAGAAACTGAAGTTTGCATATAGGGTGCACTTCGTTGTTCTTAAGAGAACTGTTGTCTGGTTTAAGTTCTACCTTGAAAAGCGGGTGGGGGGCTTCCTTTCCTCGTTTAAGATGTTTTGCGTTAAATCTCTTATCTTCTAACGCCTTACTTATTTCTAATGGTGACACATCAGACTCTATGCCCTTTAGTACTACTTGTAGGCTCTTGCTGCTTTTCAGTTGGTACGTGTAGTAGTTCATTTTATTGTCATTTAAATACTTCGATAAAACTCTGTTATTATCTTCCGACTTCATTTGAACTTTTATTTCATGGATTTTACCCCGCACAATTAATTAATTATATGAAAGTTGTCCATTCCAATAAGCTCTACAAAATTTGTTAACAAGGGTATTGGAGTTTTTCTCCCGTATGTAAATATATTGGTAATGGCTTTGGCTTCTTTTTGACAACTACCTCGGGTTCGCTCGAAAGGTCTGCTAAAATTTCAAACCTATTGGTGTTGTTGAGCTTTTCTCTTGAAGATGCGCTGGAACTGCTACGGATAATTTTTGCATTGGAGTTTAAAGGGCTTAACTTCGGTTTAATTTGTATTCAACGATCCATTCCAGTCTACACAAGCGGGTCAACTACGTTTTTTGCTTTTTGTTTTATTGACAACGCAGCAATCTTAGAATTTGTATTAGTTTGTTGCGCTTTTCTTGTGGTCATCGATGACACAAAAAGAGCATTTGTTGATGACGATGGGTTCGAGCGGGCAGCCGATACCATTACTGTGGATGTTGTTGTTGCAGTTGCAGTAGTCATAGAGACTGTTGTGATAGTGTCCGTAGGTAAGCGCAGGTCTCTCAGTTCATTACTTGTTTGTTTAGCAGTGCGCTCTGAAATCTGAGACGGTAACGCTGTAGAGCAAGAACGAGGTCGGTCACTTGCTAAATGCAAGAGTTCTTTCGTCGGGATGGGGCAATTGACCGCTGTGTTTTTGCGTCAGCAGAATTTTGGGTTGGTTCGGCTACAAAAGAGAAGTACGCGTTTCTTCGTTGCAAAAAGAGTTGGCGCTCGTCTTGCTAACGCTGCATTTGCTTACGGATGTCGCTTTGACTCATCTTCTTAACCGCGGCTTTGTTTATCGAGTTTTATTGGATATAAGTAAATATTAATTAATCAATTGGTAAATAAAAAATTATTTAATATTTTGCGCGACTTCATCGCATCAATGGTCTTTTCGCGTTGTACACTTATTATTATGTCTT